>OX457041.1:34263319-34681156 GCA_949752735.1 Lumbricus terrestris
ATATTGGTTCCATCTGCTCCCTGATGCCTTCAGTGTCTCCGTCCATTCTTTCACACCCTCATTCGTTCGTTCGATATTGGTTCCATCTGCTCCCTGATGCCTTCAGTGTCTCCGTCCATTCTTTCACACCCTCATTCGTTCGTTCGATATTGGTTCCATCTGCTCCCTGATGCCTTCAGTGTCTCCGTCCATTCTTTCACACCCTCATTTGTTCGTTCGATATTGGTTCCATCTGCTCCCTGATGCCTTCAGTGTCTCCGTCCATTCTTTCACACCCTCATTCGTTCGTTCGATATTGGTTCCATCTGCTCCCTGATGCCTTCAGTGTCTCCGTCCATACTTTCACACCCTCATTCGTTCGTTCGATATTGGTTCCATCTGCTCCCTGATGCCTTCACTGTCTCCGTCCATTCTTTCACACCCTCATTCGTTCGTTCGATATTGGTTCCATCTGCTCCCTGATGCCTTCACTGTCTCCGTCCATTCTTTCACACCCTCATTCGTTCGTTCGATATTGGTTCCATCTGCTCCCTGATGCCTTCACTGTCTCCGTCCATTCTTTCACACCCTCATTCGTTCGTTCGATATTGGTTCCATCTGCTCCCTGATGCCTTCAGTGTCTCCGTCCATTCTTTCACACCCTCATTCGTTCGTTCGATATTGGTTCCATCTGCTCCCTGATGCCTTCAGTGTCTCCGTCCATTCTTTCACACCCTCATTCGTTCGTTCGATATTGGTTCCATCTGCTCCCTGATGCCTTCAGTGTCTCCGTCCATTCTTTCACACCCTCATTCGTTCGTTCGATATTGGTTCCATCTGCTCCCTGATGCCTTCAGTGTCTCCGTCCATTCTTTCACACCCTCATTCGTTCGTTCGATATTGGTTCCATCTGCTCCCTGATGCCTTCACTGTCTCCGTCCTTTCTTTCACACCCTCATTCGTTCGTTCGATATTGGTTCCATCTGCTCCCTGATGCCTTCAGTGTCTCCGTCCATTCTTTCACACCCTCATTCGTTCGTTCGATATTGGTTCCATCTGCTCCCTGATGCCTTCAGTGTCTCCGTCCATTCTTTCACACCCTCATTCGTTCGTTCGATATTGGTTCCATCTGCTCCCTGATGCCTTCACTGTCTCCGTCCATTCTTTCACACCCTCATTCGTTCGTTCGATATTGGTTCCATCTGCTCCCTGATGCCTTCACTGTCTTCGTCCATTCTTTCACACCCTCATTCGTTCGTTCGATATTGGTTCCATCTGCTCCCTGATGCCTTCAGTGTCTCCGTCCATTCTTTCACACCCTCATTCGTTCGTTCGATATTGGTTCCATCTGCTCCCTGATGCCTTCAGTGTCTCCGTCCATTCTTTCACACCCTCATTCGTTCGTTCGATATTGGTTCCATCTGCTCCCTGATGCCTTCAGTGTCTCCGTCCATTCTTTCACACCCTCATTCGTTCGTTCGATATTGGTTCCATCTGCTCCCTGATGCCTTCAGTGTCTCCGTCCATTCTTTCACACCCTCATTCGTTCGTTCGATATTGGTTCCATCTGCTCCCTGATGCCTTCACTGTCTCCGTCCATTCTTTCACACCCTCATTCGTTCGTTCGATATTGGTTCCATCTGCTCCCTGATGCCTTCACTGTCTCCGTCCATTCTTTCACACCCTCATTCGTTCGTTCGATATTGGTTCCATCTGCTCCCTGATGCCTTCAGTGTCTCCGTCCATACTTTCACACCCTCATTCGTTCGTTCGATATTGGTTCCATCTGCTCCCTGATGCCTTCAGTGTCTCCGTCCATTCTTTCACACCCTCATTCGTTCGTTCGATATTGGTTCCATCTGCTCCCTGATGCCTTCACTGTCTCCGTCCATTCTTTCACACCCTCATTCGTTCGTTCGATATTGGTTCCATCTGCTCCCTGATGCCTTCACTGTCTCCGTCCATTCTTTCACACCCTCATTCGTTCGTTCGATATTGGTTCCATCTGCTCCCTGATGCCTTCAGTGTCTCCGTCCATTCTTTCACACCCTCATTCGTTCGTTCGATATTGGTTCCATCTGCTCCCTGATGCCTTCAGTGTCTCCGTCCATTCTTTCACACCCTCATTTGTTCGTTCGATATTTGTTCCATCTGCTCCCTGATGCCTTCAGTGTCTCCGTCCATTCTTTCACACCCTCATTCGTTCGTTCGATATTGGTTCCATCTGCTCCCTGATGCCTTCAGTGTCTCCGTCCATTCTTTCACACCCTCATTTGTTCGTTCGATATTGGTTCCATCTGCTCCCTGATGCCTTCAGTGTCTCCGTCCATTCTTTCACACCCTCATTCGTTCGTTCGATATTGGTTCCATCTGCTCCCTGATGCCTTCACTGTCTCCGTCCATTCTTTCACACCCTCATTCGTTCGTTCGATATTGGTTCCATCTGCTCCCTGATGCCTTCACTGTCTCCGTCCATTCTTTCACACCCTCATTCGTTCGTTCGATATTGGTTCCATCTGCTCCCTGATGCCTTCACTGTCTCCGTCCATTCTTTCACACCCTCATTCGTTCGTTCGATATTGGTTCCATCTGCTCCCTGATGCCTTCAGTGTCTCCGTCCATTCTTTCACACCCTCATTCGTTCGTTCGATAGTGGCTCCATCTGCTCCCTGATGCCTTCAGTGTCTCCGTCCATTCTTTCACACCCTCATTCGTTCGTTCGATATTGGTTCCATCTGCTCCCTGATGCCTTCAGTGTCCGCGTCCATTCTTTCACACCCTCATTCGTTCGTTCCATCTGGTAATTGACGCCTTCAGTCTTCGATCCCACATCTCGGTGCCTAAGGTGAGGAGTTTTTGGCGGGTTGGACTGCATGGGCGGAGTTTGGTTTCCGTTCTTGGGGGTGCTAAGGCCTTCTTGGGGGGGGGAGTTAAGCCCTGGAAAATATACCATTTATACGGTTAAAAAATGAATCTGGGTCTTCTTGGGGGGCTTAGCCCCCCCGCTAGCCCCTGATAAACTCCGCACATGCTGCTGTTGACTGTATAATGATCATAATCATAATGCTAAACCTACTACGTACAGCAGATCTCGATATAGGGGCCTATTTTTATTTTTTCACAGAGAGGAGTGGCGTCATTGGAGGTTGGAACCTGCCGAAGGGCAGAGAACCTAAAGAAGAAGAAGAAGCCTAGGCTAGCTGTCTGAAGCGTGATTATAGCCTATTCATTTTCTAACTTCATACACATTCACTTTCAAATAGCCGTTAAAATAGAATCTATTTCTTCCAATTTTCGGATAGGCTAATTTTACTTGAAACCCATTATTTTGGATGATACAGGATTTCGACACGTAGACATCAGTAGCGGCGCTAGGGGGGGGGGGGTTAGGGGGCTAAGCCCCCCTAAGAAATGCCATCCATTTTTTTTACCATGTAAAAATAAAATATTTACACGATTAACCCCCTTTTTTACCTTTGTGTATGTTGATGGTTGGTTACAATAAATGAATTGAATTGAATTGAATTGAATTGAATTGAATACAATAAATGAATTGAATTGAATTGAATCCCCCCAAAACTAAACTAAACCAAAGGTACGTACGAGATCTGTCAGACAGTTTCGCGGCTTCGAAAAAGGACCGTTTCCCAAGATTTGTGACCGAACGAAAAAAATAGGTCATCAGATTTATTGGCGGCGAAAATGGGAAAAAAATTTTCCCCGAAAATCCAGCCCCCCAAAACGAAATTTCTGGCGTCGCCACTGGTAGACATTAGTTTCAATAATATTATAGTTAGGCCTAGCTAGGCTATGCTTCGTATCATTGGTCTTGGTAGGCTGAATAATTATCTTGTCTATTTTGTGTCTTACCTGGACAAGATCTCATGGTGCTATTAATACTGTAGCTTGACAGTTGCTATCTGATGTCATCGTTCAAATGAACCAATGACAAGGCTTTCCGGACATTATTTCATGCCGGACAAGATCTCATGCCACACCGGCCAGCCTAATCCAGGATTACGTAGACGACCTACTCCCCTTTCTTACTCTCCTCTGCAACCGGTCTCTCCAAGAAGACGTTCTTCCTGACTCACCGAGACGCTGTTGCTCCGCTTGCTAGTTGACTGCTAGGGTGTCCACGGATAGCTGGTGGGTGACCCTACTAGCCCTTTTCGACGTTAGTGCAGCATTCGACACGGTCGATCATGATATATTAATTAAACGCCTCTCTATCTCTTTTGGACTCTCTGGCCATCCACTTGAGTGGATCACATCTTTTTTTAGCAGGGCGGTCCAGTTGTGTGATTTTGGGAGAAAGTAGGTCACCCTGGTCCGGCTCCATTTGGTCTCCCTCAAGGCTCTTTTCTCGCTCCCTTGCTTTACTTGCCCTACACCTCTGACATTGGCACGCTTTTAGCATCCTACGGCGTGCTACACCAGCTGCATATACTGATGACGCTCAGGCATGTGTGCACTGCCCTCCACTCGCAGCCATTGAGGCCAGTGGCGTCTAACCCCCCCCCACTTGGAGTGGGAGAACAAACCCCCCATTTTCGCCGAATTGAAACAATTGTATGGAAATCTGTTCATATGTTACGTACGCACAGTGTTTAATCTAGTCCCCTTCCTGGGGGGGGGGGGGAACTGAGGTTTCTGGGGGGAAGACAATTGTGCGTCCGAAGGACGCTCGTGATGCGCGTTGCACTGTGAGGGGCAGGTGTATGGGGAGCGGATGCGCCCCTCCCCATCAGAAACTTTTTGAATGTGCACATTGCAATGGCAGCATTTTAAGGTGTCGTCTTAACAAATTAGCTGTACTTTTTCAGTGGCCCATTAGAATTTGAGTGGCCCATTTTTTATTTCCACAATGCAATGGCAGCATTTTAAGGTGTCGTCTTAACAATAGACTATAGCTGTACTTTTTCAGTGACCCATTAGAAACTTTTTGAATTTCCACATTGCAATGGCACCATTTTAAGGGGTCGTCTTTAAAAAAACTGTACTTTTTCAGTGACCCATTAGGAACTTTTTGAATTTCCACATTGCAATGGCAGCATTTTAAGGGGTCATCTTAACAAAATAGCTGTACATTTTCAGTGACTCATTAGAAACTTTTTGAATTTGCACATTGCAATGGCAGCATTTTAAGGTGTCGTCTTAATGAAAATGACCGGTACTCATTTTCCATGCTGATACTAGCCTAGCCATGGTTTGAGACCTTAGAGTGTCGCCTCCCAATTGCAAACAATTTTTGGATTTGCACATTGCTGCCGTACGTAGCATTTTAAGCTGTCATGATCTCAGTGCTCAGAGATGTAGTTCAAGACTTCAATAAATGTCGCTCCCAGTGCTTAATTTTTTTTTAATTTGCAGACTGTGATGGCGGCTTTTAAGTTGCCATCTTAGACGAATTTTCATTATAGATAAATAAGCTCAATGAATAACACTGTAGTAAATTATAATGATATTTATGAAATATTTCTGAAACATTGGGGCGATATAGGCATCTCCGCCACCCCTTTAAATCTCCGTCCATGCGCTTAGAAGCTGAAAGCTAATAATTCGAATTCTCTACAGAAACTCTCTGTGTATGCAGACCTTTAGCTGGGGACAACTCCTGCTGATGTCGATGCAACTCTTCGCGAAATAAGAAAAACTTATAACACAGAAACAGTCAAATTCGGTTGTCTATGGTAGACCTACATGTAGAATGACTACCATCTAGCTTCCTGCACTTTACGGCTGCATCTATATTATGGTATGGAAAGACTCTGCTTTACATCAGAGCTGCTCTTATCCATTTCAGCGATATGCTGGCTGGGAATCTAATGCGAAACATCTGTTATTAGCTTCATTACGCTTAGGTTACTTTTACAGAAGGGACCCCTGTCCGAAGACTGGGGTAGGCTACACGTGCACAGCAAGTGTCAAACGGGTCGTTTGATTCTTGCTGCGCGACCGTCGCAATCATTAATTTTGTTGCCTTCATCACCTGCCAAGGGTGGGGCTTCGGCTTTGCTCGGTCAGTAAACGTGATTAGCGATAAGAGGTCAATCCCGAATGGATGTGTTCCACCCTTGTATGCCAGGGACCTGACTGACACTAATGTCTATGAGTTGGCCTGCTCCCTACCAAATATAAGTGACATCAAGCGAACCGTGGGTTCGTTAGTCCAAGGTAATAATGTTTTTCGATAATAAATGATGCGCAAATAATAATTTCTCGTATTCCCGGCCTTTATTTAATAGAAATTCACCAACCCCCCCAATTTACACCCGAAAAACGTCAAACCCCCCACTTTCAGAAACCGTGGGAGAACGTTCTCCCAACCCCCCCCCCCCCATTGGTAGACGCCACTGATTGAGGCCGCCCGCACCATGCAATGGGGCCCTCAGGCCCCTCACAGATTGGATGTCGTCAAACCGACTCCGCCTCAACGCCCAAAAAACCCAATTCATTTGGTTGGGCACAAGGCAACAGCTGGCTACGCTCGACCTGAGCGTTCTCTCTTCTCAATTCTCATCTATGACTTTTCCTTTGGTGGTGCGTGACCTTGGAGTGCTCCTGGACTCTGAACTCACCCTTGCATCTCCTATAGATCAGGTATGCCGCCGGCCCGCAGCTGCTACTACCAACTGCAGCAGCTCAGGGTCATTGCTCGCTCTCTGACTTCTAAAGCTGCAGCTTCTCTTGTCCATGCATTTGTGCTGATCGAGCCGCCTCGACTACTGCGCCTCCATCTTTGCTGGTCTCCCGCGGGTTCGGATTGAGAGGGTGGAGATCGAGGGTCCCCCGTGCTGCCGCACGACTTATTGGGGGGGGGGTTGGGTTCACCAAGTACGAGGAGCAATGGATCAGCGTTTTCGTCGCGCTCCTCGTCAGTACCCAGATGTAAGCAATCACATCTGGGGAAGCTAATGATCCAACCAGCAGGACTGAATTCAATTACATCATGAATCCCAGTCACACGCTTGCTACAGAATGACTGTACAACAACTTGTTTCCCGGGCGGATTAACTGCACTCCACGTTACTGATGAGGCTGCTGTATGCTGGCTCAGCGCGAACCGCATACGCTAAATATAGGATTGCATCTTTGGTGTGGCGATGCTTATCAGGTTGGGCACCCTCTTATCTGTGTGAGCTTTGCCTCCCTCTTTCCACTTGCATAGGCCGCCGCGCACTGCGCTCTGCTGTCCATGGTGACTTAATGGTTCCTTTCACTCGCTCTGTAACAATGCAGAGGCGTTCATTCTCTGTGGTTGGTCCAACAACCAGGAATGGACTTCCCTTGACTATGCGACACCTCCCAAGCTGTTCTCAATTTCACAAACTGTTGAAGACTGTTTTTTTTCCGCTTGATCTCTCGGCCGGGAGCGAATCTGAGTAGATACCATTAAGAGGGCGCTATATAAAATACGATTGATTGATTGATTGATATAAACAAGCACGCACTGCCCTAGGCGGATGTCACGTGTGATTCGCCATTGGCCATGGACTAATAGCCGAAGCTTTAGCTATCCAGTAACTATATAGTACATATCAATGCTCTCAACTATTGATAGGCCTATGTATTATAGTTTACTGGACAGCTAATTGCCTATAAAAGTTTGGATTATCGCTCACTCAGGGATATCCCAGGAATCTTTGAGGCAATCCTTAGGCTTAGAGCAATCCCAGGATTCTTTGCGGCAAATCCCAGGATTCTCTGCGGCAAGTCCCAGGATTCTTAGAGGCAGACCATAGTAAAAGATAGGCGGCACAACACTCCGCTTTAAAACGCAAATTTCTCAGTAATGATAACAAATTGTTTAACACCAGAATGGTTTTTTTGAGTTGAGTGACATACAAAACAATCAACCTAACTGTATTTAGCGGCCACTGACCAGATTTCATGAAAATAGTCTTTAAAGTTGTCATATTTAACATGGGTTTACATAATTAATTTTTCCGCGCCTCAGATTCACACTTAGGTGTGACCTTGCGCGCGTAATAAATTTATGTAATAATAATAATAATTATTATGACTAAGCACGCTCCTCCCTGACAGGAAGTCAAGTGTGATTCGCCATTGGCCATGGACTAATAGCCGAAACTTTACCTATCCAGTACTTTATATAATACATATCAATGCTCTCAACTCAGACAAGAACTTCTGCAAGAACATCATACAGATAATAATTGCTTTTTGTTGAACAACGTGCGAGAAGCGGTCGTTATTGTGATAATTATCGACAGTTACTGTAGTTGTCTGCTTTAAAATTAAAAGATGGAAAAGTAAGTTTTTAGGATTTTTCGAATTTCGAATTTTACGCTTATTGTTATTTTGTGTGTAGAACTCGATATTTGTTTGGAAATCTTAATAGTTGCACAAGTGTTTTACGGCTGAAGACCGCGTGGAGCCATAACTGAATAAGTTGTTTTTCATGACCTGGAAACATTCTACGACGTCGGAATTTATTCGTATTAGTCAATAATTTGGCCAAATGCACGTTATACCTTAAAAACGCTTTAATATATTCAGGAATATTTTATCTTGTTGCCTCTGTAGTCATAGGGCATGAAAGTAATGGCTGACATCACATTTAGCTCTTTTTCGTTAGTTCCATCAACTTTAACTTTGATATTCACATTCGTTATATTAGATATTCAGTATGGAGATCCGCAGATCAGATTGATAGGTACTGGTTTTTTAATTCACCGCAAAAGTTTAGGAAGCTCTTTGATCGTGTTAGTGATCGACAGAAGTGGTATTGCGTAAATATATTATAACGTTGAATCGATTAAATGAACTCTCGTAAATGGAAGTTCGATTGATGAAAATAGTTCTTTGCGTAGATAGAGGTTGGATTGATGAGAAGAACTCTGTGTTAATAGTTTGGTACTTGTGGGTCTGCTACTTGGACTAATTTGGCGCATTGAACGAGTTCTTCATTCAGCTGCTCGCCTTATTGCTCGCATTCGTAAATATGCCCCCATCTCTGCTTATATGCGTGACGTTCTTCACTTTCTCCCTGTTTCACAGTGCATCTCCTACCGTGTTGCTGCACTTGTTTGGCGATGCATTCTTGATCGTGCTCCATCATACTGTCTATCACGTACAATGCTTGGTAAAACTGTATTTTAGCGTATTTTATTCGAAACCGCTTAGCTAAAAATAAATAGTGTATTTTATTGTTTGGGTGCGTTTTCGAACTTCCGCGGGTATTTTCATCAATCCGACTTCTACCTTGGCATGTATCACTTTCGTCAATCCAGCTTCTGTTGCAGCAACAATTTTTTTCATCAATCCTGATTCTATTTAAATAACAATTATTTGTCATCAGCCAAGCTCTCATTTAATTAAGTATTTTTTCAGCAACCCGCTTCTATTTAAGGGTAATAATTTTCATCAATCCAAGTTCTATTTCTCAAGCAATCTTTTCATCAGTTCCGTTTCCATTTCTCGAGCGTTATTTTTGTCCATCCAGCTGCTATGTCAGCCATTAGATACCTTAATCCACCTTCCATTTCTCAAGTGTTTTCTCATCAATTCAGCTATTTCACCAAAATGTTTTCACCAATCCAGCTTTCAATATCACTCAATTTTGTCTGTTTGTAACTTTTTTTCATCAACGAAATATGTAAAAACACACGCTAAATAATAAAATACGCTAAAATACATGATATCGATTTTGAGATAATAAAATACGCTAAAATACAGTTTTACCCAATGCTTTACTTTTAGTCATTTGAAGCAATTGGCAGCCATTTTCTGTCATCTTGTTTTCCCATGAAACCGCTAAAAATCCAGCTTGCTAACCGTGATTTTCATTTTCAGGAGGGTCAAATTAGTCGACCTTGCAGCCTGTCGAGCTCTTTGCTCTGCGACAACGGGGGAGCTTTTAGTTCCTCGAACTCGCACTTCTACCAGACAGCGCCAAGCCTTTTCTATTGTTGGTCCCGCTATCTGGAATGGCCTCCTGCTAACCTTGCGACTTATGCCTAGGCTAAATTCACCTGTTTTTTATAAGTTGCTCAAATCCTATTTTTTAGCTGTGGCTTGGCTGGGAGCGCCTCTATGTAGATTTCTTGAAGAGTTGCTATATAAATTCTCAAAATGAATGACTGAATAGAACTTTGAATTCTTGAAAGTGGTAATTCCGAAGACTGCATGCCCGTATACAAGACAATATGGTTGCCAATGACTGCACTAAAATAGAGCGCAGCGGCCTATCACCTGCATTCCACAATGCAAAGCGGTCAGTAAGTAAGTAATCGATGCAATGGGGGATTATATGATGGTTAAATATGCAGTAAATAGAAACAAGAAAGTAACACGATTTGGAAATGCAACGTTTAATATGATCGAACAATTGTGGGCTGAATGGGTAGATGTTAACAACGGCTCGGTAGCCGACATGCAACAAGTAAACGCTACAGCCGTCACAGGTCGGGGCAGAATACACCCGACAATGGAGAGTGATAGCCCAATGTTTCTGAAAAATAAAAGTCGGTCAGGCAGTGATCAAAAGACCACGAAAACATATATTTTCATAAATATTAATAAGCTTAAATAAGTTAAAGAACACAACAAAATCGATTGATCTTAAACTCCTACCCTCTATTTATCAATTCAAACCAATGTTTCAAGCAAGGAACAGAGAGCTTAGGAGCATTCAGGCCTTAGTAAAATCAAGACGCATTCTAGCTAGGCTCTACCTATAGCCAATTAGTCCTATAATGGTGTGTTACTATGTTTAAAAAGTAGAATAAGTCGTAATAATTCTGAATCAGTAAAATAAAGTTTGAGAACCCCTGCCTTAGACCTTAGTCCTTCTTGTGCAGATCTGCACATCCAACAATACAGTTTCTTTCTGCATTGTTTCTGTCGCGCAAGGCATTTTTACCTGGGTGAGTTGCAAGCCCACCGCAGAACCCTCCTCCTTTATCCTGGCTTGGGACAGGCACAAGTCACCCCAAGAGGTGTCCTGTGGTGGATGAACTATAGGGCCTAAATGTCGGGCGACTAGAAGCTGTAGATAGCTACTCTATACTTACTTCGCACAGCAGCTTATTTTAGCTTATTACCAAGTGTAATCGGACACTTTGATTGTGTTCTTTAGCGTATTTAAGCTTATTAATATTTCTGAAAATATACGTTTTCATGGTCTTCTGATCAATGACTGACTTACTTACTTTGCGGAAAGAATAGGCTATCGATCGCCTTGTGTCAGAGTGCTCTATTCTGCCCTGATCTGTGATGGCCATAGTGTTTGCTTGTTGCATGTTGGCTACCAAGTCATCGTTAACATCTACCACTAAATGTACCAGAAGGATAGACCTGCATCAATTAATTACTTACTTACTGACCACTTTGCATTGTGGGATTAAGGTGATAGGTTGCTGCACTCTATTTGAGTGCAGTTGTTGGCAGCCATATTGTTTTGTATACGGGCACATTGAAAATGATTCTGTTTTAGGGTAGCATTGGAGAATATATTGGTCTGTGTTATCCTTGTAATTGTGACCTTCCTGTGGTCTCGTTCTTTGATATTTTTGTGTGGCAATCTGCACTTAAAAATTTATAACATTGCAATGGAGGATGTGAAATGTAACATTCATCGTCAAATGTATTTTTTCAGTTCTGAAATTCCAAAAGTAAGGGAAGTTATGCTAAAAAGAAGAAAAAGACAAGATGAAGCCCGTGCTCACACAGCTGCAGCAAACATCAGGTCCAAAAAGGTAGGTGTTTATTTCTTTAAAAGGTAGGTGTTTATTTCTTATTGTTAGATGAATCATTCACTAAAGATAAATGTTAGTCCATCACAATTTAATTCTAAAAAGCTTTTCTTTTATATTATACTAGCTGGGGTACCCGGCGTTGCACGGGAAATTTCGATTTTTCATCCCCAAACCCAGGTCCACCCGCCCCTGTGGGGCGGCTTCGCCGCCCATTTGGGGTTTATAAATGGTTATATATTTATGCCCCTCTGCTTGGAAGGTCTTCCCCAATTCTACTGGTTAAACTCATGTTGCATGGGGCTCCTCTTAGTGTGTATTATACTCCTTGGCCTAAGGCATTTATCTTTCCCAGGGCGGTTGCGCTGCGTAAGCTTTGGCGAAAAATGACGTCATTTGTTATTGCACGACGATTCAAATAATGGCGTCGCATTTGCAGCGATCGCGCAAATAACACGGCGAAAATTAAAATGTCTAATATCTCGAGTTCTAAGGTGAAAAAGAAGGTGAAAATAGCACGCCTGAGTAAGTCGAGTGAAAGTCTTTTTATGTACAATGTTTAAGGTCAGTAGCTGCAAAACTGTGAGCGTGCATAAAGGACAAAGTCCACCAAGTTCTTTCTTATAGATATAGATTTATTTATATTATTTATGGGTCAGTCCATGTAAAATCATCAAATATGAAAAATACCATGTAGCAGACCCATCTCAGATTTGGCTGTAATTTTGCTATTTTGTTGTCTGATATATTTGTACATCATATGTAAATTTTCAGAAGCTTATCGTAATGTATCTGCATTTTATGACTGCCGGATGTGCGGGGGGTGTGAAGCACTCGCGACACGCTTTCGTGTGGTCACATGTTCAGAGACCAGTATCTCATGAATGTGGGGCACATAGAGTTCCAAAATTTTGGTGATTTTGTACAACTTTTTTGAACTTTCTGATCATGTAAATCAATCTGGATTGATACAAATAGTTTTCAAGTAATATGGGTGCAAAAGTGGTAGAAAGCTCAGTTGGATCAACAGTTTACTTTATTTACTGAATTGTATTTCATGCACCAAGATGTCTCCTATACGGCAGAACTTCATACAATTTTATATGTAAGTCTGTAGATTAACGTCACAATAATCAGTTAGTTTATGTGCATCAGGTACATTGCAGCAATTTGCGTCAGAGCACAGATCTCAATACATAGGCTGTTTTGAAATATTTGGAATGCATCTTCGGAATCGCACAGAATTACATATGGCTAATCACCCATGTATCATGGGTGCATCATTGTGTTTCGATACTGTTAAATGTTGATCTGTTCTGTAATTGAAATAAATTGAAATATTTGAACATTATAAAAAAAACTATTCACATATTTACTGTATTAGGAAAACTTTGTTTTCTTTTGTGCAGAGAGCAAAAGTTGGATATAAACTTTCATTCACACGAGCTGAGAAGCTCATAAAACAAGCACGTGTGAAAGACCGGTATGAGCTGAGGCTGATACGACAGGCCAAACGCCCACAAAAGAAGGATACCCCGCCTGTGGAGAAAAAGCTAATTATTGCTGTCAGGGTTGTGGGGTAAGGCTGAATTAGAGCAATCGTCTGCTGTTTAACTCACGAAATAATGTAAGTAATTTGCTTAGTACAGTGTGATTACTAGTTGAAACAAAGTTGTAATGTTACTAACAGTATGGCTAGACTATTGCTGTTTACTGACTTACTTTTATTAGCATTTCTTTTGGGCAGTAACATTTATTGACTATTGACAGAGGGATATACTGAAGAATTGAAAAATGCAGTGGGACTTGTTTATCAAGCAAGTGAGGGCAACGATTGCTGCACATGTCATGTATGTTATAAATGAAAACATTGACAATTTCACAGGCAGGTAATGTAATTAAGATTGCTGTTGAGTTAACTGAATTATTGTTTCTGATTGAGATTGTTTGTTTTGCAGTTCAAAAGATTTGCATGAACATCCACTGGAAGCGTTGAAGCTTCTAAGGCTTAAGAAAGCACATTCAGCTGTTTTGCTAACTCAGAACAGAACTACTTTGGAACTTCTGAAGCTGGCGGAACCTTACATAACATGGGGGTAATTGAAGTCATTTGATATGCTAACCTAAATGAACTACAATGCAGACCTGCTTACTTGCAGTCATTGTAGTCTAAAATCTCTGCAAGTGGAAATTTATAAGAGGGCCATACTGAGGTACAGAGTGTTTGATTTGTGTACTTAAGCAGTAGCATGACTGAAAAACGTAACACTTTAACAGCCAGCTGTGTTGTTTTCCCACTTCTTTTTAGTGTACTCTGTTCATCATAGTGTTAAAGGCATCTATACATACATGTACATTGTACAGTGTATATTATGTTTGCACTTAGCCTGTTGCCAGATTTGTCCAATTACTTTATACATCTGAAGCAGACTGTTGTTGTACAAGTTCAGCTAAGTGCATATTAACAAGTCTTTTGCGGTTAATTAACAAGACTGTGTGAATTTCTATGGTGCCTCTTCAAGAGGACTACTCAGAAGTGCTCCTGACTCTAGCATGATTAAAAAAGCACAACTTTGAGTTGAATAAAAGCTTCAGAAGGAGCCTCAGGAAGCAGATGCAGCTCCTGTGAGAACCCATTCGAGACCACTGAAAAATGCTCGAATGATCTGCCTAGTTGCAGTTCATGTGAATGGAGCCAAGAGCTGCCCCCCTTCTGTATGAAACGAAGGGCTTATACGGTTATTGTCCAATATGTTGAGTTTATGATTGGTACCTAAATAACTAACATTTTTGCCATCAAGGCAGTGACCACTAATCTTATACAGATAGATTAAAAGTCTTAACACATTTCAATCCAGATTTGCATTAATTGTATGTAATAAATATTTTTCTGACTTTACACTATTTGCACTCTCTTTCTATTTGTGTCAAGCCTATTGAGTTAGGTAGTTGCAACCAGTGATTGATGTTGCTTAACACGTTGACCGCTGATTTGCTGTGTTAAATGACTCGATGGGGGACGTGTTAACACGTCCCTCGCGGTCAACGTGTTAAGATATAACGTGTTTTGTGAACACTATACTGCCCTGTTAAAACCATCATTACTTGAAGAAGAGTCCTCTTTCTGTATTTTGGGTTTCTTTTGTATATAGGGCTGGTTTCTGATCTTGGCACTGGTGCTTTCAGATTTTCATGATGCAGAATGTTGTAGCGAATTGAAATAATTTTTTATCAATGGAGTACAAGTTTTAGATACATGTGATGCTTTTGTCTAATATTGTACAATTTCACTTAATGTGACGTAATGACAGTGCTGTTTAGCATGCAAACCATGACCTGTTTTAAGGGGCACTTTCCGAGTTTTGCAATTTGTGCAAAATTTGAGTAAAAGACAAAATCACTGCCCTACTTTCGTGGCTATTTGTTCAGTGTTGGATGAACTATGAAGAGGCCATACCTGGCATACACTGTGCCTATATATGATTATTCATTGCAATTAATTCACAATAGAATTTTAATAATTTTAAATAAATTTAGTTGTTGCTTTTAAGTTCATTAATGCAGCATTCAGCTTTAAGGATTTGAGAATGACTTCTTCGTTGGCCTGCTGCATCGGAAACGTTGGGCAACATTGCTTTATGCTAACGAATTGAACCGCTTGGTGATGGCCAGTTTGTAACAATACTTCTTTATATGACAGCAATGTCTAGCTCATGTGCTTCACATTTTGTATAGTTAAGTGCCAAGTGTGATGGTTGAAACAGGTATCCAAACACTGAGACAGTTCGAGAATTGATTTTCAAACGAGGTCAAACGAAAATTGATGGCAAAAAGGTTGCCCTGAACAATGCTGTGGTTGAAGAGCATCTTGGTAAGCATCTTGATATTTGCGACATTTGTCAGGTTATGAGCTTTACAATCAATGCAAGACCACAAACTTCGAAATGTTCATTTATCGACTACACACCACACCAACCACATAAAGTAATTTCCTAATAGGCTGTATTGCCATACATGTATCTAGTTCAATACTGCTTATTCTTGGGTTGCACTCTTCGTCTTTTCAATGAGTATCAGTGAAAATGAAATTGACTCGTCTATTCCATCTAGCTCTTTAGCAGTCATGAATATTGTTGGTTCAGTCATTGCAAACTCTTAATATCTTTAGAAATACGGATATACGTTGTATTTATTATTTTTATGCCTATTATTACTCAACAATACATTTTCATGAGAAGTTGACCAGGTCTGATGTTTTCCACATAGTGGATAAATACATATAAAAGAGATAAAAATCGGAATTTAGTTAGTTATAAAATTAGAAATCCATATAAGATTTCATGAACAGAAAAGAGAAACTGCAGAATGTGGGCTTTTGCAAGACAAACGTGTAGCAACAGATGAGCAACTGCAAGAACTATTTGATATAGTCAAAAACTGTGGAGTTTTGCAATCAGTAATAATAAAGACAGGTGTGTATCCAGCCTGTTTATAAGGCAAGTCGTACATTCACATTTTACAAAAATAGATGGTTGGTAAAGTTACTAAATATTGTTAGATTAGGAGATGCCCAAAATGGCCCATCAACTGTTGGACGCCACAACGAGTGCTTCTGACAAGCTCTTCTCAATTTCACAAACTGTTGAAGACTGGGTTTTTTCCACTTGATCTCGGTCGGGAGCGCCTCTGAGAAGGTACCTTGAAGGGGCGCTATATAAATTATGGTTGATTGGTTGAGATTAAATAGGGCTCACTTGGCTATTAAGCAGCACCATGCTTTCTCGGTTGTGGGCCTACTGTCTGGAATGACCTCCTGGTTATGCTTCACTCTCTACTTGTGGTCCATCCGGCTGGGTTCTACAAGTCTCAAGTCTTTTCTCTTTGTTCGTGGTTGGGCTGGGAGCACCTCTGAGTAGCTTCTTGAAGGGGCGCTATATAAATGCTCTAAATGAATGAAAGAATATATATATATATATATATATATTATTTGCACATACATATAAAAGTATTAGTTCATTGTTCACCAGGAGGTCAAAAACAACAACTGATGCATTTATGAATCACCATGCATGAGCTGCTGGGTTGTAACCAAGGATGGCACAGGGCAGCCATCCATCACGCCTTTGGACAGGTCTACCACAGGGCAATAGGATTGCATTAGTTGAAGTGAAACTATTATGGTGTGTATAAATGTAGTCCATTGTTATAATTGTAGGTTTGTTCTAAGTGAATATTAAAGACAACCATTGAAAAGGTTTCTGTTGTCATTCTTTCAGGTGAACTGGGGATCATATGCATAGAGGATGTCATTCATGAAATCCTGGCTACAACGAAAAATTTCAAAGCCGTAAATGCTTTCCTATGGAACTTTCAGTTAAGTCCTCCAGCTGGTGGATGGAAGAAGAGGAGAACTGTTGGTCCATGTGCTGAGAAAATTAATGCGCTGCTGAAGCGTGCTATTTAAAGCTTAAAAACATGGAGAAGAGGGGAAAAAACTTGGTGTTATAATACTTATCTGGGGCAAGTAGTATAAAAAAATGTTTTTATTAGCAGGATTAAGAAAGGTGAAAATGTGGACAACTTGAGTGAACTTTCAATTAGTTGTGAAGAAGTGTTCATTGGTCAATGATCTGGGATCTTATAAATGACCTTGAATTTAGTGATCATATTTTGCCCATAGGTAGCTGTCGTCAAGTCAAACGGAACAAATAATGTTCATCCAAATCCGACTATTTTCTCATGTTTTAAAAAGAGTGTTTACACTGGATCTAAGTCCTTCGTGTCTAAGCAGTTATGTCCTGGAAAATAAAGCTGCCAAACTAAGGCATCTATGAGTAGACCCATAGGAATTTCAGCATGATTTGCATTGTTGTAATCTTTCTTTAGCATAAATTGCATCCGTTGTAAAGAGAATTATGCATTTGTGGATACTTTGTGCTTTGGACGATTCAAGGGCAATTTTTCACATTTATTCATATCTCAGCAGTTCTTTTGCAACAATGTACATAATTAGCCACACATCAAACAATAAACCTCTGCGATGAACTAGTGAAGCCATAAATTTATGCAGAACAGCACAGTAGCACACCCTTATAATATGAGGACAGTTCAGAAAGAAGCATTTTTTCTAAATTCTTTTTTGTTAAATTCATTTAAAAATATTTATTGATTAGGGTAGTAGAAATTAGCAAAGTCATGGTAATGAAGCAGGGCTTAAAGTGCGGCAGGACGGTTATGGACGGCGTCCAGGCACTTATTTTAAAATCTGTATGCTGGCCTGCCACTTATTTGGCCAGTATAGATGAGAAGCGTCCAGGCACTTCTTTTTTTACACTTAAAGCACTGGTTTTTTGGCAAAGTGAAATTGATAAACATGATGTTTGGAACTGATAGCCTATGCTTTACCCCAGCGTCACAGTTTTGCAAACCAGAACAAACTATGTGCCGAACATTGACTTCGGCGCTTAGCTTGAAAGTACACAATGACTGCATGTCACTGCGTCTGACAATCCTAGCATATCGTCGCCTGAGAATTTTCTTGTCTTATCTCCATTTTTTCAAAATTGAGTTTAGACTTGATTTGTAGCAAAGATTTGTTTATCTTTCATCACTTTTAATCGTTGAGAGATAGCCTACTTTGAGTCGTTTTAAAGATATTCAACGAAAACTACCTGTCGTATGTCCATTTTCAGGATTTTTTGGTTGTATCTCCAATTTCTTTTGCCGTATCTCCAGTACCACATTCACGGTTTAAAAGTGCCTTGCCATTTGCATTTACCCAAATACCATGCCGTTTAGCATCGTAAAATTATTTAGTACATTTTTTAGTCATTTTTTCAACGCTCATCCTATGTATAATTCTATTTATAACACAGTTCCTTTGCTCATCAGGCTGCTACTTCAACTAAAAATATTTCGATCGTTCAGGTTCTCTGCCAAGTGGCAGGTCCAAACGTCTAATGTCTCCACCTTTCACGCTGTTGTGCCATGTCCTTAGGTTCTCTTTATCCCTCCTCCATCATCCCGTCCAGCATCCCGTCCTCTAGTTTTACGATAATTTAGCATAAAACCATGATTTCCTCGCTCATCCAACTTCTACTTCTGTTAATTAATATGCTCATCCAACTTCTAATGATACTGAAATTCTTATTTAGGTTCTCTGCCAAGTGGCAGGTCCAAACGTCCAATGTCTCCACCTTTCACGCTGTTGTGCCATGTCCTTAGGTTCTCTTTATCCCTCCTCCATCATCCCGTCCAGCAGTTTTTGTCTAGGTCTTCCTCTGCATCTCTTTCCCTGCAATATTCCTTCAATTATTTCCTTCTGCAGTGAGTTACCTCACAGCAAATGTCACACCCAATTATTTTGTCTCATCTTTATTGTGCCCAGCAGAGATCGTTTCTCTTCTACTATCGTTAGTACTTCTTCGTTTGTAACGTGCTTTGTCCAACTAATTTTCTCCATCTTTCTCCATACCCACATTTCAAATAGCTTCCAGCCTCTTGGTGTCTTCTTTTCTCATTGTCTATGTCTCTGCGCCATATAACGTCGCACTCCATATCATTTTTTGACCATTCTTTTTCTTAAGATTTCTATTTAGCCCTCCTATTAGCAATTATTTCCTTTTTAAGAATGCCTCTTTACCCATTGCTATTCTCCTCTTTATCTCTTTATAACATTTGGTGCTGCTTGATATTGGCGCCGCTTCCCAAGTAGCAGAATTCCTTCACCTGTTATATTTCTTCTCCATCAATTTTTATACATATGGTTACTTCCTTTTCCTTACTGATCTTCATAACGGTTGTCTTTTTGATGTTTATTTTCATGTTATATTCTTCTGAGGTCGCATTTAGTCGATCCATCATTTTCATTGTAGATCCTTTTCGTTTCCTGCCAGCATCGCTTGATTGTCAGCAAACCTTAAAGCTATTAACAGTTTTCCTCCTACTTTTATTCCTTCTTCTGTACCATCAACTGCCTCTCTTATTAGCTCTTCTATGTAGATGTTAAACAGTGATGGTGACAACGGAACCCCTTCCTCACTCCTCTACCAATTTGTACAGGTTCGGAATATTCTCCTTCTACTCTGACCTTTTGTCCCATGTACAGATTCCCAATGAGTTCTGTCTCTCCAGTCCATCCTTCTCAATGCACCCATCAACTGCCTCCAATAAACTCTTTCAAATGCCTTCTCGTAGTCTACAAAGCATATACATACTTCCCTTCCAAGTTTGAGACTTCTTTCTGTTAACATTCTTAAGGCACCAATGGCTGAGTGGCCGTCGTTAACTTGAGAATATTGATCTGCCTCTGCTAGCTCAAATTTTCCCGGACGTTAGTTTCTCTTCCATGGTCCGTGACCTGGGTGTCACCCTTGACTGAACTAAGTCTCGCCTAGCAAGTTAACCTTGTCGCTCAAAGCTGTTACTAGCAACTTCGTCAACTCCGAGTGATTTCTCTCTCTCTCTCTCTCTCTCTCTCTCTCTCTCTCTCTCTCTCTCTCTCTCTCTCTCTCTCTCTCTCTCTCATGATGCGCTAGTTGTGCTTGTTCATGCTTTTGTAACCAGTCGAATTGACCATTGTTGCCAAATTCTAATGCACAAAAATGTATGTTAATAGCCTTTTTCACTTTTAGCAATTGTGCACGAAACTGAATTTTATCAACTAGTGCACTTCCTTCAATGTACTAATAAAAAAAATGTAAATTTCTCAGCTGAGTGTAAAGACTTGCTCAAGGTAAGGTAGAAACTGCGGAGAAACAAGACGTTCAAGTGTCTTAGAAAGAAAGGAGAGATTGGAGATAGGCCGATAATTTGGGCAAAGGTTGGTGTCAAGGTTAGGCTTTTTGAGGGACGGGAAGAAGGGTAAATTGCTTGACGTATGTCCAGAGAAAGCTAGTCGTTGATTGGACGATAAGGAAATACGATATCAATTAATACACTACCACCTTCGTTGTATTATTGCTTACTTCGCTTTTGTTGGCGCTGTAGAAGTTTCTAGATTATGCCTACAATTATGATTCGTGGCTACAATACTACTATAGGCCTAATAAAACGAAGTGAGCATTGTATTGATTGATCATTGTTGTATCTCCGAATCGTCAAATCAACGAAGAGATTTCTATGGACTTCAACAATAAGGCACTGCCAGTGGATTCTAACCTTCCTTTTCCCATCTTGCATGGGAAAACAAACAGCAACAAACCCCGTTCTAGCCGACTGAGGGGCTACGCCGGTAATCAGATACAACCACATTTGGAAATAGGATGCTAAATTAGCAGCAGCACTCATGGGCGGAGACTTAATTGGGGTCGGGTACGGTTCCTCCAAAGTTTGTGGTTTGGGGACGGAAATGCTTATCCCCAATATTTCGGATATAGGCCTAGTGGCCCTAGCCTATCGTTATAAATTTACAGAGTGTTCTCCATTGCACTATTTATACATAGTGGGCAATTTTTTAAGGCGACATCGTAAATTAAATGCCACCCCTGCAGTATGATCTTTGCTTTACAGTCACTTACATTTGTCCCTGCACGTATATTGCGCTCGCTCTCACACGTCATAATTAATTACATTAATTGTTTAAAAAAATTAAAGCATATTTTATAGCATATCTACTGACACTGCATTTGTTTTATAATAAAGGTCTCAAATAAAATGAACGAATTTTAGCGATATGAGGTAAAGAAGCAAGAAATCTTCTATACTCAACTTTATCATTAGGGGGAACTTCCCCCCACCCCCGGCCCAGATTGAAAGCAGTCTACTTCCATCCTCCCCATGGCGTAGTAGGCCCTGCATAGTAGTCGTCTCTTGGGAGGCAATTTACAGATGTATAGTGGCGTACGTAGTAGTCGTCAAGCTGTAGGGAGGGTGATTTGCAGACGTATAGTGGCATTAGGCCCCATGCATAGACATATATTACATATTGTACCGGCTTCGTTTCGATTTACACATCACGCGGCATTGTAATCGTCTGTATTGAGAGTGCCGTCCTCTGTTTGAGGACGGCATCTGTCTTTTGTGCGCAGTCCATCCGGATGTGACCGTCACGGACAGATGATTCGCGTCCGTCCTTAGCTGATGATGATGATGGCGGTCTGCAGGCCTGCAGTGTGGGAGGAGGGCAGAGGCGTAGCGACCGCCCTCCGTACCCTCCGACCGAAGGGGGCCCCCGCAAGAAAGGGGGCCCCTGAAAGTGGCAAAATATGTAAAGTTTAGCTATAGGTTAGTGACATTTATTGAAGTTGTTGCACAATCCATGTTGAAAGCACTGTCAAAAAGACTTCAGCAACCGTAAATACGGAATACATGTACAATGTAGACCCGTGCAGGCAGGGGCTTCTATCCCCCCTAAGCAACAGGGCGCAATCCATTTTCTTTCCCCTCTTTTCTGGACCGGCCTTCGTCTATGTATGCAATATAATGTAATATAGCGCATGCCCTCCTCTACTGTTGGAATGAAGGCCTGTTTGGAGGGGGACAAACGAGCATCCAGCAGACGATCGCCGAAGCATGTGTAGCGCCGAGAAGGGACCTGGTATGGGGAGGGAATGTGCCACTCCCAATAAGAAATTTTTGCGATTTCCGCATCGAAATTTCAGCATTTTAAGCTGTCCTCTTAGCAAAATTACTCTACTATTTCAGTGGAGAAATTGCTGCCAAAATTGGGCAGCCATATGTTTTGCGCCTCTGACCAGTGTGCACTCAAGAGGCGTTACATAAATGTTTAGAGCACAATGCAAGACAATAAAATGCAATGTAGGTCCTACATTGTAAGCCCACGTAATAATGATGTTGCTTTACTAAGTGTTCAAGGACCAAATTTGACTGTCTGAAATTTGAAAGACAACATTGGAGAGAAGCCATTTAGTTGTGCAAAATAGTATTCGTATTAATATTATTTTTTCAATTTTAATATGATTGTATTATTTATTAAAATAGTAAAAACATAAATATAATCATGTAATAGGAAATTTTTATTATGGTATATTATAGATGTTATAGCAGTTCATGTAATTCAAAAATGCAGATAGTATATAGCCTAACTAAAAACTCAAAGTGTATAAAGTGTATACATTTTGCTAAAAACTATTAGGCCTACCATTTTGTCCAAATTTATATGGAGGGGAAGTATTTTCTGGGGAATCTTCCTCCTAGTGATGCCTAGATTGAACGCTGCCCTTCATGCCCAACCTTCTCCCCCAACCGACGTGAATTTTGGCTGTCTTCTGATTCCTTCCATATTTTTCACTGGGAGCAAGCTGCGCCCGCCATGTATAGGGATAGAAGCCCCTGCGTGCAGGCTATATATAATATGAACCCCGTCATAATTTTATTGTACAAATATAAATACCGCATTCCCATTTCTGCAGAGTCAACTTTTGACCGCTGAAAATGCAGCGGATTTTCATATATGCAGTAGGCCTACTGGATCAAGGCAATTTGATGTCAATTCTAGAAAATTTCATAATATCAGATTTAGTGCTTAATAATAGGTATACATGTAATATGAAATTACTTAGAATAGGCAAATTTCAGAATTACGTAGCCTATACCGCGTATACCAGTTTCTGCATTGTAAGGGGCCAGCCGCCCCCGACATAAATTATGTTCGGAGGGGGCCACGTTCAATGTTGCTACGGCCCTGGAGGAGGGGGCGGCGGCTGCTGCTCATCATTCGGATGCTTCTTGCAGTCGCAGCTAGATAGAGCAGCGATGCATCTCTGACGAGCTGTCTTCGTCAAACGTAAGAAGAGGATGCAGTTTGCAAATCCCTGCGAGCTGTCACCGATTCCCTAATAAAGTATACGACGTAGAACAGCGACAATCGCAATGCAATTGATCGTAGCATCATTAGAACTGCAGTGAAGAATTCCTGGCTAGCATTTACCGACGAGGCTGGTCCTCCTCAAAATTTTAGCTTAAAATTTACCTATAATGAACAAATGAAACCTCTCAACGAAACGATTGCATGTGTTACACAGAGAGACCGGTATCCTATTAACAGGGCGCAAATCAAAAGGGCGAAAATCATCAGAGCGCATGATCGAAAGGGCCCAAATCAAAAAGGCGCGTGTTTAAAAGGGCGAAATCAAAAGGGTGCATAGGCCTATAGGCCTACCAAATAGAAAACTATTAAGGAGAAAAGATGATTAAAAGGATGAAATAATGGTTAGTTAAATATTTTCTTATCCATAAAACCTATCATAAAAACACGATTGATCGTCACATTATTTGATTCTAAAAGGCCACTAAAGCACGAAGACTAGGCTAATCGTCATATTGGAAAAAGAGAACTTGTGAATCCATCGTGAAGTAACAAGTCTGTACCGCAGTTAGGCTACACTTAACAAATTCTAAACTCATTTCTGCGCTTAATTCATAATGGCACAATTTTCATAAAAGTACCATAGGTCTACCATCGGTCTATACTTCTACAATACTCGACTAAAATGCGATAAAATATTGAAGAATGGGCCTTTATGAGACTGCGCTATGTTGACTAGTTCTCCTATTTCAGTTCAAACTCCTTTGATTACGGTATATAGTCGCTGATTTTCATCGTTTCATTTCAAGCCCATCGTGTGATTTCGATTGCTCTTCGCCTTTGTAAGCACGCTCTCTATTTAAATTTTTTGTTTTCGTCTGTTAAAACTTGCGCCATTTGATATCCATCTGCCAAAATCGCCCTTCATTGAACATTTGCTCTATTCGTTGTCACCCCTTTGACTGCGCCCTTTTGATTTCTCTTATGCTATTAAATTTTGTCTTTTCGCCCTTTCGATCATGCGCTCTAGGCTAATATAGCCATGCGCTCTATTGATTTTCGCCCTATTGATTGCGCCCCTTTGTTGCACGGTTTGCACCCTTTTGATTGCGTCCTTTTGATTTCTCTTAGGCCTATGCTATTTGTCTTTTCGCCCTTTCGTTCATGCGCTCTAATAACCATCATTAAACCATGCATGCGCTCTATTGATTTTCGCCCTATTGATTGCGCCCCTTTGATTGCACCCTTTTGATTGCGCCCTTTTGATTTGCGCTCTGTTGATAGTGAACCCTTTTTCTGGATCAATCCGTTTTCCACTCCGATTGTCACACTTCTCCAGCCTGGCTCAACTTTTGCCCTTAACGTCAGAGGTTCAACAAGCCTTAACCCTGTTATCCTGAACGTGCTGCTCCGGTTGCCTCGCTTTCTCTGCCTGAACTGATCTCCTTTGTCCGTCAATGTAACAATTAACCCCTTTATCGGCTATCCCGATTAAAGTCGTCAATTTTAGATACGATTATATATATGCCGGTCGGCTGGTAAAGGAATTAAAGGACCTGTCTGTGAGACAAATGCATTTGTTCCTCCTTATTTAGCTCTTTAGCTGTTCACTAGGGATGCAGAGGTGTCACTTCGAAGAATATGAAATGATGGCGCTATAGAAATGTTCCAGGTCCGATGAAGATCGATAGATGCTGATAAAGGGTTCACCTGTAGCGGAACTATCCAAGCGAATGCATTGAGGATTGCAGGTACGTTTCGGAAGTGGGCTCCGGCGATGAACCGGATGGTGCCCCAGATCCTCAGAAGGATGAAGATAAGAGGAACAAAGATCAGCTTCCGGTTGGCCTCTGCTATCAACGAACCTTTCGGTCCCCGCTTGACCGCCACCGCCGCGTCGCCATCTGCTGTCCTCTGCTGCTGATGCTGCTGCTGCTGCTGCATACGATTCACTTTGCATCTCTTCGATCAACAAAACAACAAAGAAATGATGCGCATCTTTTAACTAAGTAATGATCGTCGTTGGTCACTGATAAGGATTATGTTTTGATAAGGATTCTGTTTTCGAATTGTTTGAGGAAACTTAAATGCACTGTGGCATAATCTCAAATGTTGCTATTATAGGCCTATGAAGGTTAGTGGCAGAAGGTAGACTTCCTGCCATTGGCCCTTTCTATAGGCCTACAACGTATAAATAAGTTTATTCTGTTAAACAGGTTAAAGGCAATCTATGTCTTTTCTGGAACTGCGGAATGGTATTACTGGAAAGAACTAGGCCTATAG
The DNA here is from genome assembly GCA_949752735.1 of Lumbricus terrestris. NCBI lineage: Eukaryota > Metazoa > Annelida > Clitellata > Crassiclitellata > Lumbricidae > Lumbricus > Lumbricus terrestris. Next base: position 34,289,069 of record OX457041.1, read on the forward strand.
GCTAAGTGTAGTAATATAATATTCAACTCAACTTCTGATAGGGCTTATAGGCGTAGCCTATAATATAAACGTAAGAGAGTTAAATTCACTTAGACCATCGGCAATGCTTAAAACTGTCGTGTTTTGTGGGTTTTTTATTGCTCACACGTCAATTATACACAAGACAGACCTATTTTTAACAGGTCAGTAGACAACAAATGTGATAACAGAATGTGGAGATTTTTGACTTTGCATTACGGGATTGCTCTGTGTGACGAGTGCTTGTGTAGCGTTTGTGGACGCTCCGAACTCTCTTTCTTACTTTCTTTTCATATCTTGTCCTATAAGTAAATCTTGGGTGCTAAATTTAGTATGACGGATGCCGTCATCGCTAATAATAGTTAATTGCGCAGTTTCTCCGATTGCAGCTGGCAAATTCCGCCACGTGCAGGGCGCTGATTGGTTGATATTGCCCGCGCCAATTTTGGCGCAACGGAAGTCGATTGCGATTGGCCGCCGGTGTCACGAAATAGAGTATCCCCCGTATTAATTGTATCCCCCCAAATTGAAAAAAGTCGAAAAACCGCTTCCGCGTGTATTTGTTTTTGCAAATTAATTTTCATCGGCTTTGTTTTGAACAATGACACTAACAGGTATGTTTATTCCTACTAGATAATTTGTTTTGCCCTGTTTTTAGAGCACTTAAAACATTAAAAACACTTAAAAACACTCAGAGTCACTAAATAAATTCGAGTTGCCTTTATCTGAGCATTGCTTAGGACACTTAAAACAATTAGAGTCACTTTAAATTTTGATTACAGCATAAAAAATTTATTATGCGCATTTTTCAAAAAAGGGGATAGAATGGTTTATCCCCCGGATAGTATAGACCGGTTAATTCCATCCGGGGGGGATAGATTAATTCATCCCCCGGATAGCTTTCAGGGGGGATACTCCGTTTCGTGTCACCGGCGGAGGTTTTGGCGTCAATCTTCTGTCGGGCTCCTAGTTTTGACCGAGCAAGAGCTCCGCTCAACAATTTCGGGAAAAGTGGTGATTTGCAGCCGTATTTCTGTACCGATTGGTTTAGAAACAGTGAAAACGAGTTTCACGTGTAATATTATCACCCGAAGACGATTGTGAGCAATCGCTGCCATCGATTCGAGGGAGAATCGATTTCTACGCCAAACTGGGTCGTTTGCCAAAGAGAAGAGATTTCTACACAGACGGAAACTGTGCAAGCGTCTGCCTAGCAGCCTAAATATCTAAGGAAACGGGGAAGTATAATCACACTGAATTCTGAGATCGAATCTGGTTAAATAAAATAGGTTTTATTTGTAGATCTGCTCTTGTTGAATTATAGGCTTTTATAGCTGAATTTATGCAGAAATTGCCGATTGTTGTAAGACAGTCTGTGAACTGGCCAGACTGTATTATGTGATTATAGATTAGGATGAATGCATAGACTTAACTCTGTAGGCCGATAAATCGAACATCATTGATAGCTACCGATCGGTCTGTAAATTGTACTTTGCATAATTATTGACGAGGAGTCATTTACTTAGCCTAATTCTTTTATTAAAACAGAACCTTTATACGAGAAATTGTGAATCGGTTATTAATTGAAACAACTATGCAAGAAAGTATGAATGATGATGACAGTACAGTGCAGATAGAAGAAGAGGATAGGGAGAGCTACTCAGAAGGTACATAGGCTATGTCCTAGATCGGCCCATCCTGAAGAAGATAAATACCAGACAGGCTCGCACTATAGGTTGATGCAGAAACCTGATACCACTGATATTGATGAAACCCTGTGGGGTAAGGCTAGGCCCTCGCGACATCTTGAACTAGCAGTGGCGGCGCTACGCCAGGGCATGGCAGGGCAAATGCCCTGGTAAAAAAGCCTTTGCCCTGGCTGTTGCCCTGGTCGTTGCCCTGCCAGAAAATTTGCATTGCCAGAATTTGTTCGGGCATATTGTTTCTTGCTGTTCACGTTCGTCCGTCCGCAAAAATATTGGCAGTGCAAAAGTTCTGGCAGGGCAAAATTCTGGCAGGGCATCTGTTCTGGCAGGGAAAAATTCTGGCATGGCAGAATTTGTTGTAGGTCAAAATGTTTGCAAAAGTTCTGATAGGGAAAAATTCTGGCGTGGAAAAATTTCTGGCAAGGCAAAATTCTGGCGTGACAAAAGCTATGGCAGCCTTTGCAGGGCAAAGGTTCTGGTTGGTCTAGGGCACAAATTCTGTGGCTGTTTATCCACATTACCGCTTATAACTAATAGCATAAGCCCAACTGTCGCTTTATCGTTTTTCAAATGAAGCGCTGCGTAAGTAAGCATTTGCGTAAGCAATTGACCTAGCCTAACTCAGTAACTTTGTTTGCGGAACTTTTTGCTTTCGAAATGCTACTCTAAAGAGAATTTGCAATGCTTCACTAAGTCACTGAGATTATAATTATAGTCTATAAGATTTATAAGATTTGCTTTCCAAATGTCAAAAAGTCTTCGGTTTTATTACTTCGCCCATCTGATCCTCTAACCAGCGAACCCTGCCTGCCTTTCTCGTCTACTTAGTCCTGTCTACTTAGCCTAGCTGGCATGCATTCGCGCTTGCCTACTACGCCTACGTCTTTCGCCCGCTCGGCCTATCGTCTACTTAGTCTCTTCTACTTAGTCCTGTCTACTTAGTCCGTCTACCTAGCTGGCATGCATTCGCTCTCAGAGGGTATATAAGGACGCGACTACGACTGCTCAGAAGTAGGATCCTGTGTGGCCGAGTGGGTTGTAGGGTGGGTGGTTTACAGTGTTGCCACTGAGGTTTCAGAAATAACCCCAGATTTTGTCATGAAAAACCCAGAAAAGTCCGGACTATTTATATCAGCGATTTTAGACCCCTTTATTCAAATTATGTTGGATTTAAGATATTTTGGAAGAGAGTTAATAAAATGTTCGTCAAATGAGTCGTGGAAGCAATTATGCAATACAACCAGTTTACATTGAATTTCACTATGAATACAATTTATATCGCTGCAGTGCACAGAATATTCATGCGTTGTAAATAAAAATGGTCAAGTAATTAAAATTTTGAAATAAAACCATATTTGGTCTAAAAACAAACCAGAAACCGAGACGAAGGCAAAAAAACCAGATCAAGTGGAAAAACCAGCTGTGACATCAATGGTGATTTATGGCGAGCACGGTAGCGCCAAGTTATAGGCCTATGTAAGCCCGTACTACCGAACACGCGACTCGACCTCTGCCCTGGTCACTTGTATGACTGCCCTGGCTATGCCCTGGCTACAAAAAGTGTCTGGCGCCGCCACTGTGAACTAGACCAGGATGCCCTCACAGCGCTCCAGTTCGCTAGAGCCACTAGTGATTATGAAACTGCAATAGAAGTACATGATAAGGGAGATGAGCTAAGGGTGACAACACTTGGCCATCTAGCGAAAAGGGAAGGTGTAACCCTTGGTCCCAGTAAGTGGAATGCAGTAGAGGGTGGTCGTCTAGCGAGAGAGGCGGGCGTAACGCTTGCCCGCTGTCTGCCTGCCTGTCTTCCTCTGTCTGCCTGACTGTGGTCTTTCGTCTGCCTGCCTTTCTCGTCTACTTAGTCCTGTCTACTTAGCCTAGCTGGCATGCATTCGCGCTTGCCTACTACGCCTACGTCTTTCGCCCGCTCGGCCTATCGTCTACTTAGTCTCTTCTACTTAGTCCTGTCTACTTAGTCCGTCTACCTAGCTGGCATGCATTCGCTCTCAGAGGGTATATAAGGACGCGACTACGACTGCTCAGAAGTGAGGATCCTGGGTGGCCGAGTGGGTTGTAGCCCGCTCGCCGCGCCGGCGACGCGGGTTCGATTCCCCGGTCGGATCTTTACATACTGCGGGTTGCTCGGTCGCAATATAAACGTGGAGTCGACGCTGATATCATCTTCGTAATGGAAAAGAGTCGTTAAACCCATACATTTCATTTTTCACTGCTCAGAAGTAGGATCCTGTGTGGCCGAGTGGGTTGTAGCCCGCTCGCCGCGCCGGCGGAGCGGGTTCGATTCCTCGGTCGGATCTTTACATACTGCGGGTGGCTCGGTCGCAATATAAACGTGGAGTCGACGCTGAAATCATCTTTGATATGAAAAAGAGTCGTTAAACCCCAACATTTTTACTGCTCAGAAGCTGACAATTGAGACGGCCACGAAGCTGACGAATTGTCTGACTCGACTCGCGGTAGAACGCGGTTTGAGTGGTGACTGACTGTGGGAGTGTAAGTCCTGAACCTCGGCCTTGAGCTAGGCATCGGTCTTGAGGTTGGGCGTCTTTCCACTTGACTGGGGTTCGGCCCCCGACTGCTGTGACCTGCAACGACGGTCCGACTGGTGGCGCTACAGGATTCCTTGCGACCTGCAACGACGGTCTGGCTGGAGGCGCTATAGAAATTCCTGCTACCTGCAACGACGGTCTGGCTGGAGGCGCTATAGAAGTTCCTGCGACCTGCAACGCCGGTCTAACTGGTGACGCTACAGAAATCTCTGCTTGTATTTCGGACTCTTGGCGCTATAGAAATTGCTTGCCTGACATTTCGGACTCCTGGCGCTGCATAAGTCGTGGGGATCTGCATTGACATTGCTGTGAGCTGTCTGTCGATACTGTTCTGTGAAATCTGCATTTACATCGCTGTTTTCCAAATAAACGTGTTTAAACCTAGTCGGCTAGTCTTCAGCCCCCCAACTGAAGCCTTATCCCGCGGACTGACTGACGATACCCTGACGACTAAGGCTGGTGTTCGGCTCCTGGTGTTTTTGCCCAACCCTGGTCCGCTACAAGAAAATAATCAATGCAACTGGCAGTTCATGGAATACAATGGGTACCCGTGAAGGGAAAAAATCACGCTATAGGTAGGGGCTCTACTTTCAAGATTAACCCTATAAGATGCTGGGAGATCAACAATTAGTGCTGGAAGATGATATAAAAAAGTTTATAAAAGTTTATAATCAAATAATACAAAAAAGAAAAGAAAAGGAAAGAAAAGAATGAATGCGAATGTCTTCTCATTTCGGATATGAGGATGGCAGATGGCTTGCCCGCACTTTCTTTCCGCACTACTGTAGTGATCTCATTCGTTCTCCTCTATCAGCATCTTCTCATCGACCTCTCCGTTCTCTGGACAGGGCTGACTTGTTTGTTCCACGAGCTAGGACCACTATTGCTCAAACTCGATCCTTCGCCATCATTGGGCCCTCCCTGTGGAATTCTCTTCCCTCCACTCTGCGTGGGACTCTACTTTCAGGATCGTTATCTACATCTCTCTCTCTTCTTAAGACCTATTTTTTCTCTAGGGGTTATCGCACTGGGAGCGCTACTGAATGGCCTTGGTTGTGAGCGGCGCTATATAAATTACTAATTACATTACATTACTTTCTAAGTTAGAAGTTCTTGCTTGAAGCAGATACATTAACACATAGGAAGCCAGTATATAGAGAACCATGGGCGGAGACTTGGGCGGAGACTTGCGGGGGACGGAAAAGACGGCGGAGGATTTTGAGCGGACGAATGGCTGAGACGCCGACGAAATTTTTCCTTTTTTAGTCATCAACTCGTCTCGTTTGTTGTTCACCGTGTGTTTCGCGATGACCTAACACTTGCCGATTACCGATTGGTGTGGGGGGGGGGGGGGGGAGAAATGCATGGCCGTCCCCACCACCACATCCATTGAGGGGGACCGTCCCCCTAAGTCTCCGCCCATGTAGAGAACTCAGAGCAGACGTTACAATGTCATGGTCTCGCTGCGTTAGTGACAGTCAGTCTTGCAGCCTCGTGCATTAATTTCAGTTAGAGGGCGCGGCTTCCATTCATGGAGACCAATTATTAATCACAGACCAGAGTAGGTTGCAAAGTTAGTGAGCAGGATTCTTCACTACTGTAGTTAGCCATTCCCCTTCCCTACACCCACACACAGAGCACACACACACACACACACACACACACACACACACACACACACACACACACACACACACACACACACACACACACACACACACACACACACACACACACAGTCACACACACACACACACACACAGCATAACTATGACTCAGTGTATGTTTTGTCGGTAAATTTTTTGGATAAAACATTCAGCAACAAATCGTAGAGAAGACACTGAGAAATTAATTTCACACGTCGTAAAAGACTCCAACGCTAAAATCCTTATCTCCTTAAAACGACATATTTTTTAAACTCCAGTATTCCTTCAACAGCCAACATCTTTCTGCGAACATACCTCCATCTCTCTCTCTCTCTCTCTCTCTCTCTCTCTCTCTCTCTCTCTCTCTCTCTCTCTCCCTCTCCCTCTCCCTCTCTCTCTCTGTCTCTGTCTGTCTGTCTCTCTCGCGCTCTCAGGTGCGGCGGGCGCCCAGCATTCGTCTTTCGCGCCAATTGCATATCAGCCATCTGTGCCAATTCAACTTCTGATAGGCCTATAATATAAACGTAAACTCGCTCTTGCATCATTAAATCTATATAAATAAAAATGTAAAACGCTACCGTTCGACATGAAGGATCTCGGAAAGTTCTTCACCGATTGTTTTTCAAAATTTTACCAAAATGTTCCATTCGAACATAAGCGGGGTAATGCCTTTTGGGAAAAAGCGCAATCTTTACGACCCAAAAAACACAACTTTTTCCCATTCGATATACGTCGATGGAGTCCAGCTATATCCATTTGAACTTTGACGCATCCGTCCGGCGGCGTCCGCCCATTTTTCGGGCGCGTTTTAAAAGGTGTGTCTTTCTCTAGCGCAATATATAACTGTCGGTTTTTGCAAAATCGTCCATTTGCGGCTGTTTTTCGCGCGTCTTTCTAAAGCGCATATTTCTAGGGATGGAGGAATGGGAGGGACGGAGGGGAGGGAGGGGATGAAACGGGAGAGAGGGATGCACTGAGGGAGAGAGGGAGGGAGAGACCGAGGGAGGGAGAGACGGATGGAGAGAAGCAGGGAGGGGAAGGGAGGGGAGGGGAGGGGAGGGAGGTGAGGGGAGGAAGGGGAGGAAAGGAAGGAGAGGGGGAACGGGAGGGAAGGGGAAGGGGAAGGGAGGGAGAAGGGGAGGGGTATGGGGAGAGGACCTAGGAGGGGTGGGTTGGACAGTCTTTTCAGCCACAGCAACGCGTGGCCGGGTACAGCTAGTACAATATAAAATTAAACTCCCAACTACTTAAATTTGCAATTTTAATGACACTGCTGCTCGTTCTTGAGTGACTATTTTAAGCATAATATAGTCACAATGAGTGGCAAACGAGCGTAGAACAAGTCCTGCGAAATATATAAATGGAAACTGCATATCCCTGCAGCAAGTCATCATAGACTTCATAAACTTCATCATGAATAGACATCATGAATAGACATGAATAGTCATCATGAATAGACTTCATGGACTTCATAGACTTCATCATGAATAGACATCATGAATAGACATGAATAGTCATCATGAATAGACTTCATGGACTTCATCATGAATAGACATCATGAATAGACATGAATAGTCATCATGAATAGACTTCATGGACTTCATAGACTTCATCATGAATAGACATCATGAATAGACATGAATAGTCATCATGAATAGACATCATGAATAGACATGAATAGTCATCATGAATAGACTTCATGGACTTCATAGACTTCATCATGAATAGACATCATGAATAGACATGAATAGTCATCATGAATAGACTTCATGGACTTCATAGACTTCATCATGAATAGACATCATGAATAGACATGAATAGTCATCATGAATAGACTTCATGGACTTCATCATGAATAGACATGAATAGTCATCATGAATAGACTTCATGGACTTCATCATGAATAGACATCATGAATAGACATGAATAGTCATCATGAATAGACTTCATGGACTTCATAGACTTCATCATGAATAGACATCATGAATAGACATGAATAGTCATCATGAATAGACATCATGAATAGACATGAATAGTCATCATGAATAGACTTCATGGACTTCATAGACTTCATCATGAATAGACATCATGAATAGACATGAATAGTCATCATGAATAGACTTCATGGACTTCATCATGAATAGACATCATGAATAGACATGAATAGTCATCATGAATAGACTTCATGGACTTCATAGACTTCATCATGAATAGACATCATGAATAGACATGAATAGTCATCATGAATAGACTTTATGGACTTCATAGACTTCATCATGAATAGACATCATGAATAGACATGAATAGTCATCATGAATAGACATCATGAATAGACATGAATAGTCATCATGAATAGACATCATGAATAGACATGAATAGTCATCATGAATAGACTTCAATTGCGCCTTAATTACTGTAGTTGCTCAATGTTGCTCCAATATTTTGTCTTGCTTCGGTCAAGACGAGTGTATCAGATGAGCCTGTATATTGTATAACGTGTATACCCAGGGCTTAAAGTGTGGCTGGACGGTCATGGACGGCGTCCATGCACTTATTTTAAAATATGAATGCCGTCCTACCACTTATTGGCCAGCACAGCCTGTAGGCGTAAGGGGCGTCCAGGCACTTCTTTTGGAAAGGTAAGGGGCGTACATGCACTTATTTTCCAACACTTTAAGCACTGTGTATACCTGCTTCTGTAGCGTACACTTGATGAGTGCATACAGGATGGCCGTGATGAAGTAGCAGGCGATTTCCCACGCCTTTCCTGTCATGTATTGCCAGAACAGAGTGTTAACGATCATGACATTGGGACTGATCCAACACCAGCTGGGCCATTTCAGCGTCGGATCATTTCCTAAGACGTCAACGCTCCACGCGACAATGCCTATCACCCCTAAACACGAACAGCAAAAAAAACATGCTTCGGTCAAGACATAGCATATGCAGGCTGGGCCATAGAAAAAGTAACCCCCCTACGGATTTTTGCATCAAGTTTAACGAACTTAAAGATAATTCATATCTACGTGCAATAGCCAAATTTCATTAAAATGTTTGAAGTAGGCCTAGAACAAAAGTTATATCACTTTTAATGAGCCTACCCACTTTTTTTAGCGATCCAAAAACGTAACGCAAAAAACCCGATTTTTTAAAGTCACATCTCAAATAATTGTTCCAATGAACTTGATATAATGATATTGCTTCACAACTTGTGTTCAGTGTGTCCACCCAACACCAGTGCTTACACTTGTTCTCAGTCTCTTTGTAAAGTTCTTGATGACCTTGTAACTCATGTCGATGTGGTCCCATGGCAAGGTAAGTCTTCCCATGTCAATTCCAATCCGACCATCAATTCTCTTATCACTTTTGTTTTTGGCCGAAGATTGTGGTAGGCTATTTCTTCGGCGTAGCTCTCCACACTTGATAATCTATCGGGTAAAAATCCGGAGATTATGGGTCATTGGTTCTTCTCAATGAAACCAGAGCAACAGTATTGACGTTGAACGATCGCCTTTCATCAACGGCATATTTCTTAACTTTCGTTTTAACTTGTAGGCCTAATTTCTCTGCGCTCTCACTGTTTATCAGAGTAAGTGGTGAGTATAGCTTAAGCTCATGAAGTACCTGAATACACATTTTGTCTGTCATTGAGTCCTTGGCCATTTTAATGCCTCATAAATTTAAATTTCACTGTTTTAATAGCAAAATGTGAATCTGGAAAATTCTTTAGCTGCAACTTTATAGTCATCCTGCTAAATGATGTCACAGTGACTTGCAGCTATACGCTGGTACTTGTTTCTTTTCTAAATAGTTACAGTAGCAATAATGATTCTCTGGCAATATAAAATCCATTATAAAACAATTATTTGAGATTTGACTTAATAAAATCGTTTTTCGCTACTTTTTGTTTCTTTACGTTTTTGGATCGTTAAAAGACAGTTGATGGGCTCATTAAAAGTGGTGTAACTCTTGTTTTGCTTAAAATATTTCGATGAAATTTGGCTATTGCACGTAGACATGAATTACCTTTAAGCACGTAAAACTTGATGTGAATTTTTGTTTTTACCAAGATATTGACAAAAATCCGTAAGGAATTACTTTTTATGGCCCACGCTGTATGTAAAAACAGCCACAACAGAAAGTAAGTGATTGCTTGCACTATCCAAGGGCGGATACAGAAATTTTCGAAGGGGGGAATTTTCGCTCTTGGGACAGGGACAATTTTTCCTCTTGGTCGCCGAAAAATCTGATGACTTTTTTAGTCATTTGTCTCCAATTCCCAAGAAAAAGATACCGTTTTATCCGCCAAAATAGTCGATGACCTTTTTTAAGTCGTACGGACCTCGTGTACGGACTTCGTGGGTGTTGGGAGGACCTACGGAATAACTCATGGGGGGGGGGGAGGCACGTCAACTTTCCGAGCCAGAATAGCTGGTAAAAAATAAAGAAATTTCTAAATGGGGGGGACCATGGCCCGATTGGCCCCCCTGGATCCGCCCCTGTCGGTAATCCATATCAGACATCTCGCTTGCACAAAAGGACAACAGGAGGACAACAGGAGGACAACAGGAGGAGGAGGAGGAGGAGGAGGAGGAGGTCGTCTCTTTCGGTGGTGGGCTTCTGAACATCAGCGTCTTTAAAGAGACGATTGAAGTCCAAATATTACCCACTCAAAATATAGATGAAGCCATCAACGTTGACAGGACTCGCCAGACGGACTACGTACCCTGCATGGAAAGCGTTGCGTGTGTCATGAGAGATACATGCAACTGGAGGGTGTCTTCGAAAGGTGACAGGAGGGTCCCTTCGAAAGGTAACAGCAGGTGTCTTCGAAAGGTAACAGGAGGGTATCTTCAAAAGGTAACAGGAGGGTCCCTTTGAAAGGTAACAGCAGGTGTCTTCGAAAGGTAACAGGAGGGTCTCTTCGAAAGGTAACAGGAGGGCGTCTTCGAAAGGTAACTGGAGGGTGCTTCAAAAGGTGACAGGAGGGTCTCTTCGAAATGTAACTGGAGGGTGTCTTCGAAAGGTAACAGGAGGGTCTCTTTGAAAGGTAACAGGGGGTGTCTTCCAAAGGCAACAGGGGTGTCTTCGAAAGGTAACAGGAGGGTCTCTTCGAAAGGTAACAGGAGGGTCTCTTCGAAAGGTAACAGTAGGGTCTCTTCGAAAGGTAACTGGAGGGTGTCTTCGAAAGGTAACTGGTGGGTGTCTTCGAAAGGTAACAGGAGGGTCTCTTCGAAAGGTAACTGGAGGTGTCTTCGAAAGGTAACAGGAGGGTCTCTTCGAAAGGTAACAGGAGGGTCTCTTCGAAAAGTAACAGGAGGGTGTCTTCGAAAGGTAACAGGAGGTCTCTTCGAAAGGTAACAGGGGGGTGTCTTCCAAAGGCAACAGGGGTGTTTTCCAAAGGTAACAGGAGGGTGTCTTCCAAAGGTAACTGGAGGGTGTCTTCGAAAGGTAACTGGTGGGCGTCTTCGAAAGGTAACTGGAGGGTGCTTCAAAAGGTGAAAGGAGGGTCCCTTCGAAAGGTAACAGCAGGTGTCTTCGAAAGGTAACAGGAGGGTATCTTCGAAAGGTAACAGGAGGGTCTCTTCGAAAAGTAACAGGAAGGTGTCTTCGAAAGGTAACAGGAGGGTGTCTTCGAAAGGTAACTGGTGGGTGTCTTCGAAAGGTAACAGGAGGGTCTCTTCGAAAGGTAACTGGAGGGTGTCTTCGAAAGGTAACAGGAGGGTCTCTTCGAAAGGTAACAGGAGGGTCTCTTCGAAATGTAACTGGAGGGTGTCTTCGAAAGGTAACAGGAGGTCTCTTCGAAAGGTAACAGGGGAGTCTTCCAAAGGTGACAGGAGGGTCTCTTCGAAAGGTAACATGAGGGTCTATTCGAAAGGTAACAGGAGGGTCTCTTCGAAAGGTAACAGGAGGGTCTCTTCGAAAGGTAACAGGAAACTGTAAAAGGTAACTGGAGGGTGTCTTCCCAAAGTAACTATAGAGGTCTCTTAGATCTTGTATGCAATTTTAGCGAGAAGAGCAAGAAAGCAGATATTATGGAGTTGGCAGAGGTCAGATGAAATAAATAATTTTGGGGAAACTTTGATGAAGTGATGGAGTGATATGGTACATAAACGGGTATAATAATATTATTGCCGTATACTAGTAGGCGCACATTCGCTAGGAATGGAATCACAGCATTAGCCTAAGGGACATGATGCCCACAGAATGATGGCTGTGAGATTAAGAGGAGAACAACCTAACTTTGCTTTAAATTAATACATGCTAGGTTACCAATTACTTTCCTACATGCAGGGTTTAAATTGTGCCTGGACGGTCATGAACGGCGTCCATGCATTTACTTTCAAATCTGAACGCCGCCCTGCCACTTATTTGTCCAGCGCAAACTGGACAGTTAACTATAGCGTTCAGACACTTCTTCTTTTACAATTTTGGCACGGCCTAATGTCTATTGCCTATGTTTGGAATTTAACAGAGAGAGAGGGACGGACGTACGCACGGATTACTGGAGGGATGAAAAGATGGAGGGACGGAAGGCCGTAGGAGCGGACGGAAGGACGGAGTCTCGGGCGAGGGAGGTTTGGACTTTAGAGATAGAGAGGGAGAGAGGCAATAGAGTGGGAGAGAATTAACTAACATAGCCTAACACGCGATGACGCATCTCTTGACATTTTAAAATTCCTTTGAGACCGTTGAAGACGGGAAAACATCCAGTCGTAAGTCGGAACGTAATGGGTCTATGTATGCATGGCAGCCTCTTGCATGTAGTCCTATACATCACAACAAGTCTGCAGCTCATGCAACAAAATGTTTTATTATCTAGTGATAGTCGAATTATAGTTATCTGCAAGTTGAAAATCGACGGCTAAAAGGAATCAGATTAAAATAGAAAAGGGTATACGGCTATAGGCCTACAGTGAAAAGTGATAAAATATTGCACACAGGCTATAACTGCATAAAATAAAACTGTAGGCTAAATGAAAGAAACTGTAAATAAGACCATGTAGGCCCAATACAATCGACGACTATTTTCCACATTGTAAAAGTACCATTCTAAGATGTCATTTTAGAAAAATTACTTAAGTAGGCTATCGAGTTCAGCAGCTCAGTTGTGCTGCTGCTCGACTATTATAAATGAATAACTGCAGACGCGAGTATAATTACGCGTACATATATGGCCTAAGCTGACTTTGCAGAACTGGAATCGACTTCTCCCTGTTGCCCAAGACGGTCCTCAATCGCTGACCAGGGCACAATTACCGTAGCAGAAATCATAACACATGGCAGGCCTACACAAACCAATCGAGAATTAATAAACTACCAAAATTGGGAAGCCATGTAGTAATTATGTTGTCTTACTAGGTGTTCAAGGAACAAAACATTTTGAAATTTTACAGTTTGAAATTTAAAGAGTTGCAAAAAAGCATTTGTAAAAAATATTAACAGTATTAACAGTGCCGGCGCCAGGATTTCAGTTTTGGAGGGGCTGAAGCCCGCGGCCAAATTTTCCATTTTCGCCGCCAAAATTTCTGACGACCTTTTTTTTTTTTTTTTTAGTCGTCAACCAAAATCGTGGATATTTCAATGTAAAATAATTCAGATGGTCATTTTTTTAGGGGGGGCTGAGCCTCTTGTAGGGGGGGCTTAGCCTCCCCCAGCCCCCCTAGCGCCGCCACTGAGTATTAACAATCATTGTTATGTGATAGCCTAATATCACTGTATCATATATTATTAGAGTAGGCATAAAATAATAATAACATTATATTCATATTATAGTAAATAATATCAGGGTATATTATAATCAGGGCCGGCCTTACCTATAGGCAAAGTAGGCAGTTGCCTAGGGCGCCGCAGTCTTTGGGGGGCGCCGCAGCACCGGCGAATTTATTTATTTTTGCACTATATTCTTTTAAACTCAAAACTTTCGCTAATGGAAAGAATTTAAAATAATTATGGATTCTTTGCACCTGTTCAGATTGGTCTAATTCAATTTCAAGGACTGCATAAATTTTAAATGGACAAATAAAATTCGATTTTTAACGACATTCCGTACTCTGCTTTAAGAGACAGTTTAAAATACGCGACGCTCAACTTCGATAGTGAAGATGTTGCAAGAAATGAAATGTATGAAATGGGAGTGCAATGGGCCTTGCTGAGTATGAAGATGAGATTACAACATTACAGCCTGCCCTTTATTCAGATCGAAATAAAAATAGTCTAGTAGGGACGACGATGAAGAAAGGGCAGTAGCTGAGGCAGGATCGACCTAAGGCATAGGAAAAGCAGGCAGTTGCATGGGGCGCCAAGTTCTAGAGGGCGCCGTTTCCATCAAAGAGGGCGCCATATCCACAAGAGTGTATTTTAATATTTTTTAACTTATAGGCCTACCATTCACCACAAAATTGAATATTATATCCAGCCTTCAGTGTACTAATAAAGCAATTATAATGAATTACTCAGTTGAGCGTAGGCCTACCAGGCCGTCGCTAGAGGATGTTTTGGGTGTTTGAACCCCCCCCCCCCTAAATGAAATAATGTAGAAATAAAATAATGATGCATTTGCTAGCACATGACAGTGTATAATGTAATTTTGAGCAGAAAATCCCGGAAAATAGTGTTTTTTGGACGTCAGAAAATTCGATGACTAACAAAAGTCGACAGAAAATTTCGCCCAAAAAAGTCGCCCACTGCGTGTACGCACCTCAAAATTCACGGTCAAGAAAACATCCCCCAAAATAAAATCCTGGCTACGGCCTTGTAAGCGTACCGGTAGGCCTATACCGGCTCTGCCTATATAATTCATCTTTAGATTCTAACGTGGGCTGAACAATTGAGTGGGAAACTAAGGGCGCTCAAATGCATTATGCAGGCCTTATGCCTGGGGCGCCAAATGTATGCCTTGCCTAGGGCGCCACTTGGGTTAAGGCCGGCCCTGATTATAATAGTTCATATAATAGCCTACAATGATGTAAGACTGCAACTAAAAACTATTATCATTTTGTCAAATGTTTCTGGAAGATGTCGTATCTCTGCTACTTTAGTTGGACAAAAATAGTATCTGTACAAATATGTACAGTAAGTTACACTCACTGTAATGTGATAGTATTATATATTATGATAGTAAATAATAAAATTATTATCATATATATTGATAAGTAATATCACGGTAGTCTATATTTTAATAGTTCATGTAATAGGCCTACAATGATGTAAGCAGCAATTATAAACTATTTTCATTTTGTGAAATTGTCTGAGGGAAATGTCATCCCTGCGGCGTCTAGATTAAACACTGATGACGTGATGGATTCTTATGTGGATTTACCCTACATGTGGGTGCCATAAAAAACGACAGCACTTTACCTTCTCTGAGCCGATAGTGTCAGCGATAATTGCTTTCTATGTGCGGCGTGCATAGACCGATGTGTTGAGGATGATCAGGGTTTGTGGTTTCAACGCAGAAACACTAGGCCTATCGATGGATGGCGTGAGATGAATCACTAATTGCATCCGTAGTACATCGTAGTAGATGCTCTACAGTAACTGTTGGTTGTTGCTGGTTGTTGGTTGGTGGTTGGTTCGTGATGTGCACAATGAAAACGAGACGGATGCGTGTGTAGACTGAGCCGAACAACGGACGGACGGAAGGACGATCAGACTATTTGATATCGGATATTGTCGTGGCAGCCTGAGTTGGGGCGGCACACTTTAGCTCGCAACAGAAGCTACTATAATTCCAAATAGTTGTTAAAATTTTGCTTTTAACTCTGTCGATTCGTTTGTCGTCGACGAAATCTCTTGCAGGCGTGCAGTGTTATCCGTCTGCAGACAGATAATATTACGATGAGCCCTGTGGTACTGATGTGTGGCAGTGACCTATTTGCAAACGTTTCACCGAGGCTTACTACGGTATGATGAAGACGATGATGCTGACGGGGGTGGGGAACTCCACCGAGAAATGACTACTGAAAAAAAAATTAATTTTTAGTTGCTGTTTAAATTATTGTGTTACACTAACTCTAATAATATACCATGATATTATTCACAATTAGTAAAATTTAGTTAGTATCTGAAACACAGCATCATTATTAGGCCTACATGGCTTCTCCATTTTGGTAGTTCTTCCTGGTTTGTGTAACATTTGTAGCATAAGCTTAAGCTACAACTGCAGTGTTCTGATCAGCAGTGCACGACCTTTTTGAGCAATGGCAATAAGCAAGTGCAAGAACGCAGGGTTTATATAGGCCTAATTATATAGTGTCTGCAGCTATTCATTATACTGTAATGGTCCAGAAGCTGAGGCAAAACTGAGTTGCTGAATTTATTATTGTAATATTGATTACACTTATTGGAATTAAACAAAAACACTTGTCATCAGTACTGAAATAACTTTTGCTAAGATCGTAGCTTACAATGTGCCATAACAATGTCGAAACTAAACAAATAAATTATTATAATTGAACTCTGAGACTTTTACTAATGTCAGCACTGCAATACGGGTTGTTGAGCAATTCTGTTAAGATGGCGGCTTAAAATGCTGCCAATGCAATGTGGGATTCTAAAATATTATTTCTGGTTGGCAGGAGCACATTCCCTCCCCGTGATTTTACCCTTTCGGTTATAATTATGCATCTCAGCGATCGACCGGCAAATACTGGTCCTCCGTTCCCAGAAACCTTGATTTCCGCCCCCACCCCAAAGGAGGAAACTAGATTGGAATCATAATCACGTGTAGGATTAGGGTTTGTGCCTATAGGGCTTAAAACTCCTTAAAACGGCTCTGTGAAAATGCCTTATTGGTCAGACACCAGTGAATGTCCGCCAACCGTTGACCACCGCCCAGCCACATGAATTTGGTCTTAGCAGTGTTGAGATGCTAAAGCCAAACAGAGTTGGCATCCATAGCTTGACACATCTGAGCAACTACAGCCAGGGCAGAGTCAGCAGAACAGTGAGCGTAGGCATGCATGTCGTCAACATGTATGTAGCTGATGCAAAAGTCCGTAGGTGCCAGCAACGCCCCAATACCTGACGTATGCAGTATGTAAAGCAGTGGCCCAAGCATGGAACCATGTCCCTGAGGGACACTGAAGGGGTTAAGAATCAAAGGAGACTTTGTGGAGTCAAGGGCAGCTTCTTGCTTCCCGTGGTCGCGTCGTAATTGTTGGGAAAAGAGACTTAATGGAAGGAATTTGCCTTTAAAAATCCACACTAATTCCAGGACATGACTGAATGAAAGAGGTCAATGTCGGCCTTGGCTGCCCTTACCACCGCACTGGCAGCGTCCTCGGGCAGGTGTCCCATTCGCCGTGAACGACGCAACAATCGCTCCATTCTATGTCTGTCTTCGGCCGCAGTGAGCCCCCGACCACGCTGGCGATGCATACATGAGGAGAGCCACAGTAGTAGCTTCAGTAACGGTATGCATGGCCTTGGAGACTTAATGTTTCCTTTTACTCGCTCTGCAACAATGCAGAGGCGTTCTCTGTGGATGACCCAACAACCTGGAATGAACTTCCCTTGACTATGCGACACCTCCCAGGCTGTTCTCAATTTCACAAACACTGATGACGTGATGGATTCTTATCCACTATATACTGCTGAAGACTGTTTCGCTTGATCTCGGCCGGTGTGGCATGAAATGATGTCCGGCATGAAATTATGTCCGGAAAGCGTTGCCATTGGTTCATGTGACCGATGACGTCAGATAGTAACTGTCAAACAAAGGTTATTTATAGAGCCGTGAGATCTTGTCCGGGAAAGACATACAATACCAAAGATAATAATTCCAGCGCAGCCTGTCCACCTAATAATAGACATCGACATCTATATTTAGAACTGGTTATTAACAGTAGCCACATCTCGTTTTCGTTAGAGATCCAAAATACTAAAGATAATGATTCCAACATCCCATAAAAATTGGGAGCTATAATTACGAGAAATATGGTAAAATAAATTATTAGCCTAATCGCAAAGGATTGGCCATAGTTAATCGGTGTTTGTATCAGGTTATAGAAAAAGCATGTTGCATAGAATAGAAACCACAAATGTCTGACGCAGAATATTTTATGCTCACAAGGTATTAGGCTGCTATCCGATTTAGGTTACTCCGTGTAATACTCGACTCAGGACAACTAATGTAGTATTACAATAAACGAAAATACATCATCTGGAATTTCAATCATGTAGGCTACTCCCAGGCCTGTTTCCACCTATTGTTAAAAGGCCGTACGATCTGCGTTCGCGACATCATGACTTTGAACTGCCAAGAAAAGATTACTTTAATTTCATCTCTCGAGTACTTTTTAAGACTGTTCGCACTGTTATTTTAATCCATTTCTTTCCTTTTTTCTCTCTTCATGTAATAAGTTGAGCTCTGCCAACTTAATTTTCTCGAAATAAACGAGGTATATAGCCTATCATACATGATAATTAAAACACAGAAATATGCAAGGCGAAAGAAAACACAAACGCTAATCGCGTTTAATTAGATCTAACTAAGGCACTCCGATTCTTCCATAATAATCACTAAATTATCTAGCTAGCCACGTGCTTATCTCAGTGGTTCCCAAACTTCAGCAGCTCGCGGACCGGCAATAATTTTCTGTGAAGCTCGCGGACCGCTCATTTAGGTCTAAATGGCGATGGCAAACAAAAGCGACCTAAATTGTAAAAAGACTAAAATATGAGGCTATTTACAATTATCCTACGAGACCACATGTCCTTGAAGCCTTATTGCTTAAGATTTATTATGAGCATTTTCACTTGAACTGTCGGCTATTTTTTCACCCTGGAACAAGAAGCCACATTTTGAACAAGAAGCCGCTTCTGAATCATTATCATCTTCGCTCTAAGTTTCTGAGCAATCACGCTCATTCGCTGTTTAAAAAAAAATTAAAAACCTGTTCAGATCTGTTTGATTACGTCTGCTCATTTTTGTATTCAACGACATTTGTTTAGGCCCTATATTTAAACTAAAAGTTTTGCACAATGTTAGAAAGTTTTTTAATTCTGCATCTGGCGTTTACTAGGTTATCGCTCACCATAGATTAACGTAAATGAGCTCGAAACTGACTCCAGTCATCGATATAGTATCCTAAATTTATAATAAATTTAAGTTGTTTGAATTCGCCATCTGGCAAGTTAAAATAAGGCGCGTTGATTTATTTCAAATTTTTAAACAGTAAGACAGAAATTTGAATAAATTTTGGACAACAATTCGAGTAACTTCACACTTTTAAACAAATAAACTAATAATTTCAGTTTATTTTGTTTGTTTTTAACTCTTCTCCGCGGACCGGCGATCATGCCTCCGCGGACCGGCGCCGGTCCGCGGACCACCACTTTGGGAACCACTGGCTTATCTGACACATTTTCAGAATTGGATATTCTAGTGAAACGTACATTAGGCCTATATTAGTTCAATATTGGCGATTAAAACCCGGGGCCAAATAACTGCTTTACACTGCTATACGCATCCTACACATACTAAAACATGTGTAGCAATAATTATTATGCATTGTGAGTTCTAACCCACGTTCACTGTAGGCTTACAATGGCTACCATTAAGTAGGCTGCTAGCAAGTCAGTCAGTCAGAAAGTCAGTCTAAGTAAGAATATTTTTCATTAGAACACCAGCAAACGCATAGTTGTTTGTACAAGAATAAATTATAGGCCTAGAAACATTTAAGCAAAACAATATAACATTCTCATAATAAAGATTTTGGCATAAGAGTCAACTCTATGAAGTGTTACATTAGTTGTCCTGAGTCGAGTATTACATGGAGTAACTTATGGGGGGAGGAGGTAGTTAAGAATGTGAAAAGGATTGAAGAGTATAGAGCGGAAAAGAGCAGAGAAACCCTAGAACAGAGTGCTTCAAAACTCGGAAAATTAGTATAGGGACGAAGCCTAAACGGTTGAGTTTTCTTCAAACACCGTTAAAATGTCTACGCTCCATGTCGTTTGCTAATACCCACCAGACCACCACATAGGAAAGGCATAAAGTAGGCTAATCTCCGCATGGCCGTAGCACAGGATAAATAATAAAATTTGTTATTTATACTGTGGCCTAGCTCTAACCACATCAAAAACCGTAGGCCTAATTTTTTGCGCATTTTTTGCTTAAATCATCAAAATAGAAACCATACTATATAATTATGTTCTATGAAAACCTTAAAACCACTTAAAATAATTATGTTTATAAAGTGGTAATAAAGTACGCTACGAATATGTTAAAAATAAAGCGCTACAAAATTTGCGAGTACCATAGCCACTTGGTCTGTTCTACGATGGGAATTTCTATCTAAAAATAGAAATAGAGTCATCGCAAAGGCAGTTACAAGCATTGTGCTTTACAACAATAATTCCACCGTTTAGACCATTGTTTTATCATGTGTTTAAGACAATAATATATTTTGGCAAGTTTTACTGATATTGTCTTATAAGCGGTCAATATCTCGCGAAATACTGCTTCGACAAGCGGCATACATGTAACGGCGGAGTCGGACACGATTTCATGCCGGACAATATCTCATACGTAGGCCGCATGAAATACTGTCTTGACAACGGAAGTGGGCGGGGCCGGACAATATCTCATGCCGGACATAATCTCATGCCACACCGGTAGCGCCTCTGAGCAGGTACATTGAAGGGGCGCTATGCAAATTCGGATTTATTGATCAACTGGTAAATGAAGGGATGTATATAATTATGCTAATTCTGCTTCGTACATAAGATATGCGCACCTCTACTGAATCTTTGGGAAGTTTTTGTAGCGTTTAATAAATGCTCGATGAATGTGTAACTAATCTCTTAATCTGATTAATTGTCTGATTTCTAATCATGTCGCTCTTCTGCTGAGTCATTTCTTTACCACATGATTAATTATAGCGTATACACGGGGCGCGGTGATGTAGTGGTGACGTCGCTGCCTTGAAGCCGGAAGGTTCGAGGTTCGAATCCACCTCGCCGCGTAAGGACCTTGGGCAAGTCCTTCACTCACAATTGCTCAGCGCTTCGGCGTGAAACTCCGATGCAGTGTCCGCTCTGCATTCGGGAGCGCCTCTGAGTAGAGAGAGCTTGAAGGGGCGCTATAACAAGTGCACATACAAACAAACAAACAAACAAACACTATAAGTACATAATTATATTGTATACATGTGTACATGTATGCATGTATACATGTATGCATGTAGGCTATGCATGTATACGCGGCCTAATCAACTCAGAATTGGACAGATACGCTGTCGTCATTTGTCTTTGGACGAAAACCATCTCCACTTATTATATTTTTTTTATTGTAGATCGACCTACCTGGTAAAGTCCAGCAAACCGTTAGAAATGGTCTGAAGAGTTTGTTTGCCAGTTGAGAATTCCTTAGGCTGATGCAGACGAATAGGTGGATGGCGATGGATGCTGTCCACAGGAACGAGCTGATGCTGGAGAAGATGGTCAGCGATGCATGGAACTGGCAAAGGATCCTCGATCCGACGGCCGAGTCCATCCTTCTGCCAGCTGTATACCACATGATTCCGATGATGTTTCCGACGGCGGTCAGGAGGTCGGCGACGCTGAGGCAGGCGAGCAGTTTCCTTCCGGTGCTTCGTTGTTCACGGAAGAGGATGAAGGTGAAGAGGAGTAGACAGCAACCAACAATCGACAGCAACGAAGAGATGATCGTCAGGTAGAAGTAGACATGGCCCATCACCGCATCAATACCACCGCCTTCATCATCATCACCACCAGCAGCAGCAGCCGTTGCGTTGACGACAGGAGTACAACAGTTACTGGCGATGGAATCAACCTCTTCGCGCCCCATTGTCACTAGGCGGTCACCGTCTGTCTCTGTCTCTGACTGCATCCGACTGACTGACTAACCGACCGACCGACCGACTGACCAACCGTCTTACTGACCGACTGACTGACCAACCGTCTTACTGACCGACTGACTGACCAACCGACCGACCGATTGACTGACCAACGGACCGACCGACAGACTGACCAACCGACCGACCAACCAACCGTCTTACTGACCGACTGACTGACCAACCGTCTTACTGACCGACTGACTGACTAACCGTCTTACCGACCGACTGACTCTCCTCCTATTAAATAAGGCAGAAGCCTTCGGTTGTGTCACTGTCCTAACATATGCCAAACCTGTAACGTATAGACTTCTTGTTCACTACCTCTCTCTCTTTTACTTTCTGCCTCTTTTTCTGTCTCTATCTTCCTCTCTCAAACACCCACACAATCTCTTTTATGAATCTTTAGTTTTCACCTTAACTTCGTCGCAAACCGTTTATGTCTCAATGAGACGTCGGATGACGAATTGACAGAAACGGTGGTCGCTCATTTGCGTACTGGCTGCTCAATCTTGCGACTCTGTCTATGTCTGTCTGTCTGTTTGCCTGCTGTGCTACGTCTCTGCCATCAATCATAGTCTTGCATGTCTGTTGTTGCTAACAATTAGACGCAGGTGTCGACAGGAGGCAGAGGGAGACTGATGCAGCTTCGAATGTGTCTGGCACAGTGGACGCATCATCGATGTCGCCGTATATGTAGATTGTAGACTGACTGACTGACTGACTGACTGACTGACTGACTGACTGACTGACTGACTGACTGACTGACTGACTGACTGACTGACTGACTGACTGACTGACTGAGACGACTTAGCAGAGGAACAGAAGGATGCATGCCATCTTCTGCCAAACAAACTAATCACCAGTTCCATCCTGTATCATCATATTAAGTAAGTAAGTAAGTAAGTAGCCTTTGTTTGCATCTGACAATCGCACATGCATTACCGGTACATTGCATGACAAAAGAATACATATATTTAAAAAGCTACGATAGATAACAGCAGTTAAAGTCATGTATAGCTAAATATAATTTAAAATGCATCTGTTAATAAAACTGTTTTAGACAAATTTGTTTTAACGAGAGGCAGCATGAAAAGATGTCCTCTCTTGCGGAGTTTATACTTGTCCTCCCGAAGAGGTGGCAGGAGCTGGTGAATGCAATGGCCAAAGAATTGAGCTTTCTGGAAGAGCTTCTAACTTGTCTGCTTGAGCAATTAGCTCTTCCACAGTATGAATCTTCTCATAAATTTGCCATCTACGAGTCTTTTTCAGGGCTGCATTGATGCGCGCATTGTCATGTGCCGTGAGAAATCCAGCAAATGAAGGCAGCGCATACATGACTCTAGAAATAACAATCGCTTGAAATATTACGTCCAGCTTCGAGACATGTAGGCCCTGATGTCTCAGCTGGTTCAGTAGCAAGTATCGTTGATCTATTATACTAAGGATGTAGTTGACATGACCTGAGAGGTTAGCTTGTAAGATTCCTAACAACTTGACGCTGTCCAGCGCATGAGCAATTTGGGGGCTTGCTCAACGTCCCTACGAGGTGGCATGAGGTGGATTTGAATCTGCAACCGTCCATGCAGCTGCAAGGCAACGAACCACGACTACACCACCGTGCCCCACATGTCTGCTTTCTAAATGTATATTTATGCTAAAACTAAAGAATAGTAGTACATTACTACAGGCATGAGAATACCATGGATGGAAAAACGAACAAACGAATGGGTGATGGAAGCCGCTGGTGTGATGAGGAACATGCTAACAGCAGTTAAAGAAAGAAAAAGGATATACTTCGGTCACATCATGAGAAAGGAGGGAACATGCACAGAGAAAGAGATCATGCAGGGCACAATTCCTGGAGGTAGAGGAAGAGGAAGGCCAAGAAGGAATTTGCTGGACAACATAAAGACATATACGGGCTTGCAAATGGGAGAAATGCTGAGAGTGGCGGAGGACAGGAATCGTTGGAGGAACATCGTGCATGATGCGGCCGAACCTCGTACCGAGGATGGCTAGGAACGGAACGGACTACAGGCAGGATCATTTGCAAAGAAACAACTTGAAGGTGGAATATTTTGCTCTTCCCCGGCAGCATATTACCATTCTCTAACCGATTTCGTAAGCCGGTCAGAGGAATAGAATGATTACATTGTGGAAGAAGCGAAGACCATAGGGGGGGAGAAGGTAGTTGATGTTAGCAGTTATTGGTGAAGCTGTAGGCTATTAGCTTCACCAACAACTGCTAAAGAACCAACGGAAAAATCTTAAGAATCTAATGACGACACTAACCCTAATACTAAGCCTAACCGACCCTGAGGACGCAAAAATCTGAAGAATCTAATGACGACACTAACCCTAATACTAACCCTAACCGACCCTCACGACGCGAAACCTTACCCTATACGCGAACGACACCATGCTTAAATTTACCTATAAAGAGCCGTAAAGTGACACATAATTACCTGTCCAAATGTTCCTCCATACGTAGGGTAATTATTTGCAAGAAATTTGAAACGTTTTACATTGCAATTCGTGTAAAATCGTGAGAGCCTGCCGACGCGCACGTGTTGTTGACAGTTTAGAAGGGATGGTCAGAAATTGTACTCCACAACCTTCTCCCCCCTATATGGTCTTCGCGTCTTCCACAATGTAATCATTGTATTCCTCTATAGCAGGCTTACGAAATCGGTTAGAGAATGCTAATAAGCTCCCCGGCAGTCAACTTCTTATGGAGTTCGTGAATGAAAACCACTCCTATTTCAGCCCTGTCATTGATGTCTGCCAACCCGTTCAAAGGGTCCATGTCAAAAGAAATCTGAAGAAAAAGGTGTACCGTATGGAAAGAGCTGTTTGCATATCCAGCACTGTTCCAGGCTCCTAGTACTCAAAAATTCCGCAGATTTTTGTTCTCTTTGGTGCAACATCCGGGGCTGGGTTTTCCATGATAGCTAAGATCAGTTTCTTCATCTCTGGAATCAAGAAGATTCTCATAAAGGTAGCATAGGCTACTATAGATGCAGTCCAAGCTCTTTTGCATGTTTCACTGGAAATTGCTTCAGGTTGCATTTTGAGGTTCGTCTCATGAGTCAAAAGTCTTTCAGAGGTGCTTCAACTCTGACGTGAGTAGTAATCCAGGTCTTGAGGTGGATGATAACTGAAAAAGTTGCACCATCTTGCACTCCAGCTCTTGATATAAGAATTTGAATATGGCCAATTATGCTATGTGGAAGTTGGACCTTTTTTGTGAGGTCAGAAAGACAGGTCGACAAAGATCAGCATACCCTCTGCTCTTCTGCAATGGCCAGGGGGAGCTGTCGGTTCTGCAAGCTCACACTTCTATTAGAAGCGTTGAGCCTTTCCTATTGTGGGTCCCTGCATCTGGAATGGCCTCCCACTAGACTTGCGATTGATGGCCAGGTAAATCTCGTCTGATTTTTTATAAGTCGATCAAATCTCACATTGTTGGCTGTTACTAGCCTAGGCTGATAGTGCCTATGTTTAAGTCGCTTAACAAGGCGCTATATATATATATTCAAAATGAATGAATAAAAGTGAATAGAAAGTAGGTCTAATAGCGTGCTTCACTCCTAAATATTGAAATTAGCCAATTAATTTAATAAGGCAATCTAGGACTTCTTTAACAATGCGAACCATGTGGCATATTTTTAAACAATAGGCTGGCCTATCTGAGCTAAAACTTTGACTGCATCCTTTTGTTCTACCATTTAAAGATGATAGAAATTTTATTCCGATGGTTCTCTTTGCCGCCAATTATTAATGACAGACATTGTTATGTTCACAATACTTTTGCCATTGTTGATTTTTAAGGCGCTTTGACGTGTAACTGGGTGTCACCTGGATTTGTCTCTTTTCCTAAATTAAACAGAGATTATTACCAAAGGGCAACCTCCAAATATTATCCGATTTACGCCAATTTTTTTTCTAAATGCTTTCTTCATAAATCTAACAACTTGAAAGGTGAATGGTGAGAGATTGAAAATTTAAACTTTTATTTCTAAGAGACACCCTAATACATACATACATACATACATACATACATACATACATACATACATACATACATACATACATACATACATACATACATACATACATACTTAATTACATACATACATACATACATACATACATACATACATACATACATACATACATAGTTTACATACATACATACATACATACATACATACATACATACATACATACATACATACATACATACATACATGCATACATACATACAAACATACATACACACATTCATTCATACGTACATACAACATACATACGTACATACCTATACATACATACATACATACTTACATACAATTTTATATGTACATACATAGTTACATACATACATAAACTGGCCCTAATTGTAAACATGTGGGGGGTAATGTCAGGGGGTAATGTCCGACGAGGGGTAATGGTCGGGGGGATAATGGTAGGGGTAATTGAAGGGGTTAATGGGCCGGGGTGAAGTCCGGATACCCATGCATACATGCGTGCATGCATACATACATACATACATACATACATACATACATACATACATACATACATACATAATTACATACATACATACATACATACATGCATACATACATACATACATACACACACATGCATGCATACATACATACATACATACATACATACACGCACATACATACATACATACATACATACACACATACACACATACATACATACATACATACATACATACATACATACATACATACATACTTACATACATTCATACATACATACAATGTCATACATACATGTAGGATGATATAGGATAACCATGTCAAGAGATCGACAGAGACAAGAAAAGAGACGTTTGTACGTCCTTGAGAAGTTTCGTCGAATAACATATTAGCTTGTGTGGTGACTTGGGATGGCTATCTATAGTCATTCGAGTTATTTCAGACCTTCCAAGAGCACTTGAAGATAATAGGCCTGTAACTCGCTAAAGATAATTATTCTGCAAGTACCAACTGGGCCTTATGTCCAGCCCTTTCGTCCGTCTACCTGCTGTATTTGGTTCTGGGTCAATGCTCCTGCTATGCAGGCCAGGGTCAAAGAAATATCCATACAGCCGAGGACAGTTCATTTATAACTATAATTTTTGTATAAGGTAAGTTAGTTGAGTTTCTTGAATTAACTGGCTCGCTTGGCCACATCGGTAAGGCCGTGCGTCTGCACGCTACTCTGTGAAAGAGAGCGTGCGGGCCGTGGTTCGATTCCCCAAGGTTACTATTTTCAGAGATTCGAAATCTCGGGCTAGCACGGTCCGTCCCCGGGGACCTAAATGGCGTGGCGACACTAATCATCTTCGATATGACAGTGTCGTTAAACATGTAACAACAGTTTCAGCGGTGGTAGGCGAGTTGCGTGCAGGTGCTCTATAGAGATCAACGAATACCATGTCCACAACGACCACAAGTAGCCAACACATCATATCAGCCTTTTACTGTGACGCAAATCACGGAGCCTAAGGTGCCAATGGTTCAACATTCAAGCGGGGGGAAGGGGTGTCGGGTGCCAGTATGATTACCCTGTCTCTCTATATTTCCCGTCAGAGACCAGTTTAGTGGCAGAAAATAATTACTCACGTTTACTATTTATAAGCGCAAATCGGGATTAACAAATGTTCAATACAATTGTTGGGCCAGTTCCACAGAATCACAACAAAAGGACACATAAAAAGAAGGTCTACAAGGCCATGAAAGTAATGCCTTTAATTGCAAGAAAAGTCACTGGAACAAGTTTAGATCAATATTACGCCTAATGTTCTGGCTATAAAATGGAAATAATAATAATAACGTAATTAATGTTACGAAAGACAGAAAAATACCGCCTTAATTACTTTCAGTCATAGCTCGATCGATGCGTACGCGTATCTTATATAAGGTACGCGTATCATACGTGCGTACCTTTCAAAGAATAAAATACGCGTACCATACGCGTATTTTATTTCTGAGTATTATTATATGTCAGTGTTTTGACGCTTCACCGATATTAAATTACTTACTTATTGGCACATGCAAACAAAGTGACGTCACCAGCGTATTTACATTATCATAAAAGTTTGTTGTAAGTTATATTGATATTTAGCAATTTTAGGCTTTAGCCTATATCATTCAGACTTTGTAAGTTTGTGACTTGTGAACGGCCTGAGGTGATTTTTTTGTGATTATATAACATTTCAATACAATACAATATACAATACAATTAGTCATTTATAACGCGCTTTAACAAAACAAGTCTTGCACAAGAGCGCGCAAGGCTTTAATAGTCTTGTAAATGAGTATGTTACACCATGACTAATCAATAATCCATGAACATGACACTGATTTGGAGACTAATTAACTATCCGTGTGGCTGACCAGTGACCATGGTGTGACTGTGACTATTTGCCCCTTGCTTAATGACGTAACGGCTCATTTGCATAATGGCCTGCGCCATATTGGTTCGCAGGCAATGCTTGTTGACATTGGATACGTATGCTAATGGCGCTCATTATAAAAATGATTTTCTGTGCTTTTACTGTTTTATCTGCGGCAAACTTACTGACAGAGATAAAGTTTCAATTAGAGAAGTCCAAAGTACACGAGCTTGAATGTCGAGGTTAACGTGAGAAGAGCATCGGCGGCTAAAAACTACAGCCAGAGACATGCAATCTATCGCAAGCAAAATAGGCCTAATGTAACAAATGCTGTACGTGTCAGTCCAATTATACGATCTAACCTAAAATCTACAAAAAGAGTAGGCCTAATTAATAATTTTGTAGATAAATTGCCAGAAGACAAGTAGCCTAAATTTAGGATTAGAATCGACGTCAAGTAGGGATTTAAAAAAAATAAATGTAAGTTCCAGTAACTTGGGCTTACGTACTATACCAGAGTAAGCAGACTTATGAGCCCAGCACGAGCGATGTTGAAAGCTAACCCACAAAATTATAAGCGACATCGTGCATGCAGGTTACAAAATTTAATGTCAATTTTATGAAATTATTAGGTCGGCTGCCGGACAGCAGAACTTAGCCCAAACGATTTACTTCTGCTGAGCTTTAAGCAGTTCCAGAACACTGGTCACAACTCACAAAGTCGCAGAAAATAGCACATGTCATGCCAAAATTGATGCTTAGACCTATTGACAGTTCCGCTTTTACAAGGTCGATGCTCAGCTAGGTTTAATTGCGATTGCTAGACAACAGGTCGTCCATAATGCTGATCGAACGCTCTCTTGCAAAAAGCATTAAAACGGAATGAGAGAATATAGGCCTACGAAGGACAAAATATGCTATACTGAGTATCAGAGGTTTGTAAAGTTTTGAAGACTTCAAACCAGCGCTGTCCAACATTTGATGATCAGCTAACAACGTCAAATTCATCGAACAATCTATGTTTAGTGTGCAAAATAAGAACAATATTGTGGAATGTGGGTCTTAACAGCAAATTCCTGGACAATTTGGGATCAGTCCGGGACACGGGACGCACAGGGCCAATTCCGGGACTGTCCCGGCGAATCCGGGATGGTTGGCAGCCCTATGTACTTTGGAAGAAGCCCAGCCATTTACAGTCCGTGAAGCAGCAAAAAGCATAGACCTAGGCCTACTTGCTAATTATAGTAGATTTGGGGTCCGGCCGAAATTCGCTTCAGGGATTTGGGTCGGTCCAGGCTGGATGAGGTTTAGACCGCTATATCTATTAAGGTAGGCCTATGGATAGATCAATAGGCCTATGACCAGTGGCGGTGCCAGATCTAAAATTTCGGAAGGTCGCGTCGGGGTCATGGGAACTATTTGGCAGGTCGAAGAAATTGATGAATTCGTGTTACATGTTTTCGTTTTATATCACATTGCCATATCAAAGATGATTAGTTTCGCCCTCCTCTTTTATCTAGTCTTGGGACTGGCACTGGCAGAGAACAACCAGTGGCGAAATTGATGATAGAATTTGAAGCACATAATTATAAAGGACATCTTCTTTAAGTTGTATGTATGTATGTATGTATGTATATGAACATTTATATAGCGCCTTACAATAACCTCACGAAGGCGCTTAACGCAGCTACCGGGCAGTTCTGAACAAGTGCGACTTAATTAACTTTGAGAATGTTTCATGGGAAACACGCAACGCAGCATCACGAATTGCCAAAGGAAGACTGTTCCAGTATGAAGGTCCAATACACGAGAAGGCGCGGTGTGTCCGCATCACTGTACGGGAGCGTGGGACTATCAAGTCTCCACGAGTCGCAGAGCGCAGAGTCCGACGACCTGGTTGGCTGGAGACGGGAATACAAAGTTCCCGAATGTATTCAGGCGCCAGGCCAACCACTGACGCTCGTCCCATAACGATGATCTTGAATATCGTTCTGTCCACGACCGGAAGCCAGTGCAGCGTGTCACGCATATATGCTGATATATGCGAGAATTTGGGCAAATCAGCGACGACTCGGGCGGCGCAGTTGAGGACAGACTGAAGCTGGCGTATCCGGCAGTTTGGGAGACCAGCGAGGACGGCATTGCAGAAATCCAGTCGGTTCAGCACAAACGAGTGGACAAGAGTGGCAGCGGCTTCATGTGATAGATTGCGCCGAACGACTCTGATCTGGCGCAGTTGGTAGAAGCAAGACCTGCAGAGCGATCCGACATGCTGATCCATGGTTCTCTGCCCCTCGGCAGGTTTCAACTTCCTATGACGTCATTCTTCTTTTCTCTTCAGCTCGTTGTGTCATCATCATCCCAGCATCTTCTGTCTCGGTCTTCCTCTCTTTCTCTTTCCTCCAATCTTTCTTCTATGATATTTCTAAGGAGAGAATCTCCTCTTAATTGTTCCAATCCAGTTCTTTTGACTTTCTCTTAAAGTTGTCATCAGTGATATTTTTTCTCATACACTGTGACTTTGCAGCTGCACCTCTTCACTCGTCACTCGCTCCGTTCAGCTCACCTTTTCCATCCGTCTCCTCAAAAGCTTCCAATCTCTCGATATCCTCTTTCCTGATTGTCCACGTCTCCGACCAATAGCCTACGTTGCACGTACAGTACCACACTCCATACGGGTACTTTGACAAGTCTCTTCTTTAGATCTTTGTTCGACCCTCCTCTCATCGACTCTTCTCTTTTCGTGAACGCATCTTTTTCCCAATGCTATTCTTCGTTTTATATCACTTTGGCATCTTGCATCCGTTGTTATCATACTTCCCACGTAGCAGAAGCTCTTGATCTGTTTCACTTACTCTCCATTTATCACTATTTTTTACTGCTATTGTCTCAAAATCCCTCAACTTTTCTTCATAATCTTTGTGTTTCCGATATTTAACTTCATGTTGTATTTTAGCACAGAATAGACGAAGCGTATCTATTCTGTGATTTTAGTGAGCCTAAGTGAGGTCCTGTTTAGTTGATCCACCAATTTCAGCAGCACCTCGGTCCCCTCTTGTATAGTCGCCAGCATTACTTGGTTGTCGGCAAATCTTATGGCTCCTGTTCTCCTACAGTGTATCATTGTATGAAAAATGAAATGTTGGGGTTTAACGACTCTTTTTCATTTCAAAGATGATCAGCGTCGACTCCACGTTTATATTGTGACCGAGCCACCCGCAGTATGTAAAGATCCGACCGGGGAATCGAACCCGCTCCGCCGGCGCGGCGAGCGGGCTACAACCCACTCGGCCACACAGGATCCTTATCATTGTATGAGTATTTCACCCACTTTTATACCCTCTCCTGTCTGTTTCATTGCCTCTTGTATTAGTTCTTCTATGTATATCTTAAAGAGGCGAGCACTCAATTGCATCACCCCTACCAATAACTCCCTCCCATGAGAGCACTCCCATCTTATTCTTATCCGTACTGTTTGATTAATGTATAGGTTTCTCATAAAGCTCATGTCCCACAGGCCTAAATCTCTACATTTACCAACTATAGATAAGATCAGACGAAAAAGTCAGTAAGTTGAATGTAATAATTGCACGACAACACAAGTGATCTTGTAGGCGAGTAAAAATGTTGATTTTTCATTTAAAACTCTTAACTAACTATAGGGCCTAATGCAAAAAGATATTAAAAATTCCAAATTTTTTTAGGCAGGTCATTAGGCAGGTCGTGAGCAAAATAGGCAGGTCAAATGACCTGCCGCGACCTACCGTAGCGCCGCCACTGCCTATGACGATAACTTTATTCCATCAACTAACAATTCACCGTGTAACGGCGTGTAGCCTACGTTGACAACAGTTCACAGCTGTACACCAATATGGCCGACCACATAGGCCACGCCCTTTTACAAAAAGTCTATTGAACATAAGAGTTACTAAAATGCTTGCTTTTTAATCTCTGAACACCTACGCTTATCTCTTAACAACGCAGAGTCACTATCCTATTGTTATTATCGTGCACTGTTCACTTTTGCATAATTGCATACAAAGACACAGAATATCACCAATAAGTTGAGTACTTGACAAGTGACCAAAGTAGTGTTAAGTAGTTTTTTTGTACATTTTAATAAAAACTTCGTGATAGCACCATATGTAATGTTTCATGCACAAATGCACAATGACTTATAGCATGTGCCACGATTAAGCGTTGTACCGTACGTTTTACACCTTTTACGTACCCTTCAATAAGGTACGTTAAAATACGTACGTACCTTTCAAACAATAAAATACGTACCATACGTACCCTCGAGCTACCATCAGAAACTTTTTGAATTTCCACATTGCAAAGGCAGCATTTTAAGGTGTCATCTTGACAAAATGGCTGTACTTTTTCTGTGACCCATTAGACACTTTTTAAATTTCAACATTGCAATGGCTGCATTTTAAGGTGTCATCTTAACATGATATATAGTATCATATAATTATTATTGTAGTAAATAGTGTCATTATAATCATATAATAATAAATAATATCACGGTATATTATAACACTTCATGTAAAACAATGATGAAAACAGTAACTAAAAACCAATATCATTTCGTTAAAATTTTCTGGTAGGAATGTCAATCCTGGGGGGAACTTCCCCCCAGGAAGGCGTCTAGATTAAACACTGTGCGCATACCTACGTTTTTCCAGTCAATAACGTACACGGTCGCACTGAAGTCCAAGACAAGGACCAATGCCCTATAGGCCTATCAAGACCAAGATCCTACATATAGGCCTATCTGAAATTGCTGATACGTCCGGAATGATCAAACTATTATTTTATAAATATACTTATTCATCTACTGCCGGTTCTAATTTTAGTAATTTTATATAATCAGATAATGATATATAAGCCCTTATGCAAGTTCAATCTACTATCTAGATTCTAGAATATATTATGTCATATCAAAACGAAAACAGCTTGGACTAATAGGCTACAATAGCATAGATATAGATATAGAGTGCATTAAGAACTGGACGCGTGACATAGGCCTAAGTCTGTGCTTAAATTATTAGGTAAAAGGTGAAAGTTCAAGACGTATGCCCATTACCCAGCACGAGTAGTATCAAAATATGGCATGATCATTGGTGACGACGTGTGCTTGCCATAGAGACCCCCCGCACTTCATACGACTCATGGGTTTTCTACTTCTATGTGCACGACATAATCACTCAATTGAAAGACAAGTAGCTAGGCTATAGGCCCCATACGTTATAAATGGTACCTTAATAGGTCAATTGCCCCCAGGACAATTATTATCCTCCGGACAATTACTCCTTCCACCATGCTGGAAAAATGACCAAGCAACAACAACAGTTACTAAGTCATCGTCTAAGTGTTAGACAAGAAACCCCTGTACGATATGACATTAATTACATAATTATGATAATAACGCATAATATTCATTCAGTTTATAGGCCTATATTAATTTATTAGACATACGATATTATTAGAGAACCATGCAACATCACAATGTGAAAAGAAATGCGTTAAACAAAATGTTGATTAGGGTTAATTAATTAAATAATTCAACTTAAAATGAAAGGTTGTGAGTTACTCGACAAATATATAGGCCTAGTCAACAACACTGCGCTCATTGTAGTTGCGAACGATGTTCAAAATCCTTGCGTTGGTGTCAGCATAGCCCACTTCTTCCTTGGAGGTTGTGATGGGTGACCAGCAACTAAGTTTTAGACAAGACAGACTTGCCACACATAAAACAGGAATTGTTAAACAATCGGAACCAGAGTAAGCTTATACATTAACATATAATTACATGTAGGCCTATGTCTAAAATTAGTTTTTAATAATCAGTCTTTGATATGAATGCGACAAGTCTTTTATGTCTAACACTTAGTTGATATTTGGTCATTCTTTCAACATGTGGGTAATTGTCCGGGGTGGGGGTTGTTATCCTGGGGTAATTGTCCTATGATGGGAGAAGAAGATGCATCATATCGCTTTTTATATTATATATCTTCTTCTCCCATCATATACATCGCTTTTCTCCGGTTCACCGGTCATTCATCCATGCCAATCACCTGCCGTCATCTGTCCCTTCAATTTTCTCTAGTCATCACCACTCGGGCTTTCCATTCGAAACTGACATCATCTGCTCAAGAATTCATACCCAGACTCACCCGATCATCTGCCTTCTAAATCACGAATTTAACTACACCCACCCTACCAGCTTTTCTTAGCGGCGGCAGCGCTCGTGAATAAGCTGGCACCCTTTGCGCCTGGCTTTCGAGGGGCGCTGGAGTAGTTGGGATTAGTTCACGATTACGAGTCTTCTAATTCGATGCGCTACGTACCCTAGTCCCCTGCGCACCCCCTCCATGGTCAGTGATCAGAGACGAGAGATGTCGATGATGCTCTTGTTTTCGGCTTTGCACTTGAAGCCGAGAACAATGATTACCCTGGATCTCTCCAAAGTAGGCCCACGGACATGTAATCGTGCTACAAAAACCACGTGATCTTTGCACGATTGCTCGAGTATAGGTTCCCCTCGGCGGCGGCAGCGGGGGAGGGGGCAGCGGAGGAGGGGCGAGGCTGCCGGTGGTTTTGACTCTTTAGTTCTCCGAGTCTATTGATCGCTGCAGTATTCATATCGGTGGCCACGTGGACATCACGCACGACGATTGATCAATTGAATCACACGAAGATAGGACGAAACTTGAAAGAACTTCTTACACGATGTTCAGTACAGCAGACACTGTCCCATATAATACACATATAACCGGGTTCTCTATGTGGGACGTTGTTCTGCTTTTTGCCTCAATTAATCAACGACTGGACGCCGACAATCGATCCACGTGCGAGAGACTCTCTTGGACGGCAACACTTAAAAAGCGGCGGTGATCGGTCGGTTGGTCGGTCGGTCGGTCGGTCGGTCGGCTAGGACCTATATATGAACCCAGTCGACGAGGCACAGTCTCAGTCGGTCGGTCATCCAGTCATCGCAGCTGATCAGCTGATCTTGGAATCGACGAAGACCCGGCTGTCACGTCAGAGATCTGCATCATCATCATCATTCAACATGTCCATTGCTAGGACGGAATCTATAGTCGGTGTGGAAGAGGAAGATGCGGCCGGTGGTCTCTGCCGGATGGCATCATGCAGCAGCAGCAGCAGCAGCAGCAGCAGCAGCAGCAGCAGCAGCAGCAGAGGGTCTGCCGAGTCGTCATCCGTCTCGACCAACCGACGAACGACAACGACGCCAACCAGACAAAACGAAATCATCTCCATCAGAATAGAAAGACGACGACGACGATCAAACGACGACGACGAATAGAAGAAGAAGAAGAAGACGACGACGACGACGATGGAAAGGACAGATCTGAAGGTCAGTCGATCACTCATTTGCACATATTATATAATTATACATTGACCTCATCCGGTCTTATAATATTATATTAGGCCTACTAACTGTGGTAGCCGACTCTGCACGGGAAACTTTTTTGCCCCACCCTGCTGATCCGGTGGATCCGCCCGCCCTATCTCTCCACCTCGCCTCAACCCCACCCCGCACCACCCTTCAGTTCGCCCCACTCCCACACTGCCACATTCCGCCACACACTGTGGGGTCGCCATCGTTGCTTGGTAAATTTCGGTTTTTCGCAATGTCCTCACCTCGCCCTACACTACCGCACTCCACCGCCACCCGCCCACTTCGTCCTCACAAAGCCCAGCCCCTCTGGGTTTACCGGTGCTGTTGGGAATTATTGGTTTTTGACCTCTGCCCTCAATGTGGTAAAGGAAATAAGTAGAACGGTTGACATCTTCTGCATCAGTTCCAGCTGATCAAGTTTGTGTGACAGGTTGGTCTGCATGCATGTGTAACGTACGCGTTTAGGGTACAACGACTCCGCCTTAGAGGTTCTGTGAGACAAGAGTAAGAGAACGTTAAAGGAATGTAGTTGTCGCAGTGTCATCCCTGGCGGGGGGTTATAACTTAGAAGGGTCAGCTGTGGAAGTTAAGTAGCACACAGACAGCTGGACGCGAATTTGGAGGGATACAGATTACAGAGGGATGGCAACAGATATGGATGGATGGCAACGGATATGGATGGATGGCAACGTATATGGAGGGGTGGTAACGGATATGGAGGGGTGGAAACAGATGTATGGGGGGATGGCAACGGATATTGTATTTGTAGCCATTAGGTGTCTACGGCCCTTCTACTCTTCCGTACTCTGTCTGTCTTGGGATGCGTGGGTGTATTGAGGGTTGGGCATTGCCTATATAAGCCTTTGCTTTCGTGGCAAACGTGCCTGTTCTGCGGTTGTGGTGATGTGTGAGGCATGTGGGTTTGATGTCTCTCGTTGAGCGTGTTCCGTCTTCTACGTTGCCGTCTCGCCCTGTTGGTGTTCTGGCCCTTCATCCGTCTTCCTTGGCTTCGTTAGCCGTTGTCTGCTGTGCTGTCGTCCGTACTGCTTCGTCTGGTTTGGTCAACTTTGGTTCTACTAGACGGTAACCTTTGTTATTCGCTGTAAATATTGCTTGTGTGAATAAATCGATCTTATTTTACAAATTTTGGGACCTTATCTTTTTGATAGTCATCCTCGTAGACGGCCGTGAACCTTACATATTGTATAAAAACATTTATAAAGCGCCTCTACTAGGGTGAACCGTTCAGAGGCGCTCCCAGTGCGCAAGGCCACGAGAGAAAAAATAGGTTTTAAGAAAAGAAAATGAGGAGGAGGGATTACCTGTCAGAAGTTGAGATCGAATAGAAGGAGAGAGCGTATTCCAAAGAGAGGGGCCAATTGATGTAAAGGAACGGGACTGAGCCATATGGAGTGGTGGCAACGGATATGGAGGGGTGGCAACAGATGTATGGGGGGATGGCAACGGATATGGAGGGATAGCAACGGATATGGAGGGATAGCAACGGATATGGAAGAGTGGCAATAGATATGGAGGGATGGCAACAGATATGGAAATTGCAGAGTGAATGAATAAAATGTCGACAAATTGCGCCACAATTAACATATTGCATGATAACTATCGAAGGATGACTTCAAAGGCATGATTCTATTTAAAAGTCTGCAACTCGGTGGCCTATATCGGTAATGCGCTTGCTCACGGAGCATGCGGTTGCGGGTTCTACTCCGGGTAACGACCTTGGGCAAGTTGTTTGCGCACACGCGCCTCTGTCACCAAGCAGTAGAATTTGGTACCGGCGTAAGCTGGGAAGTAAACGGCAAGTCCTGCGATACACTGACCTCGTATCCTGCACCTTGGTACCTTCGGATTCGTCCATTGCTGGCTCAAGGACATTGAAAAGGAGATGAGCGCCTCCCTGTGTTCCACATGGAACTCGATGGACTTTACTTAAAAGGCATTCGTTTAAAAAATTAATAAATTCTTGAACGGTAATTTAGTTCAACTCTGTGACTTGAAGTCGATGCTGTTACTTTATGTATGCAGATCAAGGAGTCTGCATGGTCTTGGCTTCAGAGGCTTAGACAGGAC
This sequence comes from Lumbricus terrestris, assembly GCA_949752735.1. Taxonomy (NCBI): domain Eukaryota; kingdom Metazoa; phylum Annelida; class Clitellata; order Crassiclitellata; family Lumbricidae; genus Lumbricus; species Lumbricus terrestris. The sequence goes on from OX457041.1 coordinate 34,326,810, forward strand.
ACGTGGCTCTCCTACGATAACCGACCAATCAGCCAGCCAACCGACCACGGCACCAACCTTCCTCAGCAGCACCACCAGCAGCAGCACCAGTCAATTATTAGAGCACTGAATCAAGTGTTCTAGTCTTTTAGATGATATTTCACTTTAGCTTATAATTTCTTCAGGATAGAAATAGTTTATATGTTTATATGTAGAGGTTTATATGTGTCTGAGAATTACAGAATTCTAAATAATTGTCCATACTGTAATGCATTTTTGTATTCAAAATTTAGTATAATAATTTGACTTTGGTTTTGTATACTATATCACGGAATTGAAAGAGACTGTTAAATATAGCGTAACCATCGGTGAACATGAATATATAAGTTTCAAAGAAAGATCTTCGACTGTCATCGCTCTGCTCTACCTTACGTTTTCCCATCTTCCAGTTGCATATCCTCTTACACAAACATTCAATTAGCCTACATGATTTTAACCTCGTGAGCTTTTCGCACTGATGCTCAGATGATAGACCTATAGATTATAGAGCTACTGGATGTCACCGCGTATCCTTTCTTTGCTGTTATTACTATAGACTGCGAACCAGCGGCAGTGAGATGAATAGATTTACTATAGCACTTTAATATTATACATGAACCGCACCAAGCTTGAAGCTACGTCTTGTCATACGGAGCCCACGCAGAGACAGACTTTCGTAGTCTGAGAATACTTAAGCCAGATCAGATTAGGGCCATCATTAGGCAGACGCAAATTGGAATATTCATGCAGGCCTATATACCCATAATTAATTACCATTAATTTATAGAAATTACTTTCAACCAAACATGGGCGCCCGCGGAAATTTTTCCAGAAGGGGGCAAAACACGATGGTCACGGCCACAAAAGTTTGCAGTAGCAAGAGGTTGAAAATGCAAAACAGGAAATTAGGAACATGCATGGATATTTTACATAGAGTTTTTTTAGTGTAGGCCCTGTATTTCTCAGTTTCACTTTTTTTCCTAATTTTTAACATGAATAGTTCTTTTAGGCTATTGCGAATTTGTTAAAAAAATCAAAATGTAGGCTGGTAATTAAAAAGTAGATTCATCGAAGGCCGCAATAAGTCCACTTGCACCCTGGAAAACTGACACCTATTTTTCATTCAGCTGTTCATTCAGGCTCCCTCTAGTTTGTTTTATATTTTAATCGCGATTTCTAAACTTTTAAAGCACCACCCGAAAGTGAATCGCAGGCACCAGCTCATATATCGAGTCAAAGGGCTGTGCAAATGGTAGTCAGAAGGAGGTCCGAGTCTGGTTGTCAGAGAAGGCAGAGTAGCTGTTAAGGTGGGTGTCATTTAGGATTGGAAGGTGAAAGATCCGATGATCAGATGAGAAGCGGTATGAATTCTTTTGAACACGCGAGACGTCAGTTTTAGCCTTTTAGGTGGAACCCAATGGTCATGGTTATAAGCCTATAGTGTTTAGCAAGAGCTTGAAAAATACAAGGCAGAAAATTCAAAGTAGGCCTATGTTTAATTTATATAATTTTTAGAGGTTTCTAAACATACGTCTGAGGTTCACTTTGTCCATCATTAGTATATTCTCTAACGTGAAGAAATTGGTTGAAAACCAAAAAGTAGTGGTTTAAAAAAATTGGTGTCAATTTTCCAGAGGGGGGCAAGTGCCCCCCTCTTGCCCTTGTGTGCGGGCGCCCATGCAACCAAATGCTAACAGTCACGATCGTTGCTCGAGAACTATAAACCCATTCGATAGGCCTATATTCCCTTTGCCCCTGCCAATACCAGGTTTAGCCCACATCTATAAAATGTGCAGGTCCACGAACCTGGAACAGTAGTCTATTCCTTCCTATAACTTCCCAAATTCGCTGATAGCTCTCACTGCAGCTATGTAAACGGGAGATCTCCGCATACAGGCCTATAGGCGTACAAGGAGTGTCAAACGCCTTAATAGAAAAATGAAGAAAATAGTCTATTTTGGGCAATCATCACTAATTAACTCGCTTAGCATACATGTATATCAAAGAAGATCACAAGCAGTATCGCTGCTCGAGAACTACAAGCCCTTTGCCAGTATACCCAGGGTGAGACTTGCTGGGAGTTTGGGAGGTTTCAACCCCCCCCAGTCTTTCTTAGAGCCCCATAATAAAATCTGTTAACACACCCCGATTCCAAGTCATAGGCGCAAACACGTCTTAAAAGTTGAGGAACCTAATGGAAATTCTGAGTAGCCTAATAATAGCGAGCGCGAAACGCGCGCAGCCGCGATTGCCAAAGGCAAGAAGCCCTCACGATTAGGGGTATGGGATGGCGTCGTAAGCTCCCCAGCTGGGGTCTGGGGCAGAGCCCCAGAAACCGACGCAATTTTGAGCATTAATTTTGATGCCAAATCGAGTGCATTTTGGGTTCTAATTTACCTCAAATTTTCCGTCGATGATATCGAAATAGAAGTACCTGAACCACCTCGATCTGTGAAAGTCTAAATCTAAATAAGTCAATCAATCGCTTAATGAGTCATATCAATTGACAGTTGACATTGCTTACAAATAAAAAATATGCCTACCGCTTCTGGGGATACAAAATAAGCTTATCCTAAAGAGACAGATGTTATTGAACAAATATTCATTAGGCCTAATATTTCAATGTAAGCTTACTCATAAATTAAGACACAGTGGAACCAAAGAATGAGAATCATGCGTGTTCATTTCTGTCTATAACCGGAAAAAAGGACAGAAGCCCGCTTACCATTAGGCCTATAGCGAAACCAATCTTAAATATATTTATCAAAGTTTGTGCTTCCGTTTGTTTGTTTGTTTGTTTGTATGTTCGTATGTCCGGATGTATTTTGACTCTTCGTCCCAGAAAAGGCTCAGAGTGTCGGTTTACCAAAATGTTTGCAATTGATTCTTACCCAAATTTTAAGGTTAACGCGACTATATTCAGCTTTCAATTGAAGTCAATTCATTTTAAAACCCGAGAAATTAGTGTTTTAATCCTTACAGATTTAATCAGTCATGTTCTATTCTATTCTATTCTATTTTGCGATTTATAAAGCGCCTCTCACAGTACAACCTAATCAGAGGCGCATGTTGCTGCATTAGTAAAGAGACGACAGTCCGCATGACGTCATTCTCGCCCAATAATAATTTCCGTTTACCAACAATCCGGTTGACAAACCGAAACCGGTTACAGTGTATCATTATGCACAAGAACGCAGATCACAGAAATATTAATTATACTAACAGAACAGACAGCCTGCAATAATTGTATTAGGCGACAGTCAGTACACACGCCCGGGTCTTGTTTGGCTTTTTGGGGAAGCGGGGGTGGGGTGGAGGGGTGGCGAAAACCCGAAATTTAGCGGTCAACGCTGCCATGGGTACCTCAGAGGAGTAGTCTTGAAAACCCTAAATTTCCCGGGCAACGCCGGATCCCGGATCTAGTCTATCGTAGACACGGTAAAATGGTAGCCTACCAAAATTATGGTCATGCAACAAATATCCAAATTATCCATTGATTCAAGTACTTTCAACACGTGGGACCAAAAGCTTCCCACTAGAGGTAGAGCGAAGGGCTCTGCGAGCCAGGACAACAGATACTGGACAGCAGAGCTCAACAAGATAAGTCGGAGCACAGCCAAGGAGACAACGCCAAACCAGTGAAGGATCGACGTGTTTCTTTTAAAATAAAACTTTGACTTTGTTGTCCTGGTAGTCTGCGACTGTGCAAAACGACTCCTCTTAAAATTTTCAGGACTTTATCGTTCTGTTCATAAACAGCTATATATAGCTACAGGGCCGGCCTTAACCCAAGTGGCGCCCTAGGCAAGGCATACATTTGGCGCCCCAGGCATAAGGCCTGCATAATGCATTTGAGCGCCCTTAGTTTCCCACTCAATTGTTCAGCCCACGTTAGAATCTAAAGATGAATTATATAGGCAGAGCCGGTATAGGCCTACCGGTACGCTTACAAGGCCGTAGCCAGGATTTTATTTTGGGGGATGTTTTCTTGACCGTGAATTTTGAGGTGCGTACACGCAGTGGGCGACTTTTTTGGGCGAAATTTTCTGTCGACTTTTGTTAGTCATCGAATTTTCTGACGTCCAAAAAACACTATTTTCCGGGATTTTCTGCTCAAAATTACATTATACACTGTCATGTGCTAGCAAATGCATCATTATTTTATTTCTACATTATTTCATTTAGGGGGGGGGGGTTCAAACACCCAAAACATCCTCTAGCGACGGCCTGGTAGGCCTACGCTCAACTGAGTAATTCATTATAATTGCTTTATTAGTACACTGAAGGCTGGATATAATATTCAATTTTGTGGTGAATGGTAGGCCTATAAGTTAAAAAATATTAAAATACACTCTTGTGGATATGGCGCCCTCTTTGATGGAAACGGCGCCCTCTAGAACTTGGCGCCCCATGCAACTGCCTGCTTTTCCTATGCCTTAGGTCGATCCTGCCTCAGCTACTGCCCTTTCTTCATCGTCGTCCCTACTAGACTATTTTTATTTCGATCTGAATAAAGGGCAGGCTGTAATGTTGTAATCTCATCTTCATACTCAGCAAGGCCCATTGCACTCCCATTTCATACATTTCATTTCTTGCAACATCTTCACTATCGAAGTTGAGCGTCGCGTATTTTAAACTGTCTCTTAAAGCAGAGTACGGAATGTCGTTAAAAATCGAATTTTATTTGTCCATTTAAAATTTATGCAGTCCTTGAAATTGAATTAGACCAATCTGAACAGGTGCAAAGAATCCATAATTATTTTAAATTCTTTCCATTAGCGAAAGTTTTGAGTTTAAAAGAATATAGTGCAAAAATAAATAAATTCGCCGGTGCTGCGGCGCCCCCCAAAGACTGCGGCGCCCTAGGCAACTGCCTACTTTGCCTATAGGTAAGGCCGGCCCTGTATAGCTATAAGAAGAACATGATACGTGCCCTGGACGATGTCAACAGCTAAAAATGCGTTGCAATGGTTTCTGGGGCTCCGCCCCGTCCTGGGGAGCTCACGATCGACGCTCCCCCAGACCATGGGCGGAGACTTATAGGGGTGGGGGAACGGTCCCCATTTTTGTGGTGGGGACCGTCCATGTTCATATGCCTCCCCAATATTTAAGAAATATTAATCATATACAGCAGCATACATTTTTACAGTGGTAGGACATCGAGGACATTTCTGGTTATCACTGGTAACACCATTAGAAGATTTCAATATTTCGACCAAAGGACAAAAAGTCATCAGCTATTTTGACTTGGAAAAATTGTATATTTTCAGGAGATTTTGACCAAATGACTAAAAAAAAAGAAATAATAAAGGTCGTCACAAAATTTGAACGATGAAAATGGAAAATGTCGTCGGCCTCTCAGCCTTCCGCACAAAATGTCGCGCCTCGGCGATTGTCCTTCGGTCGCTCGTTCGTCCCCCCCCCACACACTTCTAGGTCAAGTCTTGAAGTCTCCGCCTATGCCTCAGAGGCTCAGACCCCCAGTCAGTATGAGTTTCGCGCCTTCGGCACTCGCAGTATCGCGCGCATGCAATGTGAGCACCCTCCGGGAAGATGTTCCAGTTGCAACCATAGATAAGATAAGATAAGAATATTCTTTAATATACCAATTGCTATCCGCATTTTGGTGTACATACAAAGCATAATAAACAAACGTACATGATTTCTATATCCAATCAATTCAATTTCAAAGTGTTTTAGAATAGCATAAAATCCTAAGTCCAAATCCAATATAAATTTTAAATTTAAAAAGTTCTTTTAATGGCCAACAAGTTATTCTGCACTTTGGTTTATACGGTATTACATTTAAATATTATAAAGCATCCTCGTCACAAAAGATTTCCTCGTTAGGTTGTCCGCCCTAGGAATGATTCGGTCATGCAGTCTTGGCCTCATGGAATAAGGCTGGGGCCTGAATGGTGGGAGGAGTGGGTTTAATACATGTCCTGGATTAAGTAGGAGGGCAGCGAAGAGCCTCCCGTCCGCCGTTCTACACAGAGCCTCGAATGTAGGATTGTCCTCAGGAAGGTAATGCATTCGGATCAAACGGTCCAATATGGCCTGCAGTCTGCCGCGTTCCTGCTGCCCCGCAAATCCCCACCATGCCGGGGCCGCATATATCATGCGGGCCACTGTGGTCATCCTACAAACGTCATGCAGGCTTGGTCCCTTGAGGCCGTGTGCAGTCATGATTCGCAAGGCATAAAGCGACTGTCTTGCCTGGATGCATATTCGCCTGATATGGGCTTCAAATCCTAGGCTTTCAGTCATCATCATCATCATCATCATCATCATCATCATCATCATCATCATCATCATCATCATCATCATCATCATCATCATCATCATCATCATCATCATCATCATCATCATCATCATCATCATCATCATCATCATCATCAATCATCATCATCATCATCATCATCATCATCATCATCATCATCAATCATCATCATCATCATCATCATCATCATCATCATCATCATCATCATCATCATCATCATCATCATCATCATCATCATCATCATCATCATCATCATCATCATCATCATCATCATCATCATCATCATCATCATCATCATCTTCATCATCATCATCTTCATCATCATCATCATCATCATCATCATCATCATCATCATCATCATCATCATCATCATCATCATCATCATCATCATCATCATCATCATCATCATCATCATCATCATCATCATCATCATCATCATCATCATCATCAGGAACCATGGGCTCAGCGCCCGTAGGTGTCCACTGCCGTCTTCATCAAGCTCCTCCATCGACCCCTGTCCATCGCCGCGTGACTCAGCTCTTGGAGTGATGCTCTCCTCCACCTGGTGATGTCGTCCAGCCACTCCCTATGCGGTCTCCCTCTTCGATTTGTCCCCTCCATCCTGCCGAACATCAGCGTTTTTATTTTCCTATCGTCCTTCATTCTGCAGATGTTCCCAAAAAGCCTCAGCTTTCTTCCGATCAGCTTCTGCATGATGTTCTCCTTTTGGCGTATTCGTTTGTAAAGCTCTGCGTTCGTTACTTTCTGTGTCCAGTCTATTCCCAGAATCTTTCGGTAGCACTTTCTTTCAAAAGTCAATAGCCTTTGTTCTATCTCCTTCGTTATTGTCCAGGACTCGCATCCATATAGTACTACACTGAAGATGCATATCTGTAGCACTTTTTTCTTTGTTTCTATTTCTATCGATTTACTTTTCCAGATCTTGTCCATGGCCTTTAGCGCTGCTATAGATTTTGCTATTCTTGTCCATACTTCCTTTCTGTTGTCCTGCAGGTCATACTTCATGTTACTCCCGAGGTATGTGAACTTTTCCACATTTTCCAGCTGGTTTCCGTCAATGGCTAGCATCTTGCTATAGTCTTTTTCTCCGAATACTAGAATTTTTTTCTTCAAAATTCATAGTCAGCCCATATCTTTTTCCTTCTTCGTTTAGTGCTTGCACTGTTGTTTCTAGCCGTTCCTCGTCTCTTTCGATCAAGTCGATATCATCTGCGAAACATAGGTTGTTGATATTTGTGCCGCTTATTACTACCCCATCTTCTTTGTCTCTTATCTTGTCCAAGACTCTTTCCAACAGAATGATGAAGGAGCTTGGGGATATTGGGTCTCCTTGTCTCGTGCCTCTACTTGTTTTGAACCAGTGTCCCTTTTCGCTCCCTATCCGTACTGCTGCTGTTGCGTTTCCGTTTATTTCCTTTAGCAGGCGTGTCAGCCTCTTGTCCACCCCGAACGATTCCATGGCCGCCCATGTTGTGCTCTGGTCTATGCTGTCAAAGGCCTTGCTGAAATCCACAAAGCAGTTGTATATTTTGCTGTTTTTTCTCCTCGCTTTTCCCCCTATCAGTCTCAGTGTTTCAGTCATGACAACCCCTAAAATCGTCATACTTTGGACCCGAATAAGACCAGGAATCTCTGCTGGAGCTAGCTGTAGCATTCCTCGTCCCGGACGGTGAACAACCATCTCTTGAGTCTTTCTTTGATTGAGAGTCAAGTTGCAGCGTTTGGCCCACTCCGTTAGGCCTACATGATCTAGTTCTTCCCTAATCGTGTCACTGTTGATGGCTGGTACCAGCAGGTAAGTATCGTCAGCGTATTTGGCCATGCGGTTTTGGGGACGTACTGTTTTGAGTTTCGAAATGGCAGTTAGAAAGTTCAAAGGACCCAGACCAGATCCTTGAACAATGCTAGCGTTGATGTCAGCTGCATCCGAGACCAATCCATTGTATTTTGTTACGTGTCTGCGGTTCGTGAGGAAGGTCACAATCCAGTTGTGTACACAGTCCGGAATGGGCAGTTCAGCCAATTGCTCCGCAAGATACGCATGTCTGACCACATCAAAAGCTTTAGAGAAGTCGAGAGCTATCAAGTGAACATAAATGTTGTCTTTGAGAAGCTCCAGAAGACCCTCAGTCAATGATATAAGGGCTGCGGTGGTAGATCCGGTGGGGCGAAAAGCATACTGATCTGAGAATTGATGGTTTGAGGAAGTGTCCGTCAGAAAAGGATAAAAGAAACGGTGCGCTATGATCTTCTCCAGGAGTCGGCATAGAATGGACGTGACAGAGATAGGGCGAAAGTCGACAGCTTCCACAGGATGAGAGATCTTAGGTACGGGTGATATTGTACTTGCTTTCCACTGCGGCGGAACATATGCATAATGGATCGACGAGTTGAATAGCACTGCGACAGGCTCAGCAAGTAGGTGTGCCGCTCCCTTGAGCATCCATGCTGTTAGTCCATCAGGACCCGCAGCTGTGGCACCAGTAGATGCTAACAACCTGTAAACAGTATGTGCATCCACATACTCCCTTGTTTCATCCATGACTGTTGTTTTTAGCTGAGGAATTTCGTAATGTTCATCTGTAGAAATAGAGCAGAAGTGTTGATTCAATGTCTCTGCAGTGACTTTACAATCCGAGTGGGGAGCATTCATGCGGTCGCTTCCTCGCAGCCGATTTACCTCCTGCCACATCTCACGTGACCCTCGTTTAGCTCTGTCAAAAGTTTTGCTATTAGCTCTGATGATAATTCGGTTTATCATAGGCGTAGGGGACATTTCGGCAGTGGGGATCGAGAGAGGCAAAACTTTTACTTTTGCCCGAAAAACTTTTATCACAATTTTTTTTAAAGATTTTGTAGACATCATCCGCTTTTATCACAATTATTTAAAAGATTTTGTAGACATCCGCCCAAAATTTTCCGATTTCCTCGTCCGAAAAATCTGATGCCTTTTTTAGTCATCGGCCCAAAATGTTCCGATTTCCTCCAGAGAAAATATACCTGTTTTACCTCTGTGCTCCCGAAAAAATCCTCCCGTGCCGTTTGCCCGAAAGATATTCAGCGATTTTTTCCCCACCATGCCTGTTTTGCCCGAAAAACACATTTGCCCGAAATTTGGGGGGCGTTTGCCCCCCCTTGGAACCCGCCTCCTACGCTTATGGTTGCAATCCTGGGGAGGTTTGGTTATATGGGAGAGAAACGTAGGAGGCAAGAAGTTACTAGAATTCACATTGGACAACGAATCAACGATCTGCAGCACAAGGGTCCAACAGAAGGACTGTCGGAAATGGGTGTGGCGTTCGTGTAATGACAAAACTATAAATAATAACGATAGACCTTATTATTATACTAATCAGTGCACGCCCGATGGACAACGTCAGTCCAGCAACGTAGGACAATCCAGGACGCAGATGCAGATTCAGAGACAATAAAAACAGATTATAAATCCTTGGCCCCACAAAAACACTGATCATGGTGCTTGCAATACCATGCATGTTTAGGCTACCTCCGCAGTTTCCGCATGACGGCACAGCGTAGTTCAGAGGTGTTCGTCAGGCGGGCTGCTGTCGTCTCTGCTCTGACTGGTGGTTGGCTGCTGATGAGGCGTATAGTCACAGGTGAGTGGCACTGAATGCACTGATGGTTGGTTGATGGTGTTGTCGTGAAGACCTGGGTAAGGCGTCGAGTTGATGGGGTGTATGGTACACTTGCGAGCAGGGCTGTACTCAAGGGTATACGCGGGTATACGGCGCATACTCACCTCCAGGAAAAAACGACAGCGTATACTCACCTCAAAAAGCGAGGGTGCACGCGGGTATACAGCGTATACCCACCTCAATTAGACCAAGTGGGTGCACGCAGGCAAAAATTGTGAATGATGCTTTTTAAAGGGTTTTCTCCTAATATACTTCGATGACTAAAAAAAGGTCGTCAGAAATTTTGACGGATGGAAGTGGACATTTTTTTACCCAAAAAGTCGATATTTTCCGGCGGCAGCGTGTACCCACCTCAAAAGTTCTGAGTACAGCCCTAGCTGCTTGCAACTTGCAAGTGCTGTTGTCCTGGTGGTTCTTTTATGGATGGGCTAGCCTACCTGCTTTTAAAAGGGAACGATGTTTAGTGTAATTGATAGTATATATATAATAATATAAAATAATGTATTAATATATATATAATATCATAGACAACCTAATTAGTTATGATGCCAATCTGGTGTCAAGCTAGGTAGTGAACAATTTGATTGGACGAAGTTTATCTTCGGACAATCCGATTAGCTGTAGGCGGGTCTTTAAGTGTTAAGCGTTAGAAAATTATCATATAAAAAGAGAATCTCAATGTGCTCTCGTCGGTCGGAGGTTTTGTGATCTGAATTGGTATGACTTTATAATTAGTATGATCTTTCTGGTGTATTAGTTTGTTAAATCATCTTTGTCATTCGTGTGAGTATATTAGATTCATAAAACCTTGAAAATGTACTTCGTTTGTATCGTAGGTTAGTTGTCACAGTTCCCCAGCCAGTGTAGGTTAGAAGACTATTTGAGGTGATTCCTAAAGGATCATAGGTGTTGGAAGAACCGATTCGATCCTATCGTACGTATCATCCATTCTTTTGTTTCATCATTCGCATCCGTCCATGCCACCACTCCAAATCATCGAAGATGACGATCCACCTCGTCACTTAGTCTACGGGTCGAATCCCGCGGAGCCTCCCTTGTCTGTGGCGGAAGAGCAGGAGGTCGAATCGTGGTATGCCGACCACTATTCTTTCACACACATAAATGGTGGTCCTTGTTACTGTATCGGTGACAAAATAGATGAGGTCATTGCCTGGAGGCACGGCGATCCCGCTGACCCACCCCTTCCACATCCTCAGGACCAGCCACCCCAAGCCCAACAGCTTGCACCCATCGAAAACTGGGACCTTCTTGAAGAACCACCTGCCGTCCCGTACGCCGTTGAGCCCCTTCCCGCCGACAACTGGGACGACATCATCGACGGACCAACAGACAGCCCACCCACCCAAGACAGCCGTCCACCTTCACGTTAGGATCATCATACCTAAGTCATGTTAGTATTAGCTTGTCAATCACCGTTATTCACGCGTGCCTTTCTTTACCTTTGATTACAGTCATTATCTTATTTCTGTCTTACACCAGACAGATCAAATTTTTCAACGTCAGTGACTCAGTTATCTCCGCACCAAATTACCGTAGAAATGCTTTTTGAACAAAACTAATAACAAAAATATTAAAATTCCAAAAACAAAGGACAAAATTAGATTAAAATGAAGACCAAAAATTAGTAGGCACTCAGTGCATTATTTTTTTTTCCACTGTACAACGCAAGCCGTAGAAGTTGATATTATCGTGTGCTATTCGGTTTCAGCGTTTTTCTCTTGCACACGTACTCGCGTTTTTAATCACATATATAGTCAGAGCGGATCAAATTTTATCCGCGGATCTGTGCTGAACAGTTCAGCTCAAATCTGCGTTCGTAGTGTATATACATATATTGTCTATGTTTGTATACGTGGGTTTGTCAGTATCTTTTTGTGTAGCTCATTTGCGCTAGCCGTACTGTACACGCGACGTCAGACGGACGCTGGTACTGATAGACGTACCGAGTCAATCAACCGAGTCAGTCAACCGCGCTCTCATCGTGCTGCTGCTCTCATACCGGCGACAGCTAACCCATCAACAACTGCCTCAGCCACGCAGTCAACCTCCGTCCAATTCACTCTGCCGTGCAGACACTCAGACGTACAATCTACCGAGTCCATCATCGTGTGGTTGTCGAGCCGTCCTTGTGCTGTTGCCTTCATAAGGGCGACAGCAAAACCATCAACTACCGATTCAGACGTGCAACACTCCTGTGGTCCTACCGGTCCACGGTACACTCAGCCACCGTACAGTACATCCGCTGTACGACCAAGCCACGACATCCTCAAGCCATCGCGCTGTTTGTCATAGCAGACGCGGTAACCACTGTCAGTGCAACCAATCCACTCTACATCCAGCCAATCCACAAGTGGGCATTCAACGGTGCTTACAGCGACAACCAAGACCATTTCCAGATTACAAATCCTAGCGTAAGTGTACTGAGCCACACTATTTAGCATCTCTGACTATATTCATTCGTTCTCGTCATTATTTTACTGTAGTCATTCTCACACGTGCTTTCAGACACTTTTCTTACTTCTTTTTAGCTATAGATATTGCATTGATTTGCTGAATTGCTGATTTACATGTGTTTGTATTGCTATTGTGCTTCATTGTATATATTTGCATAGTATTGTGCATGTAACCGTGTTTCAGTCAGTCCGTTGGATCGCTTTTGAACGATCACCGACTGATTCAGCATTTGTATAGCGCTTTCAATTGTCGTTTCTTGTTTTACTTCGCCACACATCAAACATGGACTCAAGCCCTGAGCGTAAAGTCTTATTTGATCCGGGGAGACTCCTCATGTTTGGGCCCGCGTTTCACACGCGTAGCCGCACCGAACGGAACGTGCCAGAGCACGAGCACAGTGAAACCACAAGGGTTCGATCCCCCTCACAATCACCTATTCTAGCAGACCAGGCCATAGCTGCTCAGCCTGATCCGGACTTAGCTAGCGCTGGACGCTACTTGGACATTGATACCATTGACAGGGACAATATTATCCAGACTTTTGACAATTATGATGCTGATCGCGATGTATCATCTCCTCCATTCATTTCTCAACATTCTGATCAGCCTGTTCATCTTGATCAATTCATCCATGACGATCGTTCAATTCACTCAGATCATTCACTTCGTGCAATTCAGTCACCTGAGTCAGTCGTCATAGATGCAGTATTATCACCCCTCCATAATTCCATTGCACCGGGTACCCTAACATCCAGGCCTAGTCAGACACCCCCTCCTCCTTCGCACTCACCTGCCCATGCCACCCCCTACTCCCCCCTCTCTCCTCAAGTTGCGTCATTGCTTCCAGGGCCTCCACGCCGACGCCCTGTTGTTTCACATGCGTCACAGACATCGCTCCACCACCCCACCCCACCCTCCCATTCAACCCACCCTCTATCAACTGCGCGTTTGGCAAATCTTCCAACTTTTTCAGCCAATACGGCACCCTCCTCATTGGGACTGGCACTCCCTCTTATACCACTCCCTCGATCTGCACTCGTCGATCCGACCGACGCCACCCCACCCAACCAACCCCCACCCACCGATGATCCATGGTCATTCCGTGCGATCCCACCCTCCACCCCGTCCAGGTCCCGCGTCACCCACCGTCCGGTGCCAACAACCACATCTCTCCACCCACCTTATCTTGTTGATCCTACCAATCGCCTTGCACCCACGGACCACCCTACGACTGAGTCCGTCTGCCAGGATTTCTTGCCAACTATCCCTTCCTCCGATCCATCCTTGATCAACATCCCTAATCAGATCACGATCATGCCAACTTCTAATCAGCGTTTTGGTTCCCCCGTGCCAACAGACGATCATTATCTCATCCAGGACCAAAATTTGGCGAAAACAACCAGTGTTGTTGCCAGAGCACCAAGTCAACCAGACATGACTTCGTTTTTAAGGACTTCTATTGCGCCTATTACCGCTGAATCATCCGAAACTGACGTCAAACCACCAACAACTCCAAACAGACATCATGTAGCGCGTAGCGCTCTTTTCTCCCTTCCCCATTTAATGGAGAAGGCGATCCTAGGCAGTTTGCGCGGGAGTTCCTTCTATGGGCTGAGTTTCATTCAGTAGACCTACCCAGTTCATTTACTGCATTGGGATTAAGTCTTAGGGCCAACGCGGCGATTTGGCATCAGAATCTCAAGAAAGAGAATTTCACCTCGCTCCAACAATTGCTCGACGCATTCATACGTCGTTTCACTATTCACCAACAGGACTATGAACAACGAGCCCAAATATGGGCTACTTCACAAGAACAATCAGAAAAAGTGATAGATTTTGTTAATAGGCTTATGGTTCGAGCCCACATCTTAGGCCTTTCTGACTCTGAGACTTTCATGATCGCCCTACATGGCCTTAAGCCTAACGTGCGCAACGCTGTTTTGCAACACAGTGACACAACTATGGACCAATTAATTAAGACTGCCACGCTTTATGAAGTCGCAACAAAAGGCAGCGGTGAAACCAATACTGATGATATTATGACTGCTTTGAAAGTCATGCAGTCGCAATTGAATAAATTATCAACACATTCAGTTTCACCTCTAAGAAGTGAACGGAAAGTGTCATTTGATTTACCCGCAGAAGATGCCAAATCTTCAAGCAACGAACAGCCATTTTATTTGCAGGAAGAACGTCAATTTCAACCTCCTCCTCCTTCTCACAAAACCTCCGACCGACGAGAGCACATTGAGATTCTCTTTTTATATGATAATTTTCTAACGCTTAACACTTAAAGACCCGCCTACAGCTAATCGGATTGTCCGAAGATAAACTTCGTCCAATCAAATTGTTCACTACCTAGCTTGACACCAGATTGGCATCATAACTAATTAGGTTGTCTATGATATTATATATATATTAATACATTATTTTATATTATTATATATATAGTATTATGTCGAGCTATTCGGCCGAAGCCGAGAGAGCAGGACAGGCCGTGGCTGCCTCGATCTGGCGTCGATTTGGGTTCCAAGTATGTGGTTAACATAATTATTGAGGCCCCAAGTCGCAATATTCCGACCAGTAGCGGCGCTAGGGGGGACTAGGAAGGGGGCTAAACCTCCCTAAAAAGGCCATCCATTTTTCTCCAATGTAAAAATAAAATTATGGCACGAAAAACCCTTTTTAGCCCCCCAAAATAACCGCAAAGGTACGCACGAGGTTTGCCAGACAGTTTGGGCGGACACGGAAAAAGTACCATTTCGACCAAATGACTAAAAATAAGGTCGATCGTCAGAAATTTTGGCGACTGAAAACGGAAATTTTTCCCCCGCAAATTCAGCCCCCTCCCAAAAAAAAACTGAAATCCTGGCGCCGCCACTGAATCCGACGGTCTCTCGAACGTCCTCGTTAATAATAATAATAATAATAATAATAATAATAATAATAATAATAATAATAATAATAATAATAATAATCGTCGTTTTAACGACTCAATCTGACAAACCGCAGAATGATTAGGCCTACAGGTATATATCCTACAGGTTAGGCTATACGTACCGGTACGAAATATGGCCCAGTATAGGACGACACGCAAATCGGCTTTACAGCAGTCGGTTCGATATATTATAGCTTAACACTAATAGCCTAAGTGCTGGATCACTCCTGGTTCGACCAGGCGAATATTTCAGCAGAACCCGAGTCAAACAACACAACAGCAAAGCGCCAATGGCAGCTAACAGAAACTTTAATAAATTATAATGCCCTGAGCGAGGCTTGAACCCGGGTTGCGTGGATGACACTCAGTTTAACGACCAGCACTCTCTCAACATCATCATCATCATCATCATCATCATCATCATCATCATCATCATCATCATCATCATCATCATCATCATCATCATCATCATCATCATCATCATCATCATCATCATCGTCATCGTCATCGTCATCGTCGTCGTCGTCGTCGTCGTCGTCATCATCATCATCATCATTATTATTATTATTATTTCTCTAAAAACAGAGTAGACTGTAGGCCTACTAATGCCTCGATCGTCGTGCCCAGGCATAATAATAATAATAATAATAATAATAATAATAATAATAATAATAATAATAATAATAATAATAATAATAATAATACCGCCAGGACTACTACGCACGGATGGCAGAAGACCAGACGGTCTGACCATGATTCCATGGCGTGCGGGTCGCCATCTTGTGTGGGATGCAACTGTAATCGACACCCTTGCTCCTTCATATCTCCAGGCCACGGCAACGACGGCGGGGGCTGCAACTGAGATTGCAGCGGTTAGGAAAAACACCAAATACGCCGATTTACTAAACACACACTTCTTTGTCCCCCTAGCCCTTGAGACCTTAGGTCCAATTTGTTCTGATGGTCTTAACTTTTTGTCAGATTTAGGCCGCATCCTATCTTTGTCTTCTGGCGAACTGAGAGAGACCTGTTTTTTGCTGCAACGTCTCTCCATAACCGTTCAGCGCTTCAACTCGGTGGCCTTTCGAGGCACTTTAGCTGATCTGGTTCCAGAGAAGATATAACACTATATATAGCCACTACTTCCCTAGCTTTTTGTACTTCCTGTTACTGTTGTTGTTTGTTGAAGACATTAAAAGGAATAATAATAATAATAATAATAATAATAATAATAATAATAATAATAATAATAATAATAATAATAATAATTAATAATAATAATAATAATAATAATAATAATAATAATCTTTTCTTTAATTGAGCGCCTGCAAACGCACTGCGCTTTACATTTACAAGTTATGCAGTAATCTTAATTAGACTTAACTACTAACTGAACAGACAGCTTTGTAATTACACGGCGCTAATAGCAGCCTTAAAAGCAAATCCGCCCAACGGGGGCTCGAACTCACTACCTCTCGCACTTTTGGCCAGCGGCAGCGTGTTAACCATTACTCCACCGCCCCCCCCCCCATGCATGCGATGGCGTTGAATCGCTGTACTGTGGCTGATATCTTCTGGATATTATTATTATTATAATTATAATTATTATTATTATTATTATTATTATTATTATTATTATTATTATTATTATTATATGCCTAAAAAGCGCTATATAACATTCTAATGTTTTGGTGTGGTTGAGAAAGGCAGTGCACCAGACTAAATCCGTTTGATATTGAGCCTTATATATGAGAGGTCGTTGTTGTGACTATGTGTGCTGATGATCTTATTCTGCTGAGGTGCTGATTATCTGCTGGCGCTGATTGACTTCGATGTTTGTTGAACTGCAGTTGTTTGTGTATCTTCTTCTTGCGGTGATGTAGATGAGTTCAGAGGGATTGTTTTAGCCAATGTGCAAAACAGTAGTTGAGAAAATACCTGAAAGCGAGGATTAAAAATCGCAATTACAACAGAGATGTCAGCGGTCTCGGGAGAGAGAGTTACTTCTGCATCAGATTCTGGCGATGCTTCGATGAAGGACCCATCGAAAGCACCAGCGCCACCACCATCAGCAGTGCCAGCAACAGCGAAGCCCGCCAGAACCCAGGCCCAGGGAGTCCAGTTGCTCAGCCTGGCACTAAAGTCGGTCAAAGTGGCGGCGCTACTGTTGGTCGTTTGGTTGATCGGGTACTTTGGGTTCAGTGTGACATGGGTCTTGATTGCTCTCATCTGCTACGTCGTTGGCAATGAATACAAGAAGATGAACGCAGCCAAGAGAGCTTATGCCAAGCAAGCAGTTCAAGATGAGCAAGGGGCCATACTAGCCCGGGTCGATGAACTGCCAGCATGGGTAGGATTATCTAAATTGTCATTTTATTGTAGCATTTTGTTGATGGATTGTTTTAATGGGCAGTGATGCACAAAATGTGCAGGGATCACTTGGGAAGTGCGACGATGAAAGACTGTAAAGTGATCATTATGAAAAACAAGGAATTGTAATTTAGTAGAATTCATTGTTATTTATCATATCACTAATTTATGATTTCACACTTGCAATATGCAGCGATAAATATTTCTTTGAAGTCTTTGTGTGGCTGTTGATGGTGTTAGCATTTATAGATCACGTAGTTGCTGCTAGACCCCATCCTTACCATGTGCATCCTCAACTAATTACTTACCTCTACTTCTTAATATTTTCGTTGTATCATCTTGGAATTTCCTTGATATTCTCCTCAATAATGCTCTTTATATGAAAAATCAGATCTTCTTGATGACTATATCTGCTTCTTCCATCTCAGATGCATACTGCAGGTCAAGAAAAAATGTCCAAACGAATAATATCTTCATGCACTAGTACAAGCCTTGTTCACCTCTAGAATTGATTACTGCAACATGGTTCTCTATGACCTCCCTGCATCCATCCTTCAACTTCTTACCACTGTTCTTCAGTATTCTGCAAACCTTTTAAAAAACTTGACTCCTTGTGATCACTTCACCCCACCCTTTGTGAAATGCACTGGCTTCCCATGCAGGCATGAATGATTTTTAAAATCTGTCTGCTGATGTATGAAGTCCACACAAACTCATCTCATTCTTATGTTCCTCACAGTTTGTTACTCCACCATGTTCATCCCTCAAATCCAGGCGAGGACTGCAATCTTCATCTTAAGGTGATTTGAGTACTCCATGATGGCCAGTGGAGTTGAGTTTGATTCCCGAAGCTCCCTTAGGATAGATGTGCTTGATAGGCTGGTATTAGCACCGTTGCATTGCAGTCTGTCAGTTCTGTTAGTAGTTAAGATTGATGTTAATTAAGATTGTTTTATGTAGTTATACTGTGTTTGCTAGATTGAATAATAAAGAAAATATTATTATTTATTGTTATTATTAGGACTGTTGATTAATTGCGATCAACGCATGTGATTAATGCGTTAAAAAAGTTTGCGATTAAAAATTTTAACGCATTAATCGTACGCGTTAATTAAATCTGATTAAAATTTAATCAAAAGGCAGCAAAAATCGTTTTTAAGCGGAATACTCATAAATACTTAAAACTAGTGATACATTCTTGGCAAAATTCCAATAAACAATTTGAGTGTCGTAGCAATTCGTTCAGTCCATTATCGCCTGTATGCGAACCAAAACATGTATTTATCGCTAACGATGAGCCGTCGACATCGGCTGCGTCGTTCACTAAAGTTGTTTCAACTCCCCGTCAAACTGTATACACCTTTAGTGATCTCCAGAAGATGGCAAGAACAATGGATCCAGGTTTCAAATAATAAGTGAAATGCTTACAGAAGGAAGATGAGATCTGGCAAGAACTGCAACCTCGTGTGAAAAATTCTGACCAACTTGATGAGGTTCAATAGTACAGTAACTATTGTTAATGTACAAGAGCATCCACTGAACCGACCAATGTAAATAACTGGCCTGTTTAAACAATTGGCTGGATAAATATATAATTTTGATTGTCAGAAAAATAATTGTCTAATTTAGACTTTTGGGCTTATAGCAATTTAAACGTTGCTCAAAGTAAAAAATTAGCGGCTTTTCAGGAGTTGACTGGTTTGAAGAGTGTTTCAATTCTGTCTGTTTTACAAAATTGTTCAATAAACTAAGTGCAGAAATTCAATGGGCCAAAGCCAAAGATTATTGACATTGTTTGCAATTGGAAGAATGCATATGATTAATTTAAGCTTCAGGGCTTTAGAAAAATAATAATATTAATATGCATGAAGGCAATGTGTTGCGATTAATTTGCAGTTAACTGCGATTAAAAAAAATAATCTTGCGATTAATTTCGATTACGTTTTTTAATCGAACAACAGCCCTAGTTATTATTTAACATGTTTATTGGGTCTGACATGTACAATCATTGTACATGCTGTCCTTTAAGTGCCCATACAAAGATAATCAAATATCAAGTCTTTTGTCATTTTAGCCAAATATAGATTAAGAGAATCTGTTCATCATATGAACAGACTCTTCTGATGGAAACAGTTTGAGTGCCTTTGTGGAAGACAGATCAGTAGAACACAATATTGACAGATAAGTTAGCTGATCTTCCAGCTGAGTGAGACCAGCCAATGGTTGTTCATCTTAGCAAAATATTATTAATTACTGTTTATTTATTTTTACATTTCTATAGTGCTCCTTCGTGCCCCTTTGCGCTCTCTACTCATAGGCGCTCCTGACCACAGCGCAGAGTTTCACGCCGAAGTGCCAGAGCAATTGCGAGTGAAGGATTTGCTCACGGTCCCTACACAGCGACTTCAGGTGGATTCGAACTTGGAACCCTCCAGCTCCAAGGCACCAACGCCATCACTACACCACTGCGCCCTAACACACTCTGCATTGTATCAAAATGTATTTTCTAGAAGCTGAATATGGTTCCCTTGTGTTTGTAGGTTTACTTTCCAGATGTGGAACGTGCTGAATGGCTGAACAAGGTTCGTATCTTATTAGTGGATTGAACAAAGCATTGAAATCTTTTCCAGATCAGATTGTGTACAATTGCTTACTGATCTTTCTTCTGTAGCAGTGGAGTTCAGATGTAGCCAGTCACATATCCTGATAACAAAACCGAACTGCTAAATTCTTTCCAAATTAACAATGGATGAAATTAGTGTCTGAACTTTGATTGTGTTTATAACAGACTGTCTAGTGTGATTGTATCATTATTCACCGATTTTCCTCATGCATTTGAAGTCTGTGCAGGTCTATGCACGCATGCTCCAGTCGCCTCCAACAAGTGTGGAGATCGATAGCAGTTGGAACACTTCAGACGCTAATCCAGTCTATGCAGGATAGAGGCAGTTATTAAGCAGAAAGGAGATAATGTACGCTAATAGCTTACATCTACATGTATGTCATGGGTAACAACAGTGTCTTGCCACGCTTGTGTACGAGGCTAGGCCTACACATTTTCTTTACTGTGTTAATTTGATGAATGCAGTTGTTTTGCAGAAACTGGTCATCTTTGCATTTGTTTATAAATAATGGCAACGACGGACCGGATCATAATCAATTTTGTACCAGAATCTTTCATTTGACTTATGTATGCACTGACAAAATATTATAAAGAAATATGAAGCCGTTACTGAGGCAACAAATTTTGAAAACGGTGAACGACCTTTCGTGTCATCCTATAGTATGAGGAACTAGAAGATTAAGTCGTTTGAAGAGCTAGCTATTTCGTGCAGAGAGAATTAGCCAATACAGTTGTTCAAACACGAAAGTAGAAATGACAGAATGCTGAACAGCCCTGAGATGCCTTAAATAACAAATATAAACGCGTGTGTGGCTGTATGCATAGGTGGAGACTTGATCCAGAAGTTGGGAGGGGGATGAACGAGCGTCCGACAACATCGAGATTTTTAAATTTCCGCACTGCAGTGGTAGGATTTTAGGCTGTCATTTTAACCAAATTTCTCATTTCCTTGCTAAAGACATGGTTTAAAACTTCTATAAACGTCCCTTTCCCTATTGTTTAAATTTTTTAATTTCCATACTGTAATTGTAGGATTTTAAGCTGTCATCTTAACAAAATTGCTCATTATTTCATATCCTAGAGACGTGGTATAAGGCAGTGGTTCTCAAAGTGGTGGTCCGCGGACCGGCACCGGTCCGCGGAGTCCTGATCACCGGTCCGTGAAGAAGTCTTAGAGTGAAGGATAAAATGTAATTAATAATTTCTATATTTGAAATTGTGAGATTATTCGAATTTTTGTTCAAAATCTATTCAAAATTTAGTCTAAAAATTCACAAATTTAAAATAAATATTCAGTGCCTTATTTTTATTTGTCAATGGCTCTTCAAACAATTTATATTTATTTTGAATTTACTACGTCTGTGATCGTAAAGTCAGTTTCATGTTCAATTACGTTTATCAATAGCCTAGGCCTAGTGAGCGATGAATCATTACTGGACGAAGATCTTTCAATTTTTATAGCATTGATTAATATAAAATTTTAGACATAAACATAGGCTACGGTATGTGTTTGAAGCATTAAAAAAATATCAACACGCAAGCAAGCCTGTCGGGACATTAATTTCGTTTAAATGAAAGAGCAGTAATGAGTAAAAGAGCGTGGCCGCTCATGCAGTCTCAGTGAAGAACATAGTTCTGAACTGGTTTTCTATTCGAACAAGACATTCAAGCTAGAAAAGAATCGACCATTCACACGAAATTATGTCCACAATATTTAAATTATGGTGATATTCTGAATTCTGTGTGTTATTTCGAGCAGGAATTTCCATCATTAGCGCACAATCTTAGTAATATGTTATGTGTCATTATAGCAATAATCTTAGACCTAAAATAAAATTTTCTAATATTGCTTGAAGCCTTGAGTTTACCTTTAAAAAATGTAAATGTAATTAAATGATAATTAAATTGAGAAATAAATTAAAGGCTATTTGGGAAGTTTTAAACAACGAAATGAACAATAATTATAAATAGCGTCAATTATAGGCCTATTTCTTTTTTGAATAGCCTATTTTAGTTGCCTTTTGTTTGCGCTTGCCATTTAAGTTAGCGGTCCGCGAGCTTCAGCAGAAAATTATTGCCGGTCCGCGGCCTGCAGAAGTTTGAGAACCACTGGTATAAGGCTTCAATAAATGTCCTCTGCCATTGCTTAATTTTTTAAAATTTGTACGCTGTAATAACAGCATGCTAAGCTCAGGCATGGGCGCCGTCTCTGCGAGGCCAGTGAGTACCCAGCACCACCAGAAATTGGCCATCCGAGGTCTGCCTATGCATGGGCACCAACAGAAATCAGCCAACAAGATGTGCTTTTTATGATATTATTTCTCTGTTGGCATTGATAAATCTATTAAAATCATTGCGCCTTTTACATATTTTTCTTTTATCTCAGTTAGTCTATCTTACTATTAGCCTACTCCAGTTTTCCCCGTCCGGTAGTCTGAACTCCATATGAATACGAAGAAACCCTCGAAATCCTGCTCATTCGATGCGCTTCAGTCATTTTTTTTAATGCGGACGAAGACGACAATTTAAATGACTGTTTCTTTTTATTGTACATGCTAGGCTATATATTGATCCTCACTGCGTGAGAATCACCTCCCAGCATCACAAAAGCTGGATATTGTTTTGTCTGCATTAATTAACAAATCAACCTTGACTACATTGTCTGTGAAAACTATTTGAAAAACTGTTTTCCACATTGTTAATATTGGCTAATTAAATAGTGGTTAATGTAGACATAATTTTTGATTTCTTTTGCAAAATTTGAGTCTGTTGAGTGTTGACCTAATTAGGGAAGAGTGCTCCAAGGTGCCCATGCTAACGAAGATTGTGCTTTTCTTCTGTGTGGATTCCAAGAGAAGCACATGATTGTTGACCCAAAGAGCGAGTAAATTTTTTAAGCAATTGGGAAGAACGCTTATTGAAGTCTTAAATCATATTTCTAAGCCATGAAATAACGTTAAATTTTGATGAGATAACAGCTTAAAATGTCACTATTTCATGTTGTGAGAAAATTTTTCAAACAGCAGCAAGGATGCTTTTCAAGTCTTAACTCTATCGCAGCTAAGTTGTTTTTCATAAATATAACCATAATTGGTTCATATTATAGAAAAACACTTAGAGTCTGTGAAAATATTGACATGTCTTATATCATTTTGTTCGTATTTGATCCCTCAACAATTTTCTGTCTTGCAAAATCAGATTAATTGACGTGTTTGCCTTAAAATTAATAATTATATAAAATATTATTAAAAATTAAAATTAAATTTATAACATTAAAAATTAATTTAAAAAATCTATGAACAAAATAAATTAGAATGAACCACTGATAAATGTAGCTGATTGTATGACAAGCTTGTAGCAAACAGTGAAAGGCTAAAAAATTGTGAATTTAATCGAAAAATAATTTTATATTATACCCACTTGGAAGATATGCATCAACGCTCACATTGGCAAAATAATAGGTATGCAGAGAAGTCGCCGTATTTCTATCCCAAAATGTCCAAATATAGAGAATTATTTCTTTATAGATCCTTTGCAGTTTGCCTTGCTGATAAATTTTATGTTTCTAACTGGGCTGAAAGGCCTAAATAAAAAAATAACTACAAATGAGCGAATGTTTTTCCTAATCTATGATGAGATTGGCGTGGTCTGATGGACAGTCGGCGAATATCGGATCCGGTCTTCAAATCCCGAAACCTCTGCATCGTCTATCATTATTATGCTCGAGACCTTATTATAGCATTGTTGAACGATATAATTCATTTTGTCTGAACTTAGCTGATAAAAAGACATAATTACAGCGAAGTGGTCAACGTCCAAGAAGCCGCAGACACGGACGCATGTATACAAATGGCTGGATATAAATGTTTACAAAATACGGCCATAGTTTTCGTTTATAACTTCATCAAATTATTTGGGGAAAACCCATGTTAGGATATATTTTGAATCGTCAACATGTCCTCTAGCGAAATATATAAACAGAACTCTAAATATATCTACATTATATGACAAACGGCCGCGTTTTTTGCTATACGGTCACAATCGACCGTATTCGCCGCGAAAGAGTTAAACCACGACAATTTCGTAAAAATGACAGCCTAAGATGCTACCATCGCAGTGTGGCAAGAAAAAAAAATCGAAAATGGTTAGGAGCACATCCCCTCCTCAAGCCCCTTCGGCCCTTCCCTGCTCGGTGATCGTCCTTTGGCCGCGAATTCGTCCCCTAAAATTATGAACAAGTCTCCGCCTATGAACAGAGGTAATTTCCATAACTCTCCTATCAAAAAAGGCTCAAATTTTTTCCCTCGCTCACGCGCGGATTTCTTTCACATTTGTTTGGGCACTCACACTCTTCGGGTCAACTCGGCGCCTATGCTAAGCTGTTGTCTCAACAAAATTTATCATGATCCCATTGATGAAAAACATGGATTAAGATTTCAATAAATGTCCCTTTCCATTTGTTGAGATTCATTGAATGTTCACACTGTAATGGTAGCATTTTAAGCTGTCAGCTTAATAAAATTGCTCATTTTTCAATGCATTTGACCATGATTTAAGACTTCAGAGTGTCGCCTCCCAATTGCTTACAATTTTTTTATAGATTTTTAGATTAGCCTTAACTTTTAAAGCTGTCATCTTAGCAAAATTACTCATGATTTCCCTGCCATTGTTTAACTTTTTTATTTGCCCATGTAATGGTGGCATTTTAAGCTGTTATCATGAAAAAATTGCTCATTATGGATAAACACTGGATGACACTGTCGAAATTTATAATGATATTTATGAATATTTATTAAATATAGAGGGGAATATTAGCATCTCCGTTCCCCTGCCACAAACTTGGGGGACCGTCCCCCCATAAGTCTCCTCCCATGTGTTCATGGCTAGAGATGTCATTTTTTAACCGTATTTTCGCGCATATAACCCGCAGGTTATACAAAGTTTTACAAAGCAAGCGCCCTTGCCGCATGGGACATTCATGGGCATGTTATATAAATAACATTTTGCACAACCACATTTTATACCAGATTTTTTCAGGTCATGGACAAATCGCACTGTATAAAAAGGTTTTTACATACAATACGGTGGAGGCTTGGACAATGAAATTGATGTGATTTGAAGTCTGACATCAGTAGTAGTTTTCGTTTATTGCTATTAAATATTATCAAAATATCATTGTCAATATAACAAATGGCAGGAAATTGCAATTGAATGTTCAAATAATTATGATTTGACTCTAAATATAAAAGTCAGATATTATCGCATAAAAATCGTAATTGTTTTCAGTTTAGCAATAAACGAACATACTCATGCAGTATTGTGTATTGTCGCACATGTAGTGCTAGATATCTAAAGACAGAAGAGGGAATAAAGGGGAGAATCAAATTGGTGAAGGCTTTGAGATTTGTCGACGATCAGGCAATGCTAGCGGGCAAAGAAGAAGACTTCAGAAGATTAAACGCGATCTCTATGGAGGACAGGATGAAAATCAACATGAAAAAGACGAAAGTGATGAAGATCAGTAGAGAAGATGGAGCAATGATGACAATAACAATTAATGGTGAGGATGTTGACCAGGTAAAGGAGTTCTGCTATCTGAGGAGCCTGATCATGGAGGATGCGTTATGCCACAGGGATGTGAGGAAACGGATAGCGATGGGAAAGGAGGCGTGCATGAGGAGGAGAGAGTTGTTAAGAGGAGGAATGAGTAGAGACGTCAAGAAAAGGCGGATCAAGACGCTGATATGGAGTGTGACTCTATATGGATCATAAACTTGGACCATGAGCATTGAGCAAGCAAGACAAAAAACAATTGGAGGCTTTTGAAATGTGGATATGGCGGAGGATTGAAAGGATTAGCTGGACGGAGCACATAACAAACGAGGAGGTACTACGGATGGTGGGGAGGAAAGAGAGATAATCACCACAATAAGGAAAAGACAAAGAAACTGGGGGAATGGTCACATACTAAGAGGAGACACTCTTATGAGGGAAATAATAGAGGGAAGAATGGAAAGATGTAAAAGAAGAGGAAGACCTAGACAGAAGCTTCTGGACTGGATAATGCAGAAGGGCTATGAATGGCTAAAAGAGGATCAGCTCAACAGCGAGAGGAGTGGTGCCATCGGACGTACGAACCTGCCCACTGGCAGAGCACAACATGAGTGCTAGATATATGAAGTTCAGGCAAGAATCATATATACCCGGTAATTGATATGGCACTTAATTTTGCAATTTTTAAATAGTCTAGAGTTTTACTCCTCCTTTTCAGTGTCTTCCACTGCCTCTTCCACATAAAAAATGCAAATATTGTCAGTGGTATTGAAAAGGAAGTGCGCATTTGGTAGAATAGATCATTCATCAACCAATATTTCCATTCCACTTTCCATTTAGGAAGCATGGTACATGGTGTGAGTTGAGCACTAACTAATCAGAGGCGCTCTAGTATATTATATTATATTTTATTATAGCCTGATGATGATGGTTCTCTGCCCGAAGGCAGGTTCATTGGCTTTACGCCCCTGGAGATGAGATGAGTGAGGTGGTTTCCCGTTGCCTTCCCCACAGACAATGATGAGCAAGCAACTTGCCCAAGGTCGCTCCACAGGAGCTTGCGCCCCTGCGTCCCACACGTGCTAGCCCGAGATATCTAAATATCTGAATGTCAACTCCCAGCCCGGGGCTTGAGCCGCAGTCCGTTGCAACCAACAGACGTATGCCGCTCTCGCTTACCGGTGTAGCTAACTAGGCCAGTTATATTATAGCCTATGTGATGCTAAATTATATGTGAATTATGAACAGAAATTTATATGAACAATTATCATTGTAAGTGAAGATTTAATACAGTACCACTCGAAAGGAGCAAACTATTGCAACACATAAAAGTAAACAATGTAAAATGTAAAACTAGAGGAGCCATTGTGGTTGGCTCGTGCACAGAGATGAAGAATTCCAACTGATGGATTAATGGCAGTTCCTGTCCAGCAGGATACTTCATTGTGGTCGCTGATGCATGTCTGGTCGCTGGTAGAACAGGTGGCCATCATCTGTCTGCTGCTGCATGTGCTAAACCAGTTGACTACAGAATTCTAGTTCCAAAGACCTGCCTTACTCCTCTTCTTCTGCTGCAGGAAGGGATGTTTTCGTATTCATTCATTCTTTTTCATTTTAGGAATTTGACATAGTAGGCCTACTCCATTTGAGAAACTTACTAAGAGTCGCAGTCAGGCAGTGAAACGTAGTGACTTGTAAAATATAGGCACACTACCCATTGGCAGTAGACAAATCTCTAATGGGAAGCCATTCTAAATGGAGAGGCCAAACAATTGAGAAAAATGGTGCTGCCTAAATGAGCAGAGGGCTGAGAGTTCTCCCCCTGCGGAAGATCAGAGGACTTGATGGCAAGCTGTATCAGAGACCGGATGACAAGATGATGCTGTTGGTCGGGCCAGTTTGACCAGGGAGCCAGCAATATACATCCCAGGTATATGCAGGAACAGGAGCATATTTATGAATCTATCCAATAAGATGAGCAGCTGAACGAAGTACCCCTACAAGGCACCCAATTAATTCAAGTGGCAGACCCACTAAGATTGAACTGCAGTGATTGAGTCTGCTAGTAACAAAATCATGTATAAGGATGAGAACCAGTTGATGGGACAGGCAGCACACAATAACTCGCAATCGATGTGGCTGATTACAGCAGCTATTGCTGAGCAGATTTGTATGCTGAGAAAAACAAAGTTTTGTACCAGAGTTACGGGCTCCCGAGTCCCAGATGTTTAAAAGTTTCGGCCTCCAAGCACTGGTCAATGCTTGTCAGCCTTGCATATTTCAAGCTCTTGCTAAAACTGTAACCATGACCACTGGGTTTACCCCTACCACAGGCGCCCATGCAGATAGCATTGATTAGGGGTCCATAGCCTACTTGATTGAAATCTAGCTGACAACCCTTTGAACAGACCTCTGACTCAATGCAGCGCTCATGAATAAGCTTGTGCCTGCGATCGACTTTCGAGTGCTGCCTAAGAAGTTTAGAAATTACGATTAAAATATAGAGGTAACTAGAGGAAGTACTTGCCCTTGGAGTTGACACCTATTTTTCATTCATTCATTCATTCTGTGAACTTATTGCACCCCTTCAGTAACGACCTCCTTTTTAACTAATAGCCTACTTTTTTGATATTTTAAAGCAGTGATTCCCAACCTTTTTTGGCTTACGGCACACTAAGAAAGAATAAAAAATTTCGCGGCACACTTAATAATAATAATCTTTTTTAATCTATTTGTCACTATTATCTAGTAATATTCTAATTTTAATGTTCTTATTGTCTAATAATACTCTAGTCACAGTCTAGTGTGTCTAGTCAGTCAGCAGATCAAATTGAAACGAGGCTCCATAGATGACAATAATACTCGCATTTCAATGATTTTATCGTCGATTCTACGAAGTCTCTCCTCTTTTTATACTTGATTTCAGCTCAGGCTGAAAATCTAAATTCACAAAATCACCAAGACGCGAAATTTTTAATGGCATCTGAGTTTTGACTGCTCTTGAACTGACAGAAGGATATAATTTCTGGGGAAAGCTAAAACTCATCCGAACTCTTTTCGGAAAATGTTAACTGATAAAATTTGTCATTTCCTAAATCCTCGGTTGTAAGATTCGGTGTCTATTGCAAGCGAAGAGAAGTAAATAAAATGTTGTACTGCTGGTTGTTGGTCTATCAATGTGTTTAGTATTTCAGGTGCAATTTTCTTTTTTTGACTGAGATTCGTTAACCGTGAGAAAACGATTAAGATTTTCGTTGGAGATCTTAATCTGCTACAGTGTGAGAGATTAAGACCAATTAACTTAAGTTTTGATGTTGCAGTGATGATGTTGTCGGATGGTTTGTTTGGAATCATTATAAATTAATAACATATTAGATGTCATTGGAATTTTCCCGCGGCACACTTGCAAAGTTCCCACGGCACACTAGTGTGCCGCGGCACACAGGTTGGGAATCACTGTTTTAAAGCAACTAAAAAAACTAAAGAAACCATTCATACTACAAATTTTAAAAAAAAATTGAGAAATTTACATTAAGAACCATCTTGAAAATACCCATGCATGCTCTTAATTTCCTGCTTTGTATTTTTCAACCTCTTGTTACAAACAAATTTAACAGTGACCATCGTGTTTTGCCCCTCCTGTAAAATTTCTGCGGGCACCCATGGCTGAGAATCACCATCGGTGGGCTCATGCACCTGCGTGGAGCCAACCAACGGTTTCCCTTCGATAGCCATGGATGGAAGTACAGAGTCTCTGGACCAAGTTGTGCCAATAGAATAGAGTGGTGACAGGGTTTGCAAATATGTTGATGCTGCCAACGAGTAGTCCCCACTGGTGGAAGATGACAAGTGTCTGGATAATCATTGAGGCCAAGGAATAGACTGAAAAGGTCTTTTGAGGTCGGTTGATTGAAACGCCGCCAGTGACTCTCACGGTCGAGATTATTCCAGTGACCTGCATTGTCCTTCTCCACTGGAATGTAAACATGGCTTCGGGTGGCGTACAGTGTCGGCATGGCTCAGGCTCAACTGTACATCAGAAGGATTGGCCTGATGGAGTCACATGGACCTGGTGATTTGCGAACAGAATCGCACAAATGCCACAAAATTCTTCGCAGAATCAGCAATTAAATCCAGCACGTAAACCTAGTACCAGAAAAACTAACATCTGCGAATATACTGTGAGAATTCTGTACATTAAGATGAAAAGAAATTCGTCGAACTAGCGCAGAGGTTGATCAGTCGACCGATGTCATGGCCGACGATGACGACGACATGCACATAACGTTTATGCTGTGTTTGTGGTATTTGGCAAATTGTTTGGTATAAAATTAAGGGCTTTCCAGCCTTACCGTAATTTGTTGTTTGTTCACCATGTCTGTTCGAGCCAGATTTTATTTTCCTGCATGAATTGAACATTACTAAAGCTAGTTTGCTCTCATAATATCTCACTATATATTGTTTACTTGGTTTCTGGTAACATATTATATCCTGAAATGATTCAACTTATTGTCATTGTGTTTCTCCCAAATGTTACTTGCCTCCTGGCTGACAGCATTACTTGGCCACCAGACTTAGGCCTGTTTTATCTTTCATCCATAGCATTTGCCATATACATCACTTCAGACTTTTCTCCTCTTCTGAAGTATGACATTTGCAGGCTTTTATTTATTTATTTGTCCATTTCTATAGCGCCCCTTCAAGCTCTCTACTGAGAGGCGGTCCCAACTACAGTGCGGATACTGCATCGGAGTTTCATGCCGAAGCACACGAGCAATTGTGAGTGAAGGACTTGCTCAGGGTTCATATGCGGCGGCTTGAGGGTGGATTCGAACCTGGAACCCTCTGGCTCCAAGACACCGACTACACCACCGCGCCCCACGGCGCAGGGGTTTAGTAGCTGTAAAACTGATTTATAGGTCAAATATGTATCTGATTTGCCAGAATAAATAGCTATGTATTGAGCAGTATTTCTTAATTGGAAACATGCTGATAGTTGGGTGATTGCATATTCATTTAAGGAATTTCAGTAGGCCTAATTACGTTTGTGTGTGTCTAGACATTTCTACAGCCCGTTCCTCAGAAAATTTGTAGTATTTGCAATATTTTATTATCGCTTGTCAGTAATATTGATTTTGTTTGGCTGTAATGTCCTGAAGAAGTACATAGGAATTGGTTGGTGTTTTTGTGTGAACACGACAGATGATTCAGCAGATGTGGCCATACATTGGTGATTTTGTCAAGAATTTATTGAAAACATCTGTTGAATCAGTGATCAATACGAATCTTCCGGACAAGCTGAAACCATTTCGTTTTGAGAAGATTGATCTTGGCGATGTTGTAAGCCAATTGTTACTTTGTGTTTCTGACTCAGTAGCACAGCTGCAGTTTTGTGAGCACATGCACATGCATTTGCTTACATACAAGTCATATTGAGTCGTTGTTTTCTATGATGTTGAACTCGTGATGTCATGCATGACTCAGAATTTGTTCTGCACACAGAGTCATTTGTATTAAATAGATCTTGGAAAGTATTGTGCTTATCTTGAAGCCCAATCTAGGTTCATTCATTCAGTCAAGTATTTATATAGCACCTCTTTAAAGAAACTACTCAGAGGTACTGCCGTCTCCAGCATGGCCAAAAGAACAGTTTTCACGAATGTGTCAGAGTGACAAGGGAACAGACACATCTCAAGAGGGAGGTTATTTTATACCACTATGCCAGCCGCAGAAAAGCAAGTTGGTAAGTAGGAGGAAGGCCTAGCTAACAATGCCATACCAAGGAGGTGACTCTGTACTGAATATGTTGATTCATTCATTCATTTCAAACACTTATATAGCGCCCCTTCAAGAGTATCTACTCAGAAGCGCTCCCGACCCAACCACGGTTAAAAAGAATAGTTTTAAGAGCAGAGTAGAACGTAGTCTCAAAGGCTCTAGGCACAAGACGTAGTTCCACAGGAAGCCCATTCCAGGTTATAGGGCCAACGACAGAAAAGGCACGGTGCTGTGTAATAGAAGTGCGTGACAAGGTTGATGGACAAGGAGCCAGTGCAGAGCTTCCAGCATGTATTTTTAAGACATGACTGAATTTAGGTAAGGTGCCATATTCCTGCTGTAGAATGATACATCTTTATCATCGTGTTGATTGAAGAATGGTTTCTTTTGTAGGACTTCTGTTCAAATCAGAAATTTTAAAATCAAAATTAAGCGGAGTGCATATGGTTCAGAACAACTATATAATTTTTTATCGTCTATGAGGATAATTTTTAAGTAGTGCAAATGAAAGTAATGGTGGCTTGCCAGTAACAGCTGCAATGATATAGTCTTTTAAAAATCTCTTGATCACTATTGCAATTGTGCTGCTGTTTTAATGATAATAGCTAGAGGCCTAATATTTAGTCATAGTATTTTTTGTAGTCTTAGTAGTAGTCTTTAGTATCTTGATCATGATTAACAATTGTGCGATAATTGAGGCCGTTGAGAGAAATGTTATAGAGTTACGGTAATCTTTTCAGTGATAAAGGAATGCAATGAGAATGATAATAATGTTATGGTTATATTCTAATTAGCAGTGAAAGTAAGGACTTGATGGATTGTGTGTGTATGTGTTGTTTTTCTGCAGCCACCTCGCTTGGGAGGTGTCAAGGTGTACATTGATAAAGTGAAGCGTGACGAGATCATCATGGACGTGGAACTGTCGTACGTATAATATGCAGACGAGTGGAAGAATGGATGAGTCTGGAGATGTCTGTTTGTATCTGTTTGCCAGTTTTTTCAAAAGATGACTAAATCATCTGTTTGCAAATTATGATGCTTTTGGGTGTTATGTATGTATGTGTGTATGTATAATTGTATTCAGGTGGACACTGCATTGAAAACTGCCAAGGTCATACCCATTCATAAAAAGGGCCTGATGGATAATGTTTCTAACTACAGACCGATTTCTGTACTTCCATTCTTTGCTAAAATATTTTTAAAATTAATGTACGCACTCCTAGATAGCTTCTTATCAAAAGAGAGAGTTCTACTTCAGTCTCAGCATGGATTCTAGCAGGGTCATTCTACCTACATATCCTTGCTGAGCATACAAGACAAAATCTCTAATGCAATTGAAACTAATGAATACTCCCTTGCAGGGCCGTGTTTAAGGTTCTTGTAGTGTCGGTGCAAAGTGTTACAGCAGGGGCAAAGTGCCGTTCGGCAGTCTTACTAGATTAATCATTTTTAAAAAGTCCGCTGTTCAAAAAGTTAGCCGTACAGGCGGTTTGTCGGTTGTGGCGGGTCAGTAAGCAAGCACGCAACATCGGTGAACTTAGTGAAATTAATGTTTTCTTACACTTACTGATTTTACAAAAGGTTTAAGTAACACTGAGACTCGCAAAAGACATTTGGCCAATGGCAACAAAACTCTCGACTCAGGGGCATTCGGTGCACCGCACCGAATGGACCTATGTTAAACACGGCCCTGCTCCCTTGGAATCTTTCTTGAAGTAGCTAAAGCCTTTGATTCTGAAAATCATCATATTTTGATACAAAAACTGGAATTAGAGGCACAAATTACAATGGTTTGGTTGAAAATCGTTTTCAACTACTTTCCATTAATAATTGTAATTCTGATCTACAACTCATTTCCCACAGTGTCTCTCAAGTATCTAACCTTGGGCCACTCTTATTTTTAATCTATGTTAATGATTTACTTAATGTGTCACCCTCTATGTTTTTTGTGCTATTTGCTGATGATTCTGACTTATTTCATTCTAATAAATCTCTATTGAATTCCCTATTCAAAACTGTTAATTCTGAGCTTCACCGAGTGGTTGATTGGTTTTGAGCAAATGAACTTACTCTAACATTTGGATAAAACCAACTACATACTATTCAGATCCCATAAAAAATATCACAATAAACTTCCTATTTTAATAAATGAAGGGACTCCTAGCCTATCACCCAAGTAGCATCCGCAAAATATTTGGGCATATACAACTATACATTGACCAGCAACATGACATATGATCTCGATTGTAGGCAGGAAGTAATGGTCAGAATTGCAAAGGCGACGGCAGCACTAAAAACTTTAGACAAGATCTGGAAGAACAAGGCCATAAAGCAGGAAACTAAGCTGAGTGTACTAAGAGCTTGCGTTTTTAGTGGCATGTTATATGGATGCAAGGCTTGGGTAATAACAAAAGATATCGAGAGAAGAATATAGGCTTTTGAAAGAAAATGCTATAGGAGGATTCTGGGAATAGTGTAGACACAGAAAGTAACTAACGTAGAACTGTACAATCGGATACACCTCAAGGAAAACATGATGCAGAGGATAATCCGTAGGAAACTGGGTTTGTTCGGTCACATATGCCGAATGAGCAATGACAGGAAAATAAAGACATTGGTGTTTGGAATGATGGACGGACGAAACAAAAGAGGGCGACCTCATAGAGAATGGGCGGATGATTTAACAGACTGGTGCGGAACATCACTGTTTTCACAAGTTTGGGCTTTCTAGTGTACTAAACTGTCTTTCTAGAAAAATCTTTAAATTGTGCCTTGTCAGATAGATAATAGATGGTCCATGTCTAGTGTGTTTTTGATATTTTTTAAAAGTGCCATTGCCTTACCTTACCTTAGCCATTGGTATATATAGCCATATGCGTATGTATGTTTGTGCGCCTAATTGGTCTTATCCCTTAATTGGTCGTGTCTCAAACTACATGCTTGAGGTACTTCACTGGCTCCCTATCCGCCAGCGTATTGAGTTCGGGGTAGCTGCATTGGTATGGCAATGTTGTCAGGACCTCGCTCCAATTTACCTCAGAGAGCTATGCAGCTTTACATTGGGTATCCAAGGACGTCATCAGCTACGCTCCGCTGATAAGGGAGTCCTCTTAGTTCCTTTTGCTCGTATTGCTACCATGAAGAATCAAGCCTTTTCTGTGGTTGACCCAGTGGTCTGGAATGGCTTTCCTTTTGATCTATGCTTACATCCTGGGACTCTGCCAGCATCCTTCCTTAATAAACTTAAAACTGTTCTTTTTGGGTGCGCTGGAGCCTCTGAGTAGTTTTCTTCTTGAAGGAGTGTTATATAAATGTCCGAATGAATGAATGAATACATACATTTTTACATGCATGCATGCATACATACATATCTACATATCAACTCTACTCAGCAGGGTGTGCTCATCATCCCTTTTGCCTGCACAGCCACCAAGCAGAATCATGCATTCTTGGTGGTTGGCCCATCGCTTTAAAATGTGCTCACTTTGTCACTGTGTCTGTCCCCATGGTCCACTCTTACTCTTTCTATGCGTATCTCAAAACTGTCCCTTTAGTCATTCTGGTGTCAAGAGTGCTTCTGAGTAGTCACCTTGAAGGAGCGCTATATAGATCCTCATAATGAATGAATGATTGAATGAATACATACATGCATACATTATAAGTACATTCATAATATATACAATGTCATACATTCAAGTAGGCTTGTAAGTATGGACATTGTTTGGCAAATAGCATGCTTTTTGATCCCTGTAATATACTGTTTATTGTAAATCTACTGTACAATTCAGCATTAAACGAACAATAAAAGTAGAAAATTCAGTGTCATCAGAATTGTCTGTAAGGGGTTGGATTTGTAAACTGCACTTTGTCTAGGTTCTGCTGTGGGATTTAATGCCACTTTTT
Source organism: Lumbricus terrestris (assembly GCA_949752735.1). Classification (NCBI taxonomy): domain Eukaryota; kingdom Metazoa; phylum Annelida; class Clitellata; order Crassiclitellata; family Lumbricidae; genus Lumbricus; species Lumbricus terrestris. Next base: position 34,362,428 of record OX457041.1, read on the forward strand.
GTTATCATTAAAGATTTTGTGTTTGGAGGACAATAAACCTTAGCTTCAGTTTATTTCTTAAGATTATCCTTAACTCTGCCATCTTACATACGTTTATATCCTGACTTCGCTGAAGTGGACGTAGACCGTTTCAGATTGTGAAATAAGAATAACATTGAGCTGGTTAGAGAAGGAAATTAGGTTGTTGTTGCTTTTGAAGATGATGAGCTATGACAGATCTAGCAGCTCATGATACGATAGTGCCTACCCATTCCCCATGAGGCAGAAAATAATGATGTGTTTCCTGTAACCCGACCAAGTCACTTTTATTGCTGCGATTCAGATAATTTTGTTGAAATGTTTTTATTTGGATATACAATATACATAAACAGTAGCATTGCCTTCCGTATGGGAGGTATAGAATTGGGACATTAGAGGATGATTCACTAAAGCAGACAATATTCGTAGACAACTGTTTTTCAAGGGATATAAGGGCCCGTTAATTAGAGCAATCAATATTTCCCACGCTCAGTTTGACAAGGCAGACGGTTGTGGGGAGGGAGTGATAGATCTTAAAGGAGGGGCTTTCTCACCATAACTTCTTGTAGGTATTCCATAGAGGGCCGTCTACCCATCGCCTGTAGCAGATGATGGCTATATAGACAGCTGTCATCTGCTTCAAGTTTATTGTTTAACTAGCTGTTTGTCCGTTCTCAGACAGTCCATTTTTTGCTCTGTGTGCCCTCCTCACGGGCTCTATTGTGCTCAAAGCGCCCTCTTTTGCTCTCTGCTTACTTCTGCTCACTGTACTCTTGTGTTTAATGTGCTTTCTTGTCTTCACAGTACTCTACTCGTCTTACTCTGCTCTATTCTGATCACTGAGCAGTTCTCTTTGAAATCGAGCAACCTTTGGTGAAGGTTTTAACATACTGAGTTAAACAAGAGAAATCTTGTGACTTCTATATGTATCTGACTACTTCCTGGCTGCCAGTCTTGAGAGACCTCGAGTGGTGTAATTCTCACTTGAGCCACCTGTAACGGTGACCGGGGAACAAAAGAAATCTAGCAACCTCTAGCGGTAACTACTCACGGTCTTTGACTGTCTCGAACGACCCTTGGTGGTGATTTTCTGTTCGCACTCATCTTCCCCTCCCACTCCACCTTACCAGAAAAGACATCAGCAAAATTAAATTAATAAGATTGTTTTCTAGAGCAGTTTGTAGGTAGAGACATTCTGCAAATAGGCATTTTATACTTGCTTAGAGCATGTACTTCATAGCAAGCATGTAACTTTGTGCAAAAGAGCAGGGCTATAATTTTCGAGTATTCTTACCTACTTAGTCCTTCCTGTGCAGGTCTGCACATTGGGCGACACATCTCCTTCACTCCCTTCTATCCATCGCCAGTCTCTCCGCCGACTCCCAGGTCAGCTCCAAACGTCTTAGGTCGTTTCTGACTGTGTATTCGGGTATTCACTGTATGAAAATATTTTACCAAAGTAAAAATATTTTTCCTACCTAACCAGTTTCTTATAACTCTGTTGCCGTGAACACAGCATTATTTTTTGCCTGAACATTGATGAATTGTTTGTCTTGTTTTAGATATGCTAGTGATGCTGATGTGACCGTATCTGTTCGAGGCATCAATGCTGGTATTAAAGATATCTTGGTAGGAGCAGACATTTATTTTATCAAGAATGATTGGTAAGGGAACTGGTTAAACTGACTTTAATATTATGGCTAATCAGTTGCTTTCCGGCCAGAAATGGTTATAGCAGAACTTTGCGAAAGTTTATATCTGAATGTGTCAAATACGAAGGCAATATTCATTACTGAGCGTTGTAACAGCTACAACGATTTCCATCTTTTGGAGAAAGGTTCGTGTCATTGTTAAACTGCGTTATAGTTTGATTCTGACAGAGCATGGTTACACCTTATGCAACCCGTTAAAGTCTAGTGCTAATCCAGGATCCTTCTCAATTAGTCCATCTGCATTCCTTGTTTTACTTGAATGTCTAACCTGGGTTTGATCTTCTGATCAGTGAGTGACACACCAAGGAATTTGGTAGCCTTACTTCACTTGTATATCTCACCTGTAAAGGTCTCGGTCTGGGCCTATTATTAGAGCATGGGGTGATGCTTGCAAAAATAATGCTTTGTGAACTGTGTTGGAGCTCTGAGTGATTTTGGACCTGTTTCATTAACAGGTTAACTGGCTATTGCTATGGTGCTGGAACAGTCTTCTTGCATTTATTTAGGAAGTTGGAATCACTTAAGAGAAACAGTCAAAGCTGTACCTGCTCTGTAACTCTCAGCATTTTCGCTGACAGGGTGGGCAACATGTGACTTGTGGGTCAGGGTGCCCCCATGGACCTTTAAGCTAGCCCTTGACATGTCTTTTATATATTAGTATTGACCTGGTACTTGGGTGCCTTGTATCCACTTCATATATTTTTAAACTGAATAAGCTTAATGACTAATATTTAGTGTTGCGTTGTAGTGCAGTACTGTACCTATTAGGATAATTATGGTTTCATCAAATCAGATCTTCGTTCAATGCAGTGTTAATTTTGCAATAGTTTGAGTGATATTATTATTCACTCATTTTCTGGAGCAAAGAAATCTGCAAAAATTTGGTCAAGATTGAGCTGCCCTTTGAATCTTAGAGTGATCCTCAATTAATAGAATTTGCTTATGCCTGCTGTAAGCATCCTTTATACCATCAACTTGTAGTTGACTACTAACAATATATCGTTGTAATAACAATTACACTGATCTAAGGTAACTTTATAAGATGCCATTTGATGAAGGTAGGGCAAGTGGCGAATGTTCCTGTATGTCCAGACTAAACTTGGGTTAATTTATATCGAATCTACAGAGAAACATTTGAGAGACCGGTACACACCAGAGTACAGTTATGCAACTGGTATAATAAAGAATATGCTAACTTACTTACATTTCACCAGAGTACAGTTATGCAACTGGTATAATAAAGAATATGCTAACTTACTTACATTTCACTGCATTTTTGTTTCATGCGTTAAGGCTGACTGGTTTAAATTATTCAAATGGGTTTGTCTTTCTTGTTTAGTTGCAAGGGACTGTACGAATTATCATGCGACCGTTGATCAGTCAGATTCCACTTTTTGGCGGTTTGTGTGTCTTCTTTCTCAACCAACCGGTGAGTCAAACCTGTTTTCAGAAAGTTTTATGATGGTGATTTGAAGGCAAACCTATGGAAACCAATGCTGCCTGAGTTTCAGTAGGCTCAAAAGAGGTTTCATTGAGGGTAAAGTACTTAGTAAGAACCTTAGCCAGATACCAATATGTAATGAAAAGTATATTAAGTGTGAAAACGTAAGAGTCATGAAGCAAGGGGTTGAAAGGCTTTAAGTACATGGAAACAGACCCAAAGAAACATAGGGACACTGGCTGGAAAAGGCAAATTAAAAATAAAAAAAATCTCAGAGGAAATTTTTCGTCATGGAAAACTTTGACGATGATCGAATGAGGCTCCATGCATAGGGAGTACAGCAGCATAAGTGGATCACACTATGAGAATCTTGCCATCTTAGTTCTACAGGTTTTACTATTTTACCTTGTGAGCATGTGACAGGTTCTGAGAAAATCAGACTACCACCTCCACTTGGTGATAATCTGAGCTGATCTAAGCTTGAAAGCAAGATGCATTAAATCAATGGTTTGCAACCTTTTTGCCGTGACGGTCCCCTACACCAGAGGTTCTCAACCGGTGTGTAGACTGAAGGTGTGTCGCGTAAAAGTGGTGTGTCGCAAAGAATTGGTGTTCTCAGCCTATTTGAGTTTTAAAAAACAAACAGGCATAATAAACAAGGTGGGCAAAGTCCAGGAGGCTTGAGGTTCCATTGTCTCTGAGGTTTTAAACTAAAATTTTCTGTACTTTTCCAGTTTTCCAAGACAATAATTGAATGTTTTAATGGGCAGCCTTTAGTTTCTGCAATGTTTAACAGACTGTCTCGATCTATCCATGTTTTCATATTTTGCCTTGAACTATTATTGTGGCTTGGACTAAGAGGATAATAGAAGATAACTTTTATGTTATTTTCTACCTCAACATAGTTTTATGTAGCTATCCTATCATGTTAATTCGTTAGTCTCGTTAATAGGTAAGACCCCAAGGGTCCAAGCTGAACGTTTCCAAGGACCTCTGGCACAAAATACATGACATGACTCATTCGCAAGTTCATATGCAGCATTGTGCCTTATAATGTGACACTAAGCTCGATTAGCCGAATGATGTTAATTGTCTAACATAGGATCGTGTCAAACAAAAATGAGTGAAAGTTGCGAAGAATTCTACGTTTGCTAATACATTTTGAATTCAGTTGAGGTTTTACAATGTTATGTCAAACTGTGTCGGAACCCCTTGCTGACGCCCGTGGAACTCCTCAGTTCCACTGGACCCTGGTTGAAAATCACTGCTTCTACTTGTAGGAGATTCTTATCTATTTTCCGCTGGAGATACGAAAATAATGCATCTTTTCGCTTGTGTTTTTTTCCATTGAAGTTTCTTGTGTTCTTACAGATTTTTTGATTATTTCATACTGTTTTGTTTTTGTTTTTGAAGAAAATCGATTTTGACCTGACAGATGTTGCCAACATCTTGGATATGCCTCTTCTCAGGTGAAGTAAAGACCTTCAAACACAAACCAGCAGAAATGTTGGATGCAGTTTAATTAAAATATCAAATTTATTTCCTTCTTATTTTGTTTTCTAGTAACTATGATTTAGAAATTTAGAATGTATTGCGATAAAGATATTCAGTTGAATTGTATGTAAAAATAATTTATGCAAAATATTGGCAGTCCTATCTATCATCAAGGTGCATACACATGATAATTTGATGTTTGTTTTGAATACATTTTGTGCATGATTTCGATTTATTTTGTTGTCATCTACTCTCAGGTCATTATGTAAAATTTCTATTTTATTTGCATAAACCACTCACTGCTGTCAGCCTCGATCAAGTCAAGTTTCTGAATGTTGCCATACTTCATATGTCCTACACTGGCACCCCGTCAAAATAGCCCGGTCAAAATAGCCCCGTCAAAACAGCCCCGTCATAATCGCCCACCGACAAAACAGCCCCGTCAAAATCGCCCAGCGACACAATAGCCCCGTCAAAATAGCCCCGTCAGAATAGCCCGGGGCTATTTTGTCGGGAACCGGCAAAGTCGCGGAAGAACACAATTTTCGTAAAAAAGAGACCGAGGGAAGCCGAATTGATGAAAATAATGCCTGTAAAGTTTAAGATGGCTTTCGGAAATGATCGCGTTGGTAAATAGAACTATTAATATAAGTCGGATTTAAGCCGTTTCGTCAATCCAGACTCTATTTCAGATCTATAAAACTTTCATCCAGCTTCGATTTCTCAAGCGTTTAATTATCCATCCAGCTTCTAATTAATATATAAATACCTTCGTCCCGCTTCCATTTCTTAAGCGTTATGTGACTCATCCAGCTTCTATTTCATATATATGAAACCTCGATCCCGCTTCCATTTCTGAAGCGGTTCATCAGTCATCCAGTTTCTATTTCAGATATATCAAACCTTCATCCAGCTTCCATTTCTTAACCGTTTATCATTCATCCAGCTTCTATTTAGGATATAAAATTTCTCGAGCGTTTTATCACTAATCCAGCCTATATTTCAGATCTTTGACGGCATTAATCCAACTTCTATTTAAGATCTATAAAACCTTCATCCCGCTTCCATTTCTTAAGCGTTTTATCACTCAACCTTCATCCAGCTTCCATTTATTAAGCGCTTATCATTCATCCAGCCTGGTTAGAAATGCCCTGTGTCAAAAAATATCACAAGCTGGATGGATGACAAAATGCTTGAGAAATCGAAGCGGGATAACAGGCATTTTATAATCTTAAATAGAAGCTGAATGAATGATTAAACGCTTGAGAAATCGAAGCTGGATGAAGGTATTTTATATATGTGAAATATAAGATGGATGAATGATAACACGCTTGAGAAATCGAAGCTGGATGAAGGTATTTTATATCTGAAATAGGAGCTGGAAGAATGACAAAGCGCTTGAGAAATGGAAGCTGGATAAAGGTTTTATAGATCTAAAATAGAAGCGGAAATAATGTTTTTTATAGATCTGAAATAGAAGCTGGATGAATGATAAAACGCTTGAGAAATGGAAGCTGGATGAAGTTATTTTATATTTGTGAAATATAAGCTGGATGAATGATAAAACGCTTCAGAAATTGAAGCTGGATGAAGGTATTTTATATCTGAAATAGAAGCTGGATGAATGATAAAGCGCTTGAGAAATGAAAGCTGGATAAAGGTTTTATAGATCTAAAATGGAAGCGGGAATAATGTTTTATAGATCTGAAATAGAAGCTGAATGAATGATAAAACGCTTAAGAAATGTAAGCTGGATGAATATTTTTATATTATCTGAAATAGAAGTTCTGGAACTGAGTTGTCAGTGGCGTGTTTGACTGGACTATTTTCACGGAACTGTTTACACGGGCTGTTTTGACGGGGCTATTTCGACGGGGCTATTTTGTCGGGAACTACTTTTTTCGGGGCTGTTGTGTCGGTGGGCGATTATGACGGGGCTGTTTTGTCGCTGGGCGATTATGACGGGGCTGTTTTGACGGGGCTATTTTGACGGGTCACCCCTACACTCAATGCTGTTGTTGCATAGGCTCATCCATAGAGGCAGTTCAATTCAGAAACACAAAATCTGAAACTTCCATGTGATCGGAGATCTAGTAAATAAGCAGAATGTATTGCATCATATCGTATATGAGAATTGCATCGTATCGTATATGAGAATTTATAAAACACCTCTTACAGTGCTAGCTATTCAGAGGCATGCTCAGTGTGACAGTCCTGAGGAAATGAGAAAGTAATTCAACTGCGATGCTGAATGAGCTTCGTTGGCTCCATGTACCTGGTATATTACTGTTTAGGATCATATTATGATCCCAATTATTTTGTCCTTACCTCATGAAGCCTATGGGACAATATACACATCTGGGTTCATATGTCCTATCATATAGTTAGGACATATGAGCCCATATTGTCCCATAGCAGTGTTGCTCAACCTTTTGACACAGAAGAAATTTTTCCTATTCGTGGTTGCGCAAGTACTCGAAGGCAATGACTAAAGTTTATTGAAGCATTAGAAGGCAATGACTAAAGTTTATTGAAGCATTATTAACTGCATTAAAATATTTATCATGGAATTGTCAAGATTGTGAATTTGTGAATACTCACGTCGTGGGAACTGGATTCTGTGTTCACATTGTCAAATGATGAGCCAAGTTATGAATGATTAGCTACGCAAGTGGACCATTGACTTTTACTTCAGAAATTGCAGAAAAATTGAATGCTCGGGTGAGCCATTTTGGACAGCACAGTCCTCATGCCTCACTATCCTACCAGTACATATGACACTGCCATTAGGTCAACTTTGAATTTTAATTAAAATTTTTATGATACAGTTCACAATGAGTCCCACTTTTATGTTTGTCATGTGTTGCAATAACATTGAATGTACATAGTTAAAAGGTAGTTGAACGTACATAGTTAAAAGGTGGAAGTTGTTGCCCAAGTGAAGTGAAGGCTACGTGGAGACTGGCTTCTGATGTTGCATAACTCTACTGCAAATAATGTTTACTTTCCTGTAAGTTTGTTGCACATACATCACAAAAGCTTCTCAAGTGACGTTGACACTGTGTGTAGTTAGAATGTAGCAGAACTGGAGTATGTAGAGTGGTAGCATTGTTTGAAAACATTTTGACAGAGCTCTGACTGTGTCTGTTGTTGAGACACAGATGGAGTTGAGTGTTAGAAGCAAACTGTTAAGTTAGAGAGCAGCTTAGGTCCACTGCTGATGTAGGCAGACGTTTTGAAGAATTAGTAAAACTGTGGTTAACAGCTCCTAGTAAAGAAATTTGCAATCACATGGCATTTGTTGTGAATAACTTTTTGATATTGCGGACAGGTAGTTATAGTAAACTGGAGAACAGCACATCTATAATGATTGACACTTCTGAGCAGGGCTATGATAGTGCAATGGAGACCCATAAAGTTCTTGCCTGTTATGCACAAATTAGCTTAATGTTCGGTTATACCATGACAACTCTCTTCCTCAGGTTAAACCTATGTTTGGGATCTTCCTTGCATCCTCTTGCTCTCTCAAGACATTTCTTTATGACCAGGGCTTCTGTGCTGAAAGCGACTTTGAATAGTCTATGCTCTGAATAGTCTATGCTCTGAATAGTCTATGCTCTGAATAGTCTATGCTGCAAGGCACTATCTGCACTGTGTCTTTACGTGTCATATCTTTCCTTTCAAACACAGTTGTGTTTATTAAAGAACTAGAAAGGACCTTGATATTTGTGTATGCTTGAAACTGTTCTATAATGCATGCATACATTATTATCTATTGTAAGATTCATTTATTTTTAGTTTGGTAGTTTACTTTAATCAAATTTTTTTGACTGAATTTCAGTACATCACTGAGGACAATTGTGTCAGATCAGATTGCTAACTTTCTTGTGTTACCGAACAAGTTGACAATTCCTCTTGTTGAAAATATCTCCATCATTGATCTCAAGTACCCGCTGCCTGCCGTAAGTTGACTGTTGTTTAGGTTCTCACTTCTACTGTTTATGACATCTATGGAAATGTTTAAGCTGTTTTCTTGAATGTTTATCAGGCGAAATCACCGAAATTCATGACCTATTTTCAGTTTCAATATCTGGAATGAAATTTTGACTGGAAATGAACCTGCTATAATTTATTAAATTTAAAGAGAACACATGTTAAAAATGATGGCCACTTTTAAGAAACTGTCCAGCATTTACAAATTTAGATTAATAATAATAATAATAATAACGACAATTTATATGGCGCCGTAACGCGGCCATACCGCTACAAGGGCGCCTAATTTCAGTACATCACTGAGGAAGAATGCATTGCAAATCTGGATTTTGTGGTAATAAAATATTTTATTAACTTTTTCAAGGTAGCATTTAAAGGACTATAGACTGCTAGTTTTATTTTAATTATTTTATTTTAATTATTTGAACCAATGTAATGTATGTTTCAGAAGTTTAGAAACTCAGGATATATTGGTTGTTAACGTATTACTGTGTTAATTTCCAAATGCACTGAAGCTATTGTAGTTTGCATTGAATTAGAGCTTTGGATAATTTAAGAGTTCTGCTGATGTTGTATTGATTTTGTTGTTGTTGTGGAAGGGCGTTGCTCGTCTGACGATTGTCGAAGCATCTGAGTTGATTAAAGCTGATTTTGGAATGATTTCCAAGGGGAAATCTGACCCATACTGTAAGATTTACGGTAAGGTTCGAGTTTTCATAATTTTATCTTATATATAGATTATAAAATCATGAAATGTATATATATAATTATATATATTAAGAGAGGGCAAGAATCATTTGCAGTGTCTTGCTGGAGTGCAAAGCAGATGTTATCATTCGGTGCAGTGATGGCTGATGACTAGAAAATTTGCACTTTCTGGATCAAGATACTAATGATAATTTGATACTTTAAAACATAGACTGTCATATCATCATACTGATGATGATGAAGCTGATGGTTTTTCTTGATGGACACAGAAGTTCATCTGATGATGAAGGGGTCAAATCATGAAATCTGAAATATGATTGTTTTCTTCTTCAGTTGTGTTAGCTTCTGTTTCCAAAGCAACCATTTATGTTGCTTTAACTGGGTCTTTTGTTATGAATGCTGGTATGTTGAAATGTATGGATAATCAATTGCTTCAGCAGCACCTGTGAGCACAATCCATTGTAATGACCTTTTACTGAACGTTTACACATGAATTCTAACCAGGCTACTGGTTCGACTGCCTGCAGCACACACCAGGTGTTGTTGTGTTTCTGCTCTACTGGCAACTTTACTGTCAGCCTCTGTCGCTTAGTACATCAATGACGCAGTTAAGGTGTGCTCAAATCATTGATGCATTCTTGTATTACAGCTGGAGGATGCTCTCATAAGACGGCTGTTGTTCAGAATTCTATAACTCCCGTCTGGAATGAAACTTTTGAGGTATATCTTAACTCACACACACAACCGTCCTTTCAGTCATAATACACTGGGGTGACTATATGTCCCGGTTTTCTGGGACATGTCCCGGTTTTTTGTGGTGCGTCCCGGTGTCCCAAGGACTTAGGCAAAAGGGCTTAATTGTCCCGGTTTTTGACAAGAAGGAAATTTGAATCTTGAAAACGTCAGTTTTGTGTAAATCACATATCAAAATTCAGTTTTTAACCAAAACATCGAAGCAAAAGAGAAGTTGTCAATTTATATGGAATATTATATTACATCCTTAGTAGGCTATTGAGTTTAGTTCATAGATTTAGAGAATAATCAAGGTGCAACTAGAAAGAGGACGGAGATGAAAATGCTGCGGTGGATACTGGGGTTGTCACTGCGGGGCAGAAAAGAAGACATCCGGAAGACGTTGGGAGTGACATGTATCACAAACAAGGCACGGGAGGCCAGACTAGGATGGTATGGTCACGTGGAGAGGGCGATGGAAGATGACAGCATCAGGAGAGTGATGAGGGAGGAGGTGGAAGGGCGACGAAGCCGAGGACGACAGAAAAAGAGATGGATGCGATCAAACAGGACTTCGAACTACTCAACCTCAAAAGGGAAGATATAGCAACCAGAGTTCTTTGGAGAAAACTGATCCGAGTGGCTGACCCCTCCCCTGCAAGAGATTAATTCCAGCCGGAAGAAAAAGAAGAAGAACTAGAAAGTTTTCATAATAGGGGCCTACAATTTCAATGGCGGCCCAAGATCTATGGGCCTATCGACTTCGACAGGTCATGCCAGGGCTGTAAAGGGAGTTCGACCGCTCATGACAGCACTAGAATTCAGCAATTTCTGTCGACAATTCAAAATGCTGTCATTCACACAGTCATTGTAATGTGGAAATTCAAAACATTCGGATGGTGTGGGGCACATTCCCTCCCCAAACCCCGTTCGCTGCTCGGTGCTGAACACCTCGTCGATCATCTGCCAGACGCTTCTGTGGATATTCCAGAAACCTTAGGTCTAAATCTTCCTCTGGACTAGATGCACTGTGCACCGATGGAGAGATTGTTCTCAATTGTAAGAGAGTACTGCACTGGTGTTGTATCGGTAAGTTCGGTGCCTTGTGACCGAAGGGCCTCATGCACTGCTCAAGCCACTGCATCGCGACCTTGGACAAGTTGCTCGCCCACAATTTTCTGAGAGGAAGGCAACGGGAAACCACGTCACTCATCTCATCCCCAGGGGCATAAAGCCAATGAACCTGCCTTCGGGCAAAGAACTCATCATCATCACTGCAGCAGGTTGTAAATTTCTACACTTGAAGTCTATGCTCATCTCATTTCCTGTCTAGCCTAAGTTCTCTCCTGTATAGTTCACAACTTGTCTATTATGTAGTTGTATAATGTGTTTATTGAATTGCATAATTATTTCTATTTGTCTTACTTACTTACTTTCATCCTTAAATTTCACTGAGCCTATAGGGCTAGACCTTCGATCGTAGGCCTATAGCCTGCAGTTTAGGAATTAAGCCTACAATTGATATTTTCCGAAAAGTGTCCCGGTTTTTGATGTCCAGAAAATGGTCACCCTATAATACACCCAAACTATCAGACAGCCAATAATTTGAGAAATCGCCAAGTATTCTTACATACAGACAGACAGGCAGACAGACAGATAGATATGAGAGTGCACAGAGCTTATGTTGCATTTGCATAAGTGGCTTGAATGATGCATAGTTCATTTGAGTTTTATGGCCTAAAACCATTTTATTCACAAATGACTAAATGCGTAAATTGTATTGCTTCACTGGATGCACATATATTGGTTTCAGTAATTGACTATGATTATAAGATAATTTTATTTTGTTTGAAATGAAACAGGATCCATTGTTGTGTTGAGCACTGACCGATGACTGCGTCAGTTATTGTGTTTGTCATTTTGGTCTGCTATGATCACTTGGTTATAGCGTTTTCAAAACTTCCATTGTCACCACTGAACTGACTGTGCTGCACTTCTTCTTCTTCCTGCTTCGTGTACCCTGCTACCCATAACTTTGTTGTTGAATTTCTGCAAAATTTAACATGAATTCAATTGATTTGAAAAATTCAGTTGAAAGACCATGGTTTCATACCATGGTGTTGGTTGGCATGGTATGAAGGTAAATTGAAATACTAGCAATTATGTTAATGACATTGTAGATTGTGATTGACCAGAAGCATGGACAAGTTGTGTCCATTGACGTCATGGATGAAGATCCCGGAGATGACGATGAACTCGGATCGTTAGTCAATTCTTCTTTTTAACATCCATCATGTTAACGCCGAACTGCGTCATATAATTCTATGTAAAGATTAACTATCGCTTGGCATAAAAGTTATCTCACCATTTTTGCACTGTTAGATCAGAGCACCGCTTAGGCCTATAAAGAAGCAATACAATTTGTGCTGATGGTATGCACTATTAAATTGTGTCAATTGTAACGTTGGTGTCTGTGTTGATGGCTACTTCAGGACAGAGGCTACTGCAGAACAAGCATGTACTTAAGTGTACAGGCTGGTATATAAATATATCTGTTGCATATATATGATTTTTCATGTATATAAATATATAGCCTCTGTCATGCTTCTGGTCAATCACAATCTACAATGTCATTAACATAATTGCTAGTATTTCAATTTACCTTCATACCATGCCAAATATATAAATAATGCCAAATATATAAATCATAAACCCTGACAAGTCTGAGGCAATTTTGTTTGGGTCACGTCAGCGCCTGCGCTCTTTTCCTCCACTTTCTAATATCGACCTTGCCGGCACTGCTGTTCATCTGTCAGATACTGTCAAAACACTTGGAGTAACCCTAGACAATAAGCTCACATTTCGACCTCACATAACTAGCATTTGTAAATCTTGTTTCTATCACATTCGGGCAATACGTCACATCAGGTCGGCCCTGACTATGGATATGTCTCAAACCATTGCCTGTTCTCTTGTCTCATCCCGCCTTGATTATGCTAACGCCGTTTTTGTCGGTCTCTCAGTCACTGAGCTCAACAGGTTGCAACACATCCAAAACTCCTTAGCGCGTGTTGTGCTGCGCGTCCCAATACAAACTAGTTCCTCAGTCCTACTCCAACAACTGCATTGGCTTCCTGTTCAGTACAGGATAAAATTCAAATTGGCATGTCTGACCTTCAAATCTCTCAGTACCAACGCACCTTCCTACCTTCAGTCGCTACTAACTCCTTACATTCCTCCTCGTTGCTTGCGTTCATCGGGCACAAGTCTTTTATCTGAACCTCGATGCAAAACAGTTATGGGCCTGCGTGCATTCCATGCCTCTGCACCCAGGGAATGGAATCGGCTTCCGCTCTCTCTTCGAAGCTCAATTTCACTTCCTTCCTTCAAAAAGCGGCTAAAAACTTACTACTTCTCCTTGGCTTTCAAGCATTTGGATCTTTAATTGCATCTTCATCTGGCGGCTGACTATCCGCGCCTCAGATTCACATTTCGGTGTGACATTGCGCGCGTTACAAATTTATTTAATAATAATAATAATAATAATAGCCCTAAATGCATGCATGAATACACATGTGCATATGCTTACAAGTAATATGTGCACAAATATGACTTTTTCAACATATTTTACTGGGTGAAAACAGAACGCTAATGGAGGTTGACTAAATGAAAGTTTTTTGATTGTTGTTACTGGTAATATTATGTGTGTATACATTTGTTAGAGTGTCTGTTTCCTGTGTATCAACTTGTTCATCAAAATAGAACAACTGAGGTCTTTAACACGTTGGCCACGAGGGGCGTGTATACACGTCCCAAATTGAGTCATTTAACACAGCAAATCAGCAGCCAATGTGTTAAAGAGATTATGTGGAATTACTTGTAACATAAAAGCAGCAAGTAATCACTAATTAGTCAGTGATGCAAGTAGCAAGTGAAGCTGAATAATTTAAACTTCTATGATCAACAGTTTCTGTCAGGTCCATGGCAGTGAACTTGAAGGTCCATGGCAGTGAACTTGAAGGTCCATGGCAGTGAACTTGAAGGTCCGTGGCAGTGAACTTGAAGGTCCGTGGCAGTGAACTTGAAGGTCCATGGCAGTGAACTTGAAGGTCCATGGCAGTGAACTTGAAGGTGCATGACAGTGAACTTGAAGGTCCATGGCAGTGAACTTGAAGGTCCATGGCAGTGAACTTGAAGGTGCATGGCAGTGAACTTGAAGGTCCATGGCAGTGAACTTGAAGGTGCATGACAGTGAACTTGAAGGTCCATGGCAGTGAACTTGAAGGTCCATGGCAGTGAACTTGAAGGTGCATGGCAGTGAACTTGAAGGTCCATGGCAGTGAACTTGAAGGTCCATGGCAGTGAACTTGAAGGTGCATGGCAGTGAACTTGAAGGTGCAATGGTGCATGGTAGTGAACTTGAAGGTCCATGGCAGTGAACTTGAAGGTCCATGGAAGTGAACTTGAAGGTCCATGGCAGTGAACTTGAAGGTCCATGGCAGTGAACTTGAAGGTCCATGGCAGTGAACTTGAAGGTCCATGGCAGTGAACTTGAAAGTGCATGGCAGTGAACTTGAAGATCCATGGCAGTGAACTTGAAGGTCCATGGAAGTGAACTTGAAGGTCCATGGCAGTGAACTTGAAGGTCCATGGCAGTGAACTTGAAGGTGCTTGGTAGTGTAGAAGTTCAGCAAGTTCCAGACCTGACAATAAAGCGGCCAAATTCTCAAGTGATTCAAAAGTCGGTGCTAGACGGTAGTAGACGTGGTATTTAAGTAGCATATAAAAAGAACTCTTCTTCTTTCATGTTGCCCTCCTCTGATTCCTCTCTGATTTAGCACATTTTCTTGTAAGTTTTTCTTTTCAAAAAGATTTTTTAATTCTGTGCAGCACGTTACTTGACTTGGACCAGCTGTCATCTTCTGGATTCCTTGATGCTGTAAGTACCGACCAATTGTCTCTTTTGTCAGCAGACTGGAATTGGTCCCATTTAACCACATTCAGAAATCTTCCAGTCATTGGTACTTGGTACTTTTTTAAATGGTTATGGTGGATTGGTCTTTGTTTTTCAAAGACGAAAGTCTGTTTTTGAATGGGTTGAATACTAACTAGACCATCTCAAATCAGAGCAATGCGTAGCAAGCAATCATGAACCGGTACTTTGTAAGAAAGGATTAAAAAAGGAAACATCTGACTTATGGTTAGGTGATGTTTGAAGCAGGCTGAAGTAATAAGTTTTCTTTGAACTTACAAGAACTGTTTTATAAATTCTTTTGCAAAGTGAATTTCTGTTGTAAGCAGTTTTCTTGCAGTGGCTTGATCTGGATAATGTGAAGACAGGCCGTCTTCATCTGAGAGCTCAGTGGCTTTATCTCAGCAAAAACAAAGAAGACATTTATAAGGTATACACTGCTATGCACTATCAAATTAAATGCAGAAATAACTAATTGCACAGAGGATTTTGGCCGGGGAATATGTCCCACCCAGGATTGTGTCTTTAGATTAATGATGTTTAGGGGATAATGTCCTATAACTCTTATAATTATATGACTTGGTACATACAGGGTGGCCCAGCATAAATGTCCCGACTTTGCATGCGTATAACTTCGCCAATTTTTAACATTTAATTATACTTAATGCATCAAATTAAATGTATTTCACTCCAGTATTAACTCTAAAAAATTCGAACTGATACTAGTTTAGGTTTTAATTATATGCCCGGAAGAGCGCTAGCTACCATATTTTGCTGTCATTTGTGACGCAACCTGGCGCCGTTGACAGACGATGATCGCATTTCGATCTTAATTTTACGAACTGATAAGGGATTTAATTCGTTTGAAATGATTAACGAATATTCTAACAGAGGATGGCATAGACAATACCTTGTATTATCTGCTACGGAAAATTGATAAAACAGGACTTTCTACTCGCAAACCATGGAATCGGAGCGCACGGCGCTCACATCCGCTAACATTGCTCGTGTGTCCGAGTAAATTTGCAGTCAAGACAATGACCTGCATGCAAATTCAGCGCAAAACAGGCAGTCTTAGAAGCACTGAATAACGTATTGGAAAAGATTATAGACCTAAAGTTAAAGTAATTTGTCGACGAGAAGTCCAGCGAACTCTCCACCTCTTACGGAAAGAAACGGCTGGCAGCGTGCAAGCATCTGAAGCAGCGCATGGCAGTGCACGGCTGTTGGCAAAATTGAAAGGACGTGGTTTTTGCGATTAGAAGATAATCATGGTAGGGACCCTACAAACACCCAAAATAATCTTGTCTACGCGCGTTTTAGCAAAAAACGATAGAATTTCCCGGGGAAACGGCGTCATAATGCGTCAGTAATGGCAAAAATGGTAGCTAGCGCTGATCCAAGTATATAATTAAAACTTAAACTAGTATCAGTTTGACTTTTTTAGAGTTAATACTAGATTAAAATACCTTTAATTTGATGCATGAAGCATAAATAAATGTTAAAAATTGGCGAAGTTATACGCGTGCAAAGTTGGGACATTTATGCTGGGCCACCCTGTATATTGAATAAAATATGGTCTTCTGAACAGTCTTATTTTCTATACTGAGATTGGTTACTTATTGACTTGGTCTTTCGAGACTTTAAATGAGATCTTGTTATTTGCCATCAATCCTCCATTGAGACAGTTTTTAACTAAAGTTTGAGAAATTTATCAGAATCTATTTTTTTATTTTGCACATTGACTCTTCAGAAATATATTTCTTTCAACATGTGACGCTGTTTATGCACTGTATCATATCGCAGGTTTTCAAATAACTTCCTGTTGACGAGTCCACTTTGTGTATATATATATACATGACATCATATGACATTATATATATATATATATATATATATGTATATATATATAATATATGTATATAAACAAAATCGTTGTAGGCAAAGACTTGTCGCGGAAGTGACAGCCATCTGTCGACTGCTCTTCTTATGGTGACCGTTGACTCTGCCAAAGACCTACTGGTACCTCTCTATGTCTTTGTCTCTCTCTGTCTGTCTGTCTCTGTCCTTCTCTACCTCTGTCTGTCTCCTTCTCTCCCTCTGTCTTTCTGTCTGTCTGTCTCTCTCTACTTCTCTCTGTCTGTCTGTCTCTCTCGCCTTCTATCTCTCTGTCTGTCTTGTCTGTCTGTCTCTCTCTCTCTTTATACCTCATAGATGTTTTCTTACTCGGTATTTTATTTTCAGTTATGTTTATTACATTTATTGCTACTTGCACAGGTTCAATATTTGAAAGTATAATGGAAAGTATTACATGTGGTCTCTAGTGTATGTCAAAATCTTTTCCACTCCAAGTGCTGCATTACAGTAGAATGCCAAACTGTGAAATTACTGTCTTTTTCGGGCTATATGTCGCACCTTTCTAGAAGTCGATATAATGTCAAAATGTGATTTTTTAAAGTCCATGCATGGGTCACACTAGCATATAGGTTGCATCGATACACGAATTCTAGACCTAGGACATTGCAAATGATGACGTTACAACATAGGAATTACTTGCTGAAATTTAATTTGTATTTAAATTAACTTTTGTGCCCTTAAATAAGATAAAAGAATTTCAAAATTTGTTATCTGTGGCGATTTTACGATAGTTTTTGCATTATTAAAATTAAAGACTTCGTTTTTGTTATTCTACCGTAATACGGTAAGTATATATATTAGGTTCAATAGTGGAAAGATGGAAATGATTAAAAGAGGCCATCATAAAGAGTGCCTATGATATCATAGGAAAAGAGTAGTCAGCGCCTGCAGCAAGGAAACCATCGATGACAGGAGAGATGATCATGGAAATTGGATGGGTGCACTCTGTACACTTTGATGAATGCTCTTTTGCCAACTTTATCTCCCCTTCCCATCCATCCAGAGTAATTTTTGTCTTATGAATGAGAAGAGGAGATAAAGTATTTAAGAAAGATGGTGACTATATGTCTGTAGGTTAAAAACTGATATTAGATATCTCAAGTTCAACACCTTTTCAGTTATAGGTCATTACACAGTAGATTGCTTGTCATTTGGCCCTAGTGATATAATTGAATTTACTTCTCGTTTTTTATTGGCATTGTTTAATGGTGAATACTTTGGTACATGGATTTTTGCTCATTTATATAATATTTTTTAGTGTAAAACAGTGAAGGTAAGAGCTCTCTATCTATAGTAGATCTTTTGCATTTGGCAGCTGTTTAGTGTGAGTTGCATAGGCAATGAACATAAACTCACTTGAAATAACGTTATCAATGCTTTCTTTCTTATTTGTCATATATAATCTTCAGGTAATTTTATTATCCCAGGTACAGCTTTCTTAGTAATCGGTCTTAGCTTATTGAGCTGACTTCTGGATCACTGTGCTGCTAATCTTGAGTATTGATTTATTGATTTGTGTATAGCGAAGAGTTGCCATGCATTAAACAGGTCAGACGAATCAGAAGCTTCAATCTCTCATACACGCATTTCACTGTGTGTGCTTCTAATACATGTGTGCTACAGAACTTTTCTCTACTGTCTTACAGTCTGTGTTTACTTTGAAATAGATCTGATATGTTGTGTGCTTTGAGTGGAAAGAATATTTCTTGTTTATATCAGTACGATTCCTGAAATTGGGGCTTTAATCTGTATACTGTTTTGATTTGATTAGGTGATAGATATGTTGAAGTTTTACCATTGTGATTGTCAATGTAGCAATACTCAATCAATATATATATATATATAAATATATATAATTATATATTTGTTCACCTGGTCTGATTGGCATTTGCAGAATCATGTGTCCATTCCCTTCAAAATCATTGGCATTTGTTTTTCCGCGTGTGTCTTCATTCTTCTTTCACTGTTAGTTTACTTGCATTTATTGATATAATATATATATTTTAGTTTCTTTTTGATGTCCAATTGTTTGATACGTGCTCTATACTTTCTGATGTTTCACATAAGATTTTCATATCATAGGTATTTTTATGTTGACTCAGAGATGATTCGATGGCATTAACTCTTTAAAATTATCCTTTCCAGTTTCTGCAGAATGTTTCCTATGGAATGTGTAGTCTTTAAGTAATTGTAATTTTTTAAGAGTTGCGCTGTTATTATGCATTATGTTATTATGCATTATGTTATTATGCATTATGTTATTATGCATTATGTTATTATGCATTATGTTATTATGCATGCCGGGTAGATGCCATGAGGCTGCACAAAGCTAAGCAGAGGCATCAGTTTTCATGAGTGCTACATTAAGAGGGTTGATTAGAATGGTGGATCAGCATAGGTGAGCAGTGAGAAGGAGGGAGTGTTGGCTGTGATGAATCAGGTGTTGAACTTCAATTTGAGTGGTGATAGAGGACAGGAAGGAGTGAAGTAAAAGGAAGATTAGATAGAGCAGGGAGGTATGAGGGTGAAGGTGCCTGAGTTGTGGAGAGTTATCCGTTAGTTAAAGAACCTTCAACTGAATGCAGGATAGCAATTACATAGTGATGCTCGGGTTCCTTGACAACAGCATGGGCAAGTGAATATGGGGATCAGTTGAATATATACTTGATGTGAGTAGAATCATGTAAGCTTATAGGAAAAAGAGAACTTCAGTGTTCAAGCTTGATGTGAACATTTGAGGTTGTGATGGTAGATGTATAGTTTTAAAATTGAGCATATAGTAGATGAAATGTGGTGAAGGTTTTGAATGCGAGTGAGGCAGGTGTGATAGAGGTTGGATGTATGATTTGAATTTAAGGTGTGAGTCAGGGTAATGAGAAGATTTCATACAGATGAGTTGCTGATGAGAGTGGATAAAGTAGCTACCTGATAGGCGAATGGAGGAGTTTGGAGATTTTTGTAGTCTACTCTGTTAAACCTAGAATCATGGGTGCCCGCACACGGGCAAAAGGGGCACTTGCGCCCCCTGGAAAATTGACACATGTTTTTAAACAAATACTTTTAACTTTTATAACAAATTTCTTCGCGATACTAATGATGAGCAAAGTGAACCTAGACGTTTAGAAACCTCTATAATGTGTGTATATTCGTTTTATTGAGAAAAAGACATTCTGACAATAATGCAGAAAATGTTAACATGAGTGATAAAGATTAATTGAAGTTTAAAGTACGTTTAGTTAGTCTTAAATAAGCTAGTATATATTTTTATATAACGATCGTGGAATAAATTGGGAGTTGTCCTTAAGTGGGAGAGTGAAGTTGTGTGTTCTAGGTCTTAATTGGTGAGAGGAGGGGGGTCGGAGAGGAGGTAGGAGTTGGTGAAGTACGTGTTTGGGGTTGTGTATAATGGAGAAGAGGAGTTTTGCATCGGCTATGTTGGCAAGTTTGGAGACTGTTGGAAAGGTTTGCTCTAAGTAACCTAGGCGTTTAGCTCTTTTTAGGAGTTTTTCAAGGCGTTCTCTGTCAGAGGCCAGGGTGAGGCCCCACCAGGATGGGGAGGCATAAAGGAGTTTAGCAACAGTAGTGGCTTTGGTAACATTATGGATGGATGAGGGGGAGAGGCCATGGGTTTTGAGCTTTCTGATGGCATAGAGGGAGGAGGAGCAGGTTGCAGTAAGGTGGTCTATATGAGCTGTGTGTTTGAGGTTATCTTGAAGGATGACTCCCAGTATCTTCATAGTTTTGACTCGAGCTATATTAGGTAGTGGTAGAGGAGGGTCAAATTGGTGACGGGGGCGGGAAATGATCATTTCCTTAGATTTAGAACTATTTAGGGTTAGGTTATTGGCAGAAGCCCAAGTAGAGATCAGGTGCAGCTCAGATGGAGCTGTATGAGCTTGAGTGGAACCTATAAGAAGGTAAGTGTCATCAGCAAATTTGAGCATGAGGTTAAGTGGTTGTGCAGGATGCAGGTCAGAACCAGTGATGGAGAAGTTGGTGGGTCCTAAGACAGAGCCTTGAACAATACTGGCATTTATTGGGAGGAGAGACGAAGTGTGGCCTTTGAAAATAGTGAGGTGGGAGCGTTCAAGATGATATTCAACTAGCCAGTTATAGATTTGGTCTGGGACGTCAAGAGTAGAAATTTTGTCAAAAAGAGCAGAGTGCTTGACAGAGTCAAATGCTTTGGAGAAATCAAGGGAGATTATTGAGACATATTCATTGGTTTTTAGGAGGATTTGTGTGTGATGTATGATGGATATTATGGCGGCAGATGTGGAGCCAGTGGGTCTGAAGGCAAATTGATCAGATACTAGGGATTCAAGAGGTGCTTGAGTAAGTGTTGGGTATATAAATCTCTGAACTATTTGTTTTTCAACTATTCTGGAGAGAACAGGGAGGATGGAAATAGGGTGGAAGTCAGCTTTTTGAGAGGGGGGGTTTGTTTTGGCTTTTGGCCTGATGATGGCTGCTTTCCATTGGGGAGGGATGAAGTGGGATAGGAAGGAGAGATTGATAAGGTGAGACAGAGGTAGGGAAAAGAATGGTGCGGTGAGTCTAAGAAACCAAGCAGGTAGGTTGTCATATCCAGTGGCGGTAAGACGCAGATGGTCGAGAAGATGGAAAAGTTGGTATTCTTCAATGAATGGGTAATTTAGGGGGGCTGTGAGTCGAAAATTGGGGAGCGAGTAGTTTTTGTCAGTGGAGATGGAGGAGTAATGGAGATTGAGGTCATTTGCGGTAATGTCAGTAGGGTAGTTGCTTTCGGGGTCTTTGTTGGTGAGGGATTTAACTTTATCCCAGAGCGGTTTAAGACCATTACGTGGGTCAAGATTTTTGAGTTCACATGATATTTCTTTAGAAATATAACCATGCTTTTAATTTTCTGCCTTGGTTTTTCAAGCTCAGGCTAAAAACTGCAACCATGACCATTGGGTTCCACCTAAAACTAACGTCTCGCCTGCCCAAAAGAATTCATGCCCGTACTAATCTGATCTTCGGATCTTCCACCTTCCAATCCTAAATGACATCCACCTTAACAGCTACTCTGCCTCCTCCGCCCCTCTGACAACCGAACTCGGACCTCCTTTTGACTATACCGCGTGAACAGTCCTTTCACTCAATGAATAAGCTGTTGCCTGCGATTGACTTTCGAGTGCTGCTTTAAATGCTTAGAAAGTATGATAAAAAATATAGAAGTGGCTATAGAAAGCAGGAATGAATGGCTGAATAAAACAATAGATGCCAGTTTCCAGAGGGCACCCCTTTAGGAACCTACCTTTTAACTACTACTTGTTGAATTTAAACAAAATTCTTCGCACTAAAGATACTATTTATATCAAAAAAATTATAATGTGAAAATGAGAAAACTACCACGCGTGTTCCTAATTTCCTGCTTTGCATTTTCTACCTCTTGCTACAACAAATTTTAACCTTGACCATTGTGTTTTGCCCCTCCTGCAAAAATTTTTGCAGGCACCCATGCCTAGAATAACAAATTCAGTTTTGGTAGGATTGATACAGGGGAAGTTAAAGGACATTCACTTTGTGATTTGATTAAATAATATCAGATACCATATTTCCATGCAAATGCCATGCAGGTTTTATTAGATTTTAGAAACTCTGTAGTATTGCTTGGTATATGAGTTTAGCCAGTTTATTTTGCATAGATATTTGCACTGAGCTGACTGTTTTTCAGACCATGCTTTACCACTTTGACAAGTTGCTGAAAATCAATAAATGGTTAAGATGTTTCTTGGAGCAGGACTGCAAAGAAGCAACCTCACAGAATTAGTCGCATTGGATGTATGTTTAGCAGACTTATGATAGTCGTAGCGCAGATCCTTTAACATTTGGGTCTTTGGATGAAAGGGAACACTGGCATAAAGTGAACTGTGAGTTGAAAAGTAGTGTGTCTTTGAGTTTTCACCTAACATGAACATCAGCCTAACATGAAGTTGAAGGTTTCAATTGTGTGCATTTGAACCGATTTCATTTCACTGGGAAGCTGGAAATTTTTTGTATCTGGCCTTAAACTTATGCATAATTTTGAAATTCTGTGTACTTTAATTGTAGTTTGTTGTTTGGTACAAAGCCTTTGATTTGAGGCCCTAAGATGCTTCCTCGTTGTGTCTACAGGAGAGACCTGTAGATCGATTCATTTGCCATACTAGTGATTAATTATTATGTCACTTTGTATTGTATTGTATCTATACATTTATGTAGTGCCTCTCGCAGAATGTCCATTCAGAGGCGCTCTCAGCACGAAAAACATCGGGGAGGGGGAGGGATGTTTTTAAAGAACGAGAGTCTGATAAGGAGAAACTAGTCATTAGTTTAGTCCATAGTGTGGGTGGAAGGTCATTCCAAATGGAGAAGCCAACCACAGCAAACGCCCGATGTTGAGCAAGAGCAGTCCTAGTCCTGCGAGCATAAATATCAAGATGATCTGCAGAATACATTGAGCAAGACGAAGATGCAGATGAGTACTTTTGCATTTATAGTTTGAGAGCCTATTAGGGGCATTTTCCAGCTGTGCTTTGGAGACCAGACAGAGGGTCTTGTATTGAATGTAATACTTCAAGCACATATGTAGAAATATGCGCAAAGTGAGGGAGTCGAGCTATGAGCCTAGCCAAAGCATTTAAGACTGATTGAAGAGGAGAAAGATGTTTTTTAGAACCTATGAGCAGTGAGTTGCAGTAGTCTAAGAAGGAACGGACAACCACATGAACTTGTGATAATAAAAGACGGATAGACTGACTGCCTGATGGCTCTGAGCAGCCTCAGTTCCAAGAGCGAGTCAGCTTAGATATGTGCTCCTTAACCGTGAGTGAGGAGTCAAGTGCTACTCCCAGGTTATGGACACTCGAAGCAAATGCATAGACAGTATAGGCAGGGAATTTCTCAGTCAGTTAATTTGAAAGTCCAGTTTGGCTAGCTGTTGCCCAGCACCAAGCCAGAAGGACGACTATAATCGGGGTTGCCGGTAAAGTGGTTAAACAGACTTTGTGATCACTACTCAAAGTTTACTTGTAGCTGCTTGATGATGATGATGACGACGACAATGATGTTATTAAAAACTTACCTTTGAAACTTTGGGACCCATAAACAACAGCAGCCTTACTTTTATAACTTACCAGGGGCACAACGTGAGTTTTTACATTCAAAATCCTCAAGTAGCTAGCTATCTGTTTTAGCGGCTCTCAATTATTATCCAGCGCTTCAACGCTGTCGCATTCCATGGTTTCTTCGTTATGCCTGACTTGGAGTTGACGTAATCTTTCCAGATGCCATTTTTCTGTCTCCAGACAATTTTTTTATCGCCTGAGGGCATGGCCGGATTAAGAAATGTGGTGGGTCTGTTCAGCAAATCTGTGATGGCCCCAGCTCCAGAGAAAAACAACAGAAGGATGCATGAAACGTGTTATATTCAATATAGCATTATTAGATTTAATGTTTCAGGTTTTGAAATGGCAATGAAAATAACTAGGGCTGTTGTTTAATCGCGATTAACGCGTTTAAAAATTTTTTTAGTAACATTTTTAACGCATTGATCGTACGCATAAATTAGATCTGATTAAAATTCAATCAAAGGCAGAAAAAATCGTTTTAAGTGAGAAGTTCGTACTTAAAACAAGTGATACTTTCTTTGCAAATATTCCAAGAAAGAATTTAAGTGTCATCGTCGCTCAATTATTGCCTGCATGCAAACCAAGGCATGTATTTATTGCTAATGATGAGCCATCGACATCGCCTGCATCGCTTCGTCCACTAAAGTTGTTTCCACAGACTACATTGGTTGAACTCCCGAAGATGACAAGACCAATGGATCCAGGTTTGAAATAATAAGTTAAATGCTTACAGAAGGACAAAAGAGACGGGGTTTGGCAAGAGCTGCAACCTTTTGTTAAATATTCTGACCAACTTGATGAGGTTCAATAGGCCTATAGTGCTATAATTGCTAATTAAAAAGAGCATCCATTCAATTGACCAATGTATAGATAAACTAATCTGCCTAAGCAATTGGCTGAATAAATAATTTATTTTGAAACTCAGAAAAACTGTTGTGTAACCTTTCACATGTAGGCCTATAGCATTTAAGAGTAGCTCAAACTAAAAAAATGGATTTTGAGCAGATTTGAACAGTGTTGAAACACTGTCTCGTATACAAATCTGTTCAATAAACTAAATGCAAAAATTCAATGGGCTAAGCCAAAGGTTATTGAAACTATTTGCAATAGAAAGTAGCCTATGCATTTAAATTTTATACTTCAGTGTGTTCATAAAAATATTAGAATTAATATACTTGAAGGAAATGTGTTGTGATTAATTTGCGGTTAATTGCGATTAAAAAAAAATTAATCATGTGATTAATTTCGATAAAATTTTTTAATCGAACAACAGCCTTAATAATGATGTAGTCTAATGAACATTTTGTAAGGTAAATAAATTATATGTCCAGTTAACACAAATGTAGTGATATGATGATGACGGCCTGATTAATGAATTAAGTATTCAACTTTACAATCTAAGATATATTTTGGAGTGACACTACAGTAATTCAAAAAAGAAAGAGCATGTACTGTATAGGCCTCCAGTGTATGCAATGAATTGATGACATTTAATAATTCATTGCATTTGCACTTGGGTCTTACTAGCATTTCTGACTGATTTCGAATTAATTTGCATTGTAACAGTTCTAAATCACATTATAGACCTACCTGTGTGCAAAAGTCGTGTACATTAAAATCAGTACTATCGAACGATTCAATCCCATTTTTGCTGATTTTCACACTTTGACTTAATAAATAGCATTAATTAAAATTATTGAAATTTTTTGCATCTACGGGCTCCTAAAGTGTGGACGCCCCTGTTTATCAGAAAATATTGAGCATGCCTTAATCGGCCACTCCCTGAGGGATTAGAACTACCTTGGGTACAAAATAATAATGATGATAATAATTGCAATAGTAATAATAATGCATCTGTCAGATTTCATGTGTACTATTGCAATCCAATCTTCATGTCTTCAAGGGAAGATTTCGATGTCTGACCATAGCTTAGTTAAGGCTTCAAATGAAAGATGTTGCACTGAGAAGCAGCAGGGGTGTAAACAGTGTTAACATCAGGTTATCATGGGCTTTGACAGACTGATGTTACCAGTTAACCCACTGCATTTGAAATGCCTGTTGCTCAGCAACCTGCCTGATTGTGCTGCTTTTACTAATTTGCTTCTCTTTCCTGGACTTCAGTAATGCTCAATTTTACTCAATGTATTGCCATTAGCTTTGTGTTTACACTGTTTTGTTGCATTGTATACTGTTCTCTTAGCCATACGCTTTTAAATTTGCATATCCAATTACTTGGTTTTTGTCAGCTGTAGGACCTACAGTGTAGGTTGCTTGGGCTTTGACCTTCTAGTACTACTACTAGAACCTGAGTCTGCTTTTTATGAATCAAAGATGTCGGTATATGTTGCATGAATGTATGTCTGTATTTACCATATATGCATGTGTATTTGTGTGTATCAGAGGTTTCTAGTCTTCTAATCTACCTCTCAATGCATTTTTTATAAATGATTTTAGAATCTTTACAGAATAAAAAGTTCTTCTGTATATGATTCTTGTGTTGCTGTGGATTGACTATCAGTCATGCAGAAACATGTATAGTATAATAATTATTATTATATAGATTCTGAATGTTTGTAAAACTATGTACGTATGAATATTACTATGTAAGTGTAATAGGAATCACAAATCTGATGGGTTTTTAAAACTTTGTGTCAAAGCTGAGAATCCAATTTTGGAGTACATGCATTTCTTCATTTAGGAGTTGGCCAGCAGTGCTCTTGCATTTATGTCCTGTGTTGTCATGAATGCTTGTAAGGGCAGCCCATCACATGCAGTCATTAATAATAATAATAATTGTAAACGTCAATTTTTACAGCACTGTAACACGGCCATGCCGTTACAGGGGTGCCTTACATGGCAGCTAACAGGCGGGATAATCCCTAGAGAACAAGTGTGATTTTAGCATAGATTTAAAAGAGTCCACTGAACCGGCCGATCAAATAACCAAAAGACCAACTCAGCGGATAGAAGAAGCGAACGAAAACTGTGAAGAGCATACAGAGCTAGACAACATCCGACAAGTGGACACAAGCGGCGCTCCTTCCTACATTGTAGCAAGAATTTCTCTATTCGTTCAGTTTCTGAAGGTAGTTAGTTATCGTTATGTTGCAACCCTCTTTGACGTGTAGTTGATGCGTTTCTCACGTATTTATTTATCAGGGGGTTAAAATTACATGATGTGACAAAGTACAAAATGTTTCACTAGTAAAGTGTCATGTAGGGGTGTCTGCAAGAAACAAATGCTATGCTATATTAGGAAGTATGTAACCCAGGGTTGCTGCTTTTCACAGTAGTATTTGAGACCTAAGGGAACATTTAAGATGGGAGCAGCATCCCAAATTTTCCTCAGAATTCAAAATGGTGCCCTTTTTCTAAAAGGAACTTGAAAACGTGCAATGAAGACAAAAGAAGTATTTGTTTTTATAAAAACAGTTTTGCTGTTTTGAAATAAATTGACCATATTTGCCTTTATTTTGAGGTTCTAATGTTTTTGACCTTTTAAAAAGCCACCATTTTGAGTTCTAAGGGCAATTCCAAATACCAGTAGTTCCGTTGCTTAATAATTAAAACTGTGAGAAACCACCCAGAGATATGAGGAAATATGCCAGAAGGAAATTGGAAAACAAGCAATGGAAATGAAGAACTATTTGCTGCTTTTTAATAGCAATTTCGCTGTTTTGAAATTAAAATGACCTCGTTTTGGCTTCATTCTGATGTCTTATGTTGATCTTAGATCTGCGTTTTTCAAGTCAGAAACATATAGAAACAACACTAGACATGATATGACATGATGATTTATAAGAATCTCATGGCCTCAGGGTGCCATTTTTTAAAAAGACCACCATTTTCAATTCTAAGAGAAATTTTGGATGGCTCCCCTCTTAAAACTTTGCCAAGCAGCAACCCATGTTGTAAAAGCCCAGTATACTTTCTTGTGCCATCTCAACTATTCACATCAGAAGCACTCGACAGCTTTGCTCAGTTTTGGACTTGGTTTTGCTGAGAACCCTGATACATAGTTTAATTTTGATAGAACTTCACGTCTGCAACTCTGGAATTGATGTCTCCCATAATGCACATGACTTTATATAATCGGAGTAATGCACTAGGCTGTACAACTGTGTCTGGACTCTTGTACTGAGACCATGTGTCTTATGCTGTTTGCTCTTTACACTTATTTCCTGTGTGTGAATGTATCTACTGCAATCTGGCACTCTCCTTGCACCAAGCATGTGCATTGTGCATGTCAATCTTGTATTATTTTTAGCAACCTATTCACTTCTATGGCTACATCTTAACGCTCTGTTAAAGGCTACTCCCATCCTTGATCAGCATATTCTGAAAAATATGTTGTTGTTCCTGGTGTACATCTTGTCTTGGCTTGTATTTATCACAGTTGCTGGTTCTTCCTTCTGGAACTTATGCAACTCTTCTCTGCCTCCTCATGTTAACAGTTCTCCTACTAAGACTGTTTTTTGCTCTTAACTGAAACCTGGTATTTTCCAGCCTACCTTTTGCACTGAATGCTGCCCGTTTCAATGTATACCTCTAAATTTTGCAAAGAGGACTTTGACTGCAAGAATTTAGACTAAGGAGTACCACCTCAGTGGGTGTAAAGATGCCTAGATTGCACCACCACCTGACTGTGTTGAATGTTAATTCAATTGATGTATGAGTGGTGTTTCTGTAGGTTTGTATCAGCAGAGGATGCAGCACTAGCCAGGCCATTAGGTTTTGGCAAATTTACATTTATGTACGTAAATTACGTACGTAGAGTAGACCGACCAACAGCTATATTAGTAGACCTAGCGTTTTTTGGAATCTACTAATGTTACCAGCTATTAAAACAATTTTTCTTGTTGGTTGAAACATTTGCTCATTGACATAATTTTTTTGTTTGTTCGTTATTGCCGATTTCTTATTCATTTTTCAACTTTGAATTATTGTGCTGCAGGCTGGAAAGCGGGCAATTTCGGAGCCAAGTGCATTTGTGAGACTGGAGGTCGGCAATCATGAAGAGAAGACGCAGGTGAAACAGAGAACGACGAATCCAAGGTGGGAGGAGAGCTTTCGCTTCCTTCTTGTTGACCCAGAACTGCAGGATCTTTTCCTTGAAGTTAGTATTATTTTCTGTTGTTTTAATTTTTACTTCATTTTTTTCCAGGTTCTCAGTTGCTGTTTTTCCGGAATCACAGCCAGAATGTATAGATATGGGCAGAGGAATTTTGACCACTTTTTCCATTGCTGTTTTGACCATGTTGATGTTGAAATGAGTTTCTCAGTTCAGAATTCATTCATTCAAATACTTATATACTTATTACTTCATTCATGTATTTATATACTTATTATTATTATTATTATTAAATAAATTTGTAACGTACGTGAGGTCACACACGAAATGGGAAAATGAGGCATAGATAGTCAACTGCCAGAGGAAGATGCAGTTAGAGATTTATGTGGTTGAAAGCCAAATTCCGCCTCAATTCAACAAATGGCTCCAGGTCGACCATCTTGGATTTTAATGAAAATTTTTCAGAATATTTATTATGGTATTAGAGGACACTATGCCAAATTTTAGATCAAAATCTTAAGCAGTTTTGAAGATATTAATTTTCAAAGACGTCTGGGGTGACCTCGTTTTCAATGTTTTGGGAGTCGCGTCTAAATTTGTAACAACGTTCAGAAGCTCATAACTTCATTAATATAGTAGACAATTTTATGAAATTTTCAGGATGTTTAGTCTTTGTGGTTTAGATGGCATGCTGAAGAAATGAAAGATCAGTGTCAAAAATTCTGATGTTAGGACCCTACTGAAAATGGTGGGGAAAAACTTGCGGATGTCTGACGATCACACTTTGCTGCCCTGGTGTGGCCAAATTGAATTTTTTAAAAGGAATATTTTTACAACTTGTGATACTAATGTACTTTCTCTACAAAAATATGCAAAAATTTTGAATTTCTGATGCATGCCTACTACCATATGGCCTTCCAAATTTTGAAAATTCCATTCCGAAGACCATTTTCAAGGTCAAAGATCATCATGTTTGTTAGGTCATGGAGCAATAAAATTTACATCATTGGAAAGAGTAGCTCAGATACTCTAAGTTCACCAAAATTTGTGATGGTGTCTCTTCTTGTTCGTGCAATATTTTTTTCCAATTGTGGCAGTTTTCTGCATTCGCGAGTTTATAATGGAGTCAATATCAGGGCATTATATTGTGAAATAATATCTGTAATAAGTCAATTTTTTCAGATTTCAGTCTCATCTTCCTCAGGTCTTGAAGTTATTAGGTGGATGTCTAACTTGATGAGTCACTATCATATGAAAGATATATTTAAGAGATACACATGCTCGAAAAAATATAAATTGGCATTTGTGCAGCATTAACAAATTTATAAATTTAAAATCTCAAGGATTACCACCCAGATTTTTGCATATTTGGAAAGAACACAAAAAACTGATTAGATGAAAAAAATATCAGTCCTCTGGTTAATTTCCTGGCTGTGACATGGCAGTCCAAACTTGGTGGATCAGGCCGTTTCTCGTGAATGATGCAATATGGCATTTGTACAGCATCTGCAGATTTACAAATTTAAAATCACAAGGACTACCACCCATATTCTTGCATATTTGGAAACAGCACAAAAAACTGATTAGATGAAAAAAATATCAGCCCACTGGTTAATTTCCTAGCCGTGATATGACAGTCCAAACTTGCTGGATCATGCCGTTTTCTCGTGATTAGCTTTTAATTCAAGTGGCACAAAAATAATCACGAAAAACGGCACGATAAATCAAGTTTGGACTGTCATATCACGGCTAGGAAATTAACCAGTGGGCTGATATTTTTTCATCTAATCAGGTTTTTGTGCTCTTTCCAAATATGCAAGAATATGGGTGGTAGTCCTTGTGATTTTAAATTTATAAATCTGCAGATGTTGTACAAATGCCATATTACATCATTCACTAGAAACGGCCTGATCCACCAAGTTGGGACTGTCATATCACGGCTAGGAAATTAACCAGTGGGCTGATATTTTTTTCATCTAATCAGTTTTTTGTGTTCTTTCCAAATATGCAAAAATCTGGGTGGTTGTCCTTGTGATTTTAAATTTATAAATTTGTAAATGTTGCACAAATGCCAAAGTTTTTACATTTTTTCGGGCATGTGTATCTCTTAGATATATCTTTCATATAATAGTGACTCATCAAGTTAGACAACCACCTAATAAATTCAAGACCTGAGGAAGATGAGGAGACTGAAATCTGAAAAAAATTGACTTATTACAGATATTATTTCACAATATAATGCCCTGATATTGACTCCATTATAAACTCGCGAATGCAGAAAACTGCCACAATTGAAAAAAAAAAATTGCACGAACAAGAAGAGACACCATCACAAATGTTGGTGAACTTAGAGTATCTGAGCTGCTCTTTCCAATGATGTAAATTTTATTGCTCCACGACCTAACAAACATGATGATCTTTGACCTTGAAAATGGTCTTCGGAATGGAATTTTCAAAATTTGGAAGGCCATATGGTAGTAGGCATGCATCAGAAATTCAAAATTTTTGCATATTTTTGTAGAGAAAGTACAATAGTATCACAGGTTGTTTAAATATTCTTTTTAAAAAATTCAGTTTGGCCACACCAGGGCAGCAAAGTATGATCGTCAGACATCCGCAAGTTTTTTTAAAACCATTTTCAGTTGGGTCCTAACATCAGAATTTTCAAGACTGATCTTTCATTTCTTCAGCATGCCATCTAAACCACAAAGACTAAACATCCTGAAAATTTCATAAAATTATCTACTATATTAATGAAGTTATGAGCTTCTGAACGTTGTTACAAATTTAGACGCGACTCCCAAAACGTTGAAAACGAGGTCACCCCAGACGTCTTTGAAAATTAATATCTTCAAAACTACTTAAGATTTTGATCTAAAATTTGGCTTAGTTTCCTCTAATACCATAATAAATATTCTGAAAAATTTTCAGTAAAATCCGAGATGGTCGAACTAGAACTTTCTGAAAAATTTGTTGATTTGACATGGAATGACCCCAAGGGAAATGGTGAGTTTTGAGCCACTTTTTGAAGGAAGGAGGGAAGTGAATTTGAGCTACAAAAAAGAGAGAATTGAAGCTGATTCCATTCTGTGAGTGTAGAGGCATGGAATGCACACAAGCTCATAACTGTTTTGCATCGGAGTTCAGCATTGTACTTTATTTTATTCGCATTTTGTCTCAGGAATTTGTTTTGAAACTGCCTCAATCATTGGAAATGATTGCGGCTACTAGGCTGGAGAGCAGACAGACCTCGTCTTTACAAATTGTTAGAGGGTGCTGATACCTATCCTGTTGCATCAATTACATCAACCAAATGCAAGTGGGTCTTCTCTGCCATTTAACCCCAGCCACCAATAAACACAATTGCCTTGCACTAGACATAACAAATTATGTGCTTTCCGTAGAACTTAATGGTCCACCACTGGAAGTGTTCAAACGACGAAAGTGGCTGACAGAAGGACATCTCCAGTTGACACATTGAACTATGCCAGGGCCAATTCCAGAAGAGCCAAGCATTGAACATCGACCTTTCTCTATGTATACAGGGTGGGCCATAAAAAATACTCTTACGGTTTTTTGCCAATATCTTGGGCAGAAGTAAGAATTTTTAAATCAAATATTACAAGCTTAAAGACAATTCATATTTACACATTATGGCCAGATTGAATAAAAGTATTTCAAACAGAAAAAAATTTATACCTCTTTTAGTAAGATCACCCACCACTTTTTTTGATGATTCAAAGACGTAATGCAACAAAAAGTAGCAAAAAACAAGTTTATTAAGTATAACAATGAAATAGCAATGAAATAGCAATGAAATTCAAAGCTCTAAAAAATGAAAATGGACAAGGTATCGACAGACAAAATATTCCAGACACTTCATGAGCAAGGTCTTGTAGCTAAAGCCACAATCAGCACTTACTCTGATAAACTGTGGATGCAGAGAAATATTAAGAGTTAAATTGAGAGTTAAGAGATATACGCTGATGAAAGGAGATCGGCTCAATGTCAATTGTTCTGGTTTAATTGTGAAAAGTCAATGGCCCCAAATATCCAGATTTGAACCTGATGAATTATCATGTGTGGAGAGCTAAGCTGGAAAAATGCCACAATCTGCAACCAATACAAAGAACAATAAGGGAATTGACGGTCGCATTGCAGTTGATGTGGGAAGATTTACCTCTGAAACACCTCTACAAAACCATCAATACATTTACAAAGACACCCATGACAGTGGCTCAGGTGTGTTATCTGGTGGTGGACACATTGAACACAAGTTTCGAAGCACTGTCAAGTTGAAATGAAACAATTATTTAAGACGTAGCCCAGTGGTTTTCAACCTTTTTCTAGTGGCGGAACCTTTCTCAAAGCACTATTTGCTCGCGGAACCCTGCGCGTTTCACCCGTCCAGTTTTTTCAAGAAATACACAACCTACAGTTGTATATTGTAAAATTATGTAATATTTTTGTACTTCTGGTGCAGTCAATAGTATCACATTACAAACAGGTCTACTTGCCTATTTGCTTTAGAGTTCTAGAAGTGTAGCCCCAGTGCACACCACTCTGTCAGAGAACAGCTGTAGCCTATTTCTGCTCTATTTCACCAACAACTATCCATCCATGTTACATATGAAAAATTCGTTATACTCAGGATCAGTGATATGGACAAGTTGTGTTAAAGTATTCTTTTTCAAGTTTACAGCGAAACTTGTGCCTTGTTTAAGTCTTGGATGCATCACAGAGAGGCATGTAGGCAGACTCATTATAATTAACCTTCAACATAAAAGAATCGTTTGGGCTCAACCGTCATGAGTGTGATGAGCGATAGGCCTACGAGTAGATGGCAAGCAGAGGGCTTGAGCTTATTTGAGGAGTTTTAGCTTCATTTGCTGGTTATGTCCCTGCACCTGAGAAAGTGCTTCTGTCACAATAATCACACAACTGATTCTTTTTTCACACATCTAATTGATTTTCCGAGAAGCAAATGCATGCAGACAGTATGGGAGTCCAGACTTGTTGGTTAAAGATTCCACAGATAGCTACCGACCTTATTATACTTAAGACTCAGCCTTTACGTTTGCAAAAAATCCGAATATCCGCTAGGCTACCTTTGGACGAAATATTTAGCCACCGGCTCTTCAAAATTAATAAACTGATCAACACATAAATAAACCAAACAAGTCTTTGGCATAGTGCTCATCATATTCTGTTTATTCAAAACAGATCCAAAGCGTCCAAATAACTTTAAACCAATTTTGAAAATGATTTGTTTGTCCGTCTAGACATTTCGAAATGTAGGCTATCTATAAGCCTATAAATTCCCATTTGATGAATGTGACTTCCGAACAACAAGTAGGCCTATAGCCTATGCTAATGAACGACAGTGACTAAAATTATATTAGAAAACAATAATACATTCACGTAATAATGTTATTTTAAGCAAGAATGGCTGAAGGCTGGGAATTAAAGAATCTACTCATTACTGATACTTATGTGATTTTAGTTCGTGCCATAAAAATTCCTATCAAAATGCCGCGGAACCCCTGGCCGGCGCCCGCGGAACCCTTGGGTTCCGCGGAACCCCGGTTGAAAATCACTGACGTAGCCTAATAAATCGCTTTTTGCTACTTGCTGCGTTGTGTTTTTTGAATCGTCAAAAAACAGTGGGTGGTCTCACTAAAAGTGACATCACTTTTGTTCTGTTTGAAATATTTTGATTAAATCTGGCTTTCATGTGTAAATATAAATTCCCTTTAAGTCTAACAAATTTGATTAAAAAAATTCTTACTTCTGGCCAAGATTTGTCAAAAATCATAGGGGGTCTTTTTTATAGCCCACCCTGTATATTGCATTCTAATGCTGAGACAATTACCACAAGAAAACAGCTTCATATGTAAAATTGTTTTATTTTTTTATTTTGTTGTATCATTGTGACTGTTTTTGTGTATAGGTTTTTGACACTAACAAGAACAACAAACGACTGGGTGTTTGCAAACTGTCACTGCGTCATGTCCTGACCTCAGATGACATGACTCTGAATAGACCGTTCTCTCTCAAAGGATCTGACACAGAATGTTCCATCACACTGCGTCTTGTACTTCGTGTAGGTTTTCTGTTCGTTGGTAGACTGAAGCATGGTAAATTGATTAGATAGCTAATACAATTGAATGCTTCCCTTCTACACAGCAAAACGAGCATAACTTGATGCCCATAACTAAAGATAGTTGGAACTATATTCTGCAAGTATTTTTACTTTAGCGGTAAATGTAGTCAACATTTGCATCCAGCCATTTTTATTTGTATAGTTATGTCTGCCTCTTGGTCATTGCAATTTTTCTGAAATTATGCTATTCATCAGCCAAGTCCAAATCAAGTTGTATGGTTCAATAAATGTTGTATATGCTCTAGAGACAAAAGTGACACCGGGGGTCAAAACCTGTCACATTACAGTTTTGACTTTTTTATTCAGTAATATTCTACAGTTAATCTGCTTCAAAATACTTTTTACAGAATAAAAATATCTTTTTTCTAACTGAAGTTATATTCTTTTGAATCTGCAATTTACTAAATTATAACAATGAGAAAATCGAATTCAAAGTTTTGGAACATTTATGCCATGAAAGTCCTTAGTAACCATTACTTGATTCTTCTGAAATTTGGCTGGTCAATAAATGGCTATATCCTGTATCTAATACATCAGACGGTATGAAAATCAAGCTAGTAGTTTTCAAATTGTGATGGAATTACAGGCAACTGCTAATGAAGGATACGAATGAATGTGTTAATATGAAGTGTAAACAATTGCGTCCATGTCGCGATGAACGGACACTTCATCATAGACAACATGACCTACGCTGAATGAGGTGTAGGCTAATACTTCTAACAAATAATTGACCAGTCTCTAAGACAAGTTTGAATAGGAATATGTAATATGTATTCCATTTATTATTTAAATAGACAGAAACAAATAGACCTAGTGTGACCAATAACTTCGGTGGCGAGCAGCACCTCAAAGAAATATTTACATAACATCTTAGGGCGACCGAATCATGGATAGGCCTAATAATACGAATAAATTACGCTCAATTTCAATCTTGAATTTCTCTTCAGTTCTAATAAGGAACTTTAATTATCTAGGCCTTGCCTATATACTTAGACAATTATTATTCCTACTTAAATATCTCATACATTGCGCTTTGATGTGGGACAATAATGTTAGGCTATAAAAGCAGTACCAATTAATCTTCCTGTAGAAATATATTTATGATGGTGGAGGGATAAATGGATGATGGGTGGGTGGATTGTGAGGATTGCTAGTTTAACCCTGTTTACCATAATTGAAAATATGTTTGCCCACGTTACACCACGATCGTATTTATCTAAGAATGTTTGCAGCTTATCCTTATCACCACCATTTGAGCAGTTGATCAATTTCCCAATTTTACTTTCCATGATGAAAAATAAAGTTTATACGAATTGTTTCCGATGCTAAAGCAATCAGAACGTAAGAAATTGAGCACCAAAAATAAAATATCTGCTGGCCTCGATAAAGATGCGCTTGGCAGCGCATGCGCAACATGAAGGTCAGGGTCGCGAGATGTCCCGTAAACCAATAAGACTCTTCGAAAACTGGGTCGGAGGCGTGGTTTGACCTGTAGTCTAGCGGATATTTCAACAACAATCATAATTTGGATAAAAATTGTTCTCATTTAAATAGATGGCACAGTTTACCACGGCCATTCAGTAGCATTTTGAAGGTGTAATTTATTAAGTTGAACACAGGGCTACAAGAAATAGTCTGGTCGCAGTGGTCGGTGTGTGAAAATTCGGTCGTTCATGACGAATTTTAACTTTGAAAACATGCTCATTGAGCAATTGTTTCAGAACAAATCTTGACACCACATGTGTTAAAAGTAATTTTTTAGCACTAAATATTTGAATTAAACATTCCTAATTGTGGAAATTGAACGTAGACATATTCTTAAATAATAATTCACCATAAAATGATATTTTCTATTTTTAACCCCTCTCGCCTATTTTACCCTTTTTGCTTATTTAGAATCCGACAAGTGATGGGTTTTGAGCCCCGGCATCACAAATATGTTTGACAGTTCAGAGATTTCAAGATTTGAAGATGGTGTCCGCTTGATGATGGCCACGCCGATCTCATAATTGATTAGGAAAAACATTAGGACCTATCTCATTTGATCACTTGTCTGTAGTTTAATTTTTTTGTTTATCAACAAAGTCCAAAGCATAAAATTTATTAGTCAGACAATTTTGTAAAGACTCTGTCTAAACACAGGCTATGTTTGACATGATAGACAGTTTTGGGGATTAACATAATTTTATGCCAACCTTGTTGAACTTATCGCTGTAGGTGCCAATATCATATCTTCGCGTGTAAGATCATTTTTGTACTAAATTCACTAATTTTGACATGTCACTGGTTGCTACAAGTTTGTCATGCAAGTAGATACTTTTAACAGTGTTTGTGTTACATATTATTCTGTTCATAGATTTTTTAATGAATTTGTGATTATAGTTTTATTTAATTTATTTGTAAACTTTGAATTAAACACATCTGTTGATCCGGTTTTTCAAGACAGAATATTGTTAAGGACAGCAGATTTTAAGTATTTTTCTTTAATGAACAAATTATGGTTAAATTTATGAAAAACAATTTAGCTACGAAGGATTTTAAATAAATCCCCTAAGGACCCTAATATCCTAACAGTTCACCTGTGTAACTTGTGATTTGTATGGTAACTAGTTTTGTCTATACAACTAGATTTGTTGAATTAAATGAATTTTAATTGATTGATTAGTTTGTGCAACGCTGATGAAGTACTGTTCTCAATATTAATTATTTTGGTAATTTTGTATCTTGTGCCACTGTTTTGCGAACATTTCTGCACTACTCTCACCGCTCTAAGACTGCTGTTGCTGGTTGTAGTGTGCTTTGAATGTTTAATTAGCTCCAAGCAAAGAAGGCCATATTATTTTTCACTAAGAGGAGAAGAATTTCTAGAGAGTTAGTTAAGTTTCTTAAGAAACTTTTCTGCAGGTATTTGGACAATCAGCCAAATCAATGATATGACATCTCTCCTTCCTTAATATGCAATGTTGCAATTGGGCATCAGTATTTATCTGCCTCTCTAAGTCTTTTTATCTCTGTCTCCCTCTATCTCGTTCTTAATTATCTAGGATCAGAATGCTGTGTCGTGTGTTACTGTAAATCTCGAGTGTTTTGGTTGATCGGATTTTAGAGGAGGAATATGTTGGATTGGTTTTTCAGCTTCTAACCCCAGATCAGCCAGAAGAAACTCGGGAGGATGAAGAATTAGAAGGAGTGACGACCAATGCTAAGAAAGGAACATCTGACGTTGATGTGTTGTTGTTGGATGAAGCCGTGGGGCAGGCGACAACGACGACGACGACGACGAAGGTTACTCAGTTGAACAGCCAACCAGAACATAGCAACATTTCAAGTGGTTTTACTGATTCATCGGCTCTCAGATATCGTGGTCCTTCAGTTCCCAGGTGACTAATTTATATTCAGCTATTCAGCTTAACAATTGGACTGAATCTGTCTAGATAAGATATGGGCCATGGACCAATTTGATCACAAATTGGCTTAGTAATGTGGAGTCATGTCCGTAATTTCACGAATATAACATGCATGCGAATATAACTTTTAAGAAGTTGTGAAGATAACTTTTAATAAGTTGTAAAAAATTGATTATATATCACACACCAGATACTTCATGCACTCATTTTTGTGCATCCGCCTATGCGGTGTTAGACGAACATGTGCACTAACATTAATGCCACTACCTTGTGTAATTTCTCACTGGATATTTGTAACTCTTTCTATTTTATGCGAATTGAAATCATCTATTTTATCGAGATTCCTTTTGTAAAGAAAGTGAAAAGTTTAGTATACATTTAAAACCTCTAATGGAAAATTGCCTTGTTCCTACTTCTTAACAGGCATCTTCACAAGATATTTTCTTTCCCCCATCAGAAAATTATGGCACTTTAGTGTAGAGTGAATTTAAGGGAGGCTTCGATGTAAGAGAGTTTGATCAAACTGAGCTTTGTGTGTATTTGCTTTGATTGTAGCCGGGTCATTTGTCAGTATACTGTTGCTCGATGCAAATTTGATCAACTGTTTTAGTATGATTGTAATTGCAGTTGATACCCGTGACAATATTTATGTTTCTTTGATCTATCTACACCCCTGGCCAAGTTCAGTCATGTGTTGTCTAATAATAAAAATTAAAACAGGGCCAACTTGACCGAGATTCAGTGCCATCCAACCCGACATGGAATGATTGTATATAAGTGCTCATCATTTGCAGAAAGTGATGTGTAAGAAGCAACGGGGGATTCTGAATAAGACATATAACGAGTCTATTTCTGAATAATTATTATAATGCTACATCAATTATGAGATATTCTTCGCTGAATTTCATACCAAAATATTTTGAGAGGTTTTTTCTTACTTTCTTAGCTGCTGCTGCTGTATGTTTGCTTTCTGGCAGACTTGACTACAGTAGTTCCACTAAGCTTTTGATTTTTTCCTTAAGTCCTCAGATTCACATTTGGGTGTGACCTTACGCACGTTACAAATTTATTTAATAATAGTAATAATTCCGATGGATCAAGACTCTCTTGCCGGATCATGTAAAAATCTCACACCAATTGGTGACCCATTGAGCAAAGAAACCATTGCAAAGTCTGCCTTTCAGTTTGCAAAGTACCACATTAGTAGGTACATCTGACCTCCACCCTCTTCATTCCCAGAACCGACTCTCTAAATATGCTGACGATTCCTATCTCTTTA
Source organism: Lumbricus terrestris (assembly GCA_949752735.1). Lineage (NCBI taxonomy): Eukaryota > Metazoa > Annelida > Clitellata > Crassiclitellata > Lumbricidae > Lumbricus > Lumbricus terrestris. Next base: position 34,402,468 of record OX457041.1, read on the forward strand.
TTGGCTCCAATCACTTATCTACTGCAACAGATGAACTCCAACACATCGCCAACTGGTCTAAAGGAAAGAACTTGCGGATCAATTCTGACAAAACACGTGAAATTGCTATTATCAGACGCAACAAGAGCTCACTCTCAACACATTCATCAATCTCTGGAGTTTCCCGTACAAAATCCATCAAGGCTTTGGGAGTTCTTATTGGAGAAAAATTAACAGTTACAGACCACATCAACAAGATTATCTGCTCTGGTACTGCCTCACTCTATGCCATCAGAACCCTCAAGGCTCATGGGGCATCCATACAAGAGCTACAAACTATTACTAGAGCTACTATCATATCCAGAGTTATGTATGCCTCTCCTGCATGGTGGGGTCTTGCTAGTGGATTGGACAAATCCCGTCTTGAGGGCCTCATGAACAAACTTAGACGAGCTGGCTACTTACATCCTGATACACTTACAGCAGAAACTTTAGCTCAAGAGGCTGATAAGATGCTTTTCAAAGCTGTTCAGGGAAATGAACTTCATGTCCTCCGTAACCTCTTTCCAGTACAACGTGATCCATTGTATAAATTTAGAGAAAGGGCTCACAATTTCATCCTCCCCGATAAAGACTCATTAAACTTTATCCCAAGAATGTTATTCAAAAACATGTACTAACTGTTTTGACCATAAGCTTTAAGCAGCCATACTGTTAATTTTGCTAATGTAAACCTACAGCGTTCTGTCTGTTGTTTATCGAATTAAACGAAAATACATACATATTATAACCAACCAACCTGTCTCTGCTTTTTGATGCCCTCATACAAATGGATATTGCGTTCACTCCAGTGTCTGCTTGTACTGGTGACACCATATGTAATAATTGTAAAGACTGTGTATCTTAGCTCCTGGTTGGTCTCGATTGTGTTTGGTAAAAGGTCTTGACTTGGTGTGGTCCAGAACTGCTACTGTGACTGCAAACAGCAACATTCGGTGCATGTGGCTCAGTGGTCTGGAATAGTACGCTGCTTGTCGAAGTTGACATTCAAACCAGAACTCTCTATCGCATATGTTCATATCATCTGATTATTTTGAGCTATTACTAAAAAAGTTGTATAAAATGACTCTGGCTTTCACTTTAATATTAGTCTTCATATATTAATAGTAATGATAATGACAATGTCTTAGTGATGCAAGTATAATGTTCAGAATGATGTGTGTGGGTGTGTGTGTGTGTGATTGCATGCAGTGACCAATTGCTTGTTTCTCTGATCATCGATTAATCTGCAGTACACTGGTTTTCAATCAAGCAAAACTTCTAGAGTTCATTTTGCCAATTTCCATGTTTCACATTTTGTGTGTGTTTGTGGTTAAAACTTTGACTGTATGAGTGTATGTATGTGTATTTGTTATAGCGCTTCTTCAATATTCTACTCAGAAGCGCTCCCGACTACAGTGCGGACACTGAATCGGAGTTTCACGCCGAAGCGCTGAGCTATTGCGAGTGAAGGACTTGCCCAAGGTCACTACGCGGCGGCTTGAAGTGGATTGAAACCTGCAACCCTCCGGCTGCAAGGTGACGAACATACCCACTACACCACCGCGCCCCAGTGCAGTTAAAGAATATGCGTCTGAAGTTACTCATCATCTGTCTTGTAGCGAAATGGAGTTTGGATGCGAGTTGCATTGATGATGGTTGATTTTGTGTTGTTTGGTAGCGATGGACGATTTGGTCAGATTCAGGCGACAGTTCGATACAGCGTTCAAAGGGGACGGTTGGTCGTGGTAGTGCATCAGTGCAAGTGAGCCTCACGCGCTCTCTCTTTCATTTCATTGGGCCTTATGCCAAAACTGACCAAGCGGCCTAGTGGGTAAGGCTATCTCCGACTTGCTGCACATGGGTCTTACTGGTACATGCCTTCTGATTACAGTCACAGCAAGGACTTAGGGTCTGCTAGATATCTTGTAACTGTGGGTGAGTTGTTTGTACACAGTGACATCCAATTCTACATCAAGATGTAGAATTCATTTACATGCAATTATATTAATATGTCTTAAGCTCTTGAGCATACAGCATGTTGAGTGGCCATGTACAGTTGGTTGGCATTTTGTAGCTAAATCAGATGGTTTTCACATCGTAAGGTATTTATAATTCTAGATAAATCATTAGACAGGAATCAAGTGGCAGATTTTATGTTCCAGTGAACTATTCTGTAGGAGGCATGTAATTTTTTAAAATTTTTATACATTTTTAACGAAGTCAAACTTCATCAGCCTGAGATCAGTCTAGAGTGGGGAGATAGTTGAATGGTGAAAAGCAGATGGATGTGGGTTTGATACCCACTATCCTCATTCAAGTTCCAAGGCATCACTGCTTTCATCATCATCATCATCATCATCATCATCATCATCATCATCATCATCATCATCATCATCATCATCATCATCATCATCATCATCATCATTCGTCACCTACTCCACCAATGGGAGCGTTGCACAATGAGTTGACCAAATTTCTCCAACGTGTCCGATCCTCAGCCACAGTGATGGCCATGTTCAAATCTATACCCAGCCCTGTTAAGTATTCATCTATCATCCCAAGCCAGGTGGTTCTAGGTCTTCCTCTAGGGCACTTCCAGGAAGGCAAAGCCTGCACCAGTAGTGCCTGTCTAGAGTCTGAGCCTGCTGTCATTCGAGCTATGTGCCCAAGCAGCCACAGGCACCAGACGTCTAATAGTACCCCATACCGTTGTTTGTCCAGTTCTGTTGTAGACCTTCGCATTGGAGATGAAGTCGACCACTTGATGCCGCATTAGGTCCTCAAGCACTTAGTGCCAAAGGCGTCTAGGCGCAGCTGATCCCGCCTACCGAACGACCATGTTTCAGAGCCGTAGAGGAGAACTGGCATGATATATGAGTTTGACTGTTCGAGGAGATATGGACATCTGGTGAAATTCCTTCTGACTGGCGCAAAGGTATCATCCTCCCAGTGTACAAGGGCAAAGGTGATAGAACGGAGTGTAAAAACTACAGGGGCATCACACTCCTCGGTTCCTGGGAAAGTCTTCGCTCGAGTCCTACTTGGATGAAGCAGGTTATTCATGCCAGCAGAAGAAGAGAACAGAGTGGATTCACGCCAGGGTGTTCGACTGTCGACCGGGTCCTCACTCTCAACCTTCTTGCCCAGAAGAGGAGAGAGTTCAGACAGCCTCTTTACGCTGCCTACGTTGACCTGAAAGCAGCATTCGACTCAATCGACCCTGACGCACTTTACAAGCTTTTGAAGATCGCCGGGATCCCTGATAAGCTGGTCCTTCTCTTCCGTGCTCTCTATACAGGCACCCTAAGCTGTGTTCGCTGTGAGGGAGATACCAGTGGCTGGTTTCCGATTAGGTCGAGGGTTCGACAAGGCTGTATCTTAGCTCCAGACATGTTTGACATGGCAATGGAGTTGTGGGAAGGACAGTTGCCAGGGCTATGCCTGGAGCTGATATCGGCGAAGTGGCATTTACTGACTTTGATTTTGCCGATGATGTATCTCTACTGGCCCAAATTTATGATTTGCTGGCATCAACCCTTACAATCTTCGAGGAAGAGGCATCAGAGTTGGGTCTACACGTCAATTGGCAGAAAACAAAGGTGCAGAGTCTGAGCAATTTCCTACCGCGACCTCCGGACATCATGGTAGAGTAGGCGGTCGCCGGTCATGGTAGGCGGTCGAGTGTGTTGAGGGTTTCAACTATTTGTGCGTGCTCACCCATGAGTCCTGTCGCAGCACCCCGGAGATCTCAAGACGCTTGGGAATGGCAAGCGGAGCATTTGGAGCCCTAAAAAATAACATCTGGTCCACTTGTATCAGCCTCAGTACCAAGATACGACTGTTCAACTCATATATTATGCTCTTGTCAGCTTTGATATTTTGTATAAAGCCCTAGAAATTTGTGACTTTGAATACTACTTTCAATTTCACAACTTTTCATATGTGGCAAGCAGAACAAAAGTTATATAATTTTTTTAGTGAGACCACCAACTTTTTTTGACGATTCAAAAATGTGACGCAAAGAAATAAATTTTTTACAAGTATCATCTCGAATGATTATTATCAAATGGCCTTGATATATTCAGATAATCATTATTATTTAGGCAAGAAACAGGGTACCAGTATAGCTGTGCTGCACTGTGAAGTCATTTAGCAAGATGATCAAGTGTGTACAAGGAATCTGTCAGATTAAAATTTTTGCTATTAAAACAGTGAAATTCAAATTTCTGAAAATGAAAATGGCCAGGATGTCAATGACAGGCAAAATGTGTTGTCAGGCACACTTCATGAGCAAGAATTCCTGGAGCTAAAGCTTATAATCACTTACTTACTCTGATGGACAGGGAGTGCAGAGAAAATTAAGAGTTAAATTGAGAGTTAAGAAGCATGCCGTTGAAGAAAGATCGGCTCAATGTAAATTGTGTGTGTTTCATTGAGAAAATATCCGGATTGGAACCTGATGGATTATCAAGTGTAGAGAGCTATACTGGCAAAATACCACAATATGCGGTCAAAACCAAGAGCACTAAGAGAATTTATTCTTGCATTGGAGATGATCTGGAAAGATCTAGAACACATCAACAAGGCCATCAAGAACTTTACAGAGAGACTCGTTACATGTTTGAGCACTGTGGTGGACACATTAAACACAAAATGGGAAGCACTATCAAGTTCCTTTGATAACAGTTATTTGAGATATGACTTAATAAAATCGGTTTTTTGTTACTTTTTGTTGCAATACGTTTTTGAATCGTTTTTCAGCAGTGGGTGGTCTCACTAAAAGTGATATAGCTTTTGTTCTGTTTGCAATATTTCGATGAAAACTGGCCATCATGTGTAAATATGAATTGTCTTTAATCCTGTTAAATTTCATTTGAAAATTCTTGCTTCTGGCCAAGATATTGGCAAAAAACCTTAGGGGGATATTTTTATGGCCCACACTGTACACCTAAACACAGGCCTAATCTGATAGATTTTTTACATCATTTTTAGGGGATTTTATCATAGCCACAGGGGATAATGTCCAGGGGGATAATGTCTGGTTAGTATAGATAAGGTTTTAAACTTTTTATCGAAGATGATTTGAAGATTGCAGAAAGAAGTATTTATTGCATGGGAGAAGTGAAAGCTGCTGGAGAAACGTCTGAACGATAGATTCGTTGTGTTATTGACGCTGGTAGCTTGAATAATTGTGGATTAACCCTGAGGGAGGGTGCTCCAAGTCTGAGACTTGCTTATCCTGCTGAGTTTTAGCCACAAGAATGGACTCGCGATGAACTGATTCAGGTTCTACATTCAGTGCATTGGTGCAACTTCGCAGCATTGCAACATCAGCAGCAATTCATTCTGTTGCATAAATCTGTGTTTCTTCTGTTTGTCGTTGAAGTAACTTGATTCCATGTGATGATGACGATTTGTCTGATCCATCAGTTCGTCTCATCCTTCTTCCAGACAAATCGTCGAAAAAGAAGACTCAGACACAGAAGAACACCCTCAACCCAGTCTTTGATGAGACGTAAGTGAGACTCACTTTTCATATCGTACTGCTTGCACTTGCTTTTTCATTTCTGCTCTCATCTTTTGTCATCAGGCTTTTCTTCAACCTCTGATGCAACCTGCCTTGTGATTCATGATAACTAGGTAAGTATTGGCATAACACATAAATTTACATTGTTTGGTAGAATACTATCATCATTGTCATCAGTCTCAGTTCCTCTACTGTATTTCCAAAATATCGATAACAGTTGGTCCTTACTGTTTTGTATCAGGGTGTTTAGCTAGATGCTGACAACTTTCACTGTGTGTCAAACTAGTGTATTATTATTATTATTGTTATTATTATTAAATTTTTATTATTATTATTATTATTATTATTATTATTATTATTATTATTATTATCACCATTATTATTATAATCCTCTAAAAAAGAGTACTACAGTCTCGTCGTGCCCAGGCATGTGATGGCATTGAATCGCAGTACTGTGACAGATATCTTCTGGAACAGGAAGAAAGTTTCTTGTGGGTCTTCTGTAACATGTGACAACCGTCGACCAAGTTCTGTGATGAAGGCCAGGCCCTCCTGGTGCATAAGTCCCAGCATTTCTAGCACAACCGGAGTGAAACTGTATCTTGTCTGGAGTTCCGAGTATTATTATTATTATTATTATTATTATTATTATTTAATTAAATAAATTTGTGAAGCAAGGTCACACAAAAATGTGAATTTGAGGTTGCAGAAAGTCAGCTGCCAGAGGAAGATGGAGTGAGAAATCCAAGCGCTTGAAAGCTAAGGAGAAATAGTGAGTTTGGAGTCGCTTTTTGAAGGAAGGAAGAGAATTTGAGCTATGAAGCGAAAGCGGAAGTCGATTCCATTGCCTGGGAGCAGAGGCATGGAATGCATGTGACTCCATAACTGTTCAGCATCGGGTCAGCTAAAAACCCATACTTATGATCGCAGGTCAGGAGGAATGTACGGAGTTAATAGTGACTGAAGGTGGGAGTTGTACTGGTACTGAGGGATTTGTAGGTCAAGCATGCCAATTTGAATTTTATCCTGAACTCAAGAGGAGGCCAATGCAGCTGACGGAGTGAGGCTGAAGAACTTATTTGGGGTAGAACACGCTGCAATATGCAATCTAAGGAGTTTTCGATGTCTTGATTGAGTCTATTGAGCTGAAGGTGTGGGATGGCCACAAAAGTCGAATTAGCATAATCGAGGCAACAGGAGGCAAGAGAACAGGCAATGGTTTGAGACACATTGATTGCCAGGGCCGACCTGATGTGATGTATTGCCCTGATGTGATAGAAACAGAATCTATGAAGTTTTGTTGTATGCGGCCGGAATGTGAGCCGCAGGGGTACAGAAATGCCTACAAGGTCAATATTAGAAAGTAAAGGGAAGAATGCAGGCATTTGAGTGACCAAAACAACATTGACTCAGACTTGTCAGGGTCTCATGGCCAAACCATTGAAGCAAAACTTACCCACATGCATAGATGAAAGGCACTCCCCAAGTTTAAGTTTACCAGACTGATCACTGTGCGCGAGAAAGCAATATGGATCCTACTGCTGTAATTTGACTTCATCTTCTTTGCGTATGCATTACGCACCAAATAACATCAACCAGCTTGGTGTGGGATGATCTGTCTGTAATGGCGCGTGACCGGGATTCATCTCAAGAATTCGGTCTGCTGGTTGGACCATTCGCAATACCGATGCGGCTGGAAACCGGACCAGTGTTGACAGGGAGCGCGACGAGAACGCTGATCCAATGCTCCCCATACTTCATAATGATTAACTATACAACTGATTGGGGAGGTAAAGACTGTAAATAATAGAGGACCATGGACAGATCCTTGTGGCACTCCATAAAGTGCAAATGGGGATCTGTTTGCACTATGCAAACAGTGTAATCACTGCATGAATTATTATTAAATTTAGTTTCATACAAAGTTGAAGTTAAAGGAGTTTTCTTGTATCAACGTGTTGCTCATTTCAAAATCTGCACACATTTATACTAGACAAAAAATTGAATTTTGAATATTTTAGTGAATTCTTGGCTGAGTAATTGTTGTGTCTGTGTGGAATGGGCAATATTGTTGCATCTAGTTCAAATCGGATTATGTATTCATTTATAGTGTCTGTTTTGTATAATTGTGGTTGTCTTGTCCATGAATCTTATATGTAATATATGTAATGTGTGCTTTTTTAATATTCGAGTCTTTCCTTTTACTGTACCAGTGTCATTCTGTTTTTAGATTTGATTGGCCATTGACCAAGGCAGAAGCTGCAACAAGAACACTGGAGCTGAGTGTCAAGAACTCAGTTGGTCTGTTCTCAAAGAACCGTGTTAACATGGGTTTTGTTCAGCTGAACTTATCCGAGATAGATGACCTCTGCAAAACAGTTACTGAGTGGTTAGTTTTCATCTAATTTAATGTGTAATCTGCGTCTGCTAATGGAAGAATATTGATATGATTGGTAATAGGAAGTTGGAGAAGTGATGGCAAGCACTTCTACAAGATGGTTACCTATTTCCAAGACATATATCACAACGTGCATGTTTTGTGCATAGGGCAAAAAAATAATGTTGTGTTTCCGGTAACCCGACTGAGTCACTTTTATTGCCGTGACTCGGATAATTTTGTGAAAATATTGTTCATTACATAATATAGTAACATTGCCTTCCGTATACAAGATGTAAAATTGGGACATTATAATTATAGCGTTCACTAAGGCAGACGTTCGCAAACCAGCCATCTTTCAATGTATATAAGGACCCGTTAATTAGAGCAATCAATAGTTTTTCATGGTCAACTTGACAAGGCAGACGGTTGTGAGGGAAGAGTAACAGATCCAAGTAGGCCAAGATTTGTCCAGCCAAGATCTTTCTTCTCTTTGAAAACAGTAGGTGGCTAAAGAAAACCACCGGCCAATCAGCAATGTTTCCTCAATTTTACCTGACGCTGTCTTACCTCAGGGAGTGCATCCTACACACACATTTATATACACAGTTACACACACACACATATATAAATACATATAAATATATATATAATCGACCCTTGCAGTAATTCTATCACAATGCATGTGCCAGAGTGTTTATAATTGGGTATCTCAACTGGGCACACAGAATGCTAATTTGCATAGAGGGACTCACACAGGTCAGTGAACACAACTTGGCTGAAGAATTCCTTTACTTAGTTTAGACAGCCCAGTTCTCTCATGGTAACTCCTTGTGGGTATTCCCTAGAGGGCCATCGCTTGTTGCATGTTGTGGCTATAGACAGCTGTCATCTGCTTCAAGTTCATTGTTTAACTAGCTGTTTGTCCATCCTAAGAAAACCCATTTTTGCTCACTGTGCCCTCCTAGGCACACTAGACTAGGCTGTCTTGTGCTCACTGTGCCCTCCTTTGCTCTCTGCTTCTTTCTGCTGTATTTTTGCTCACTGTGCTTTTGTGTTTACTGTGCTTTCTTCTGCTCACAGAGCACTAACTCTGCTCTCTGAGTAACAAGAGAAATCTTGTTACTTCTATGGGTGACTGACTACTTCCCGGCTGCCAATCTCGAGAGACCTTTAGCGATGTCATTTTCCCTTGAGCCACCTCTAAGGGTGACAAGGGAACAAAAGAATTCTAGAAACCTGTAGTGGTAAATACTCAATGTTTTGCCAGTCTCAAGCGAACCTTAGGACCCTTAGCTGGTGATGTTCTGTTCTGACTCATCCTCGCATTCCCACCCCACTTAACCTTGCCAGAAAAGACGTCAACTAAATGAAATTAATAAAATTGTTTTCTAGAGCAGTTTGTAGGAACAGACATTCTGCAAATTTATAGGCATTTTATACTCCCTTAGAATGCGCACTTCGTTGCATCGTGTATCTTTGTGCAAAATTAGGTCAGTTGCAAAAAATTTCGGGTGGTCACTGTATAAAAATATTTTGGAAAAATAAAAATATTTTGCTACCTACCTACCCATTTTTTTAACTCTGTCACTGGAAACACACCATTATTTTTTACATATATATAAAAACGATAGAAATGTGGAAAAAATGAATAAAACGTTGTTTTATCAGAAAAAACCCTGAAAAAGCGAAAATAAAACGGAAACGGAAAATAATTTGACTTTGTTAATCTTAAACTGCATTTTAAACTTAAAAACCTTGTTTATGCAATTTTATCTAAATCGGCAGATAACACAACTTTATTAGTAGGCCAAAATTAATTATAAGTGACATTAATCTACAACAGTTATTTTTTTCTTATGGTTTTCGTTTAATAAAAAAATTGAGAAAAATTAAAAGTATTGAAATCTTTTTAAATTTTACATAAGTTTATGCTGATGCACATAACGCAATTAACTCTTCAAAAATCTAATCAGAAGTAAAGACTACAGATGTGTACAAAAATATATATTTTACTTTAAAAATTGTAATATATATAGGCCTATTGGCCTAAGAAGTTTATATCAAAATAACTCAGTTGTTGTAGGGACCTACTAGCCTACATGTAGGCTTATTTATTTCTCAAATGATGACGTTAAACAATTAGATAATGACATTAGTTAGCTGACTCCTTGAGAGTACCGTGAAAATGTAAGAAAAATCAGAAAAAAATAAAATTAAGGAAAATGATAACAGATAGTAAATAAATAAATAAAGTTATATAAAAAATAAAGAGTGGAATAAAACTATACGAAGCATATCAAACGAAAAAACGACATTTAAAAAAATAATAAATAGCCAAAAAAGGTTTAAACAGCTATGGTTTTGGGGACGTCAGGATGCAAGAAATTAAAAACACATGTAGGAAATAATGTTGTGTGAAGATTATGGAATGTGATCTCATAATCCCAAAATTGAGAAGATGCTCTGGTATTGCATTCCCAGTTGCATTCTCATCTTTTCTTCTACTCTTTCCAGTAAATGTTTGCCTTCTGTTGGCCGTTTGTGAGGCGCCCTTGTAGCGGTATGGCCGCGTTACGGCGCCATATAAATTGTCGCTATTATTATTATTATTATTTTTTTTTTTTTTTAAATTTATTTTTTTATTATTATTATTATTATTATTATTATCAACATCAACATTATATTTCTCAAAAAACAGTGTACTACTGTCTCGTCGAGCCGAGGCATGCGATGGCGTTGAATCGCTGAACTGTGGCTGATATCTTCTGGAATAGGAAGAAGGTTTCTTGAGGGTCTTCGGATACGCGTGACAATCGTCGACCGAGTTCTGTGATGAAGGCCAGGCCCTCCTGGTCCATAGGTCCAAGCGTTTCTATCGCAACCGGAGTAAAACTGTATCTTGTCTGGAGCTCCGCGTATTTTAGCTTTTTCCTAGCAGCGGCTATTTCGGCAGCTCCGCCCGCCATTGCAGCAGTCTCAGTCAAGTACGAAGGTGCCAGGGTATCGACAACGGTCACATCCCAAATAAGCGAACGCCCACTTTTCCATGGAATGAGGGTTTGACCATCTGGTCTTTTCCCATCGAGACGAGTGAGACCAGCTGGTTCTCTGATCGATGGTATGCCTGCCCTGATGAGACTACGAAGCACAATTTCGTTCACTGCGGAATGTCTAGCTTGTCTTCCGAAGCCAAGTGAGCAAGACAGACCATGTGAACCTCTGGCCGAAACCATTGAACCACATGTACAAGCGTGTGGGGCGCAGATGACCGCACCAAGTCTCAAGCCTACTGCCACCCTCATCTCCTCGTCGCTGAGTCTTAAGCCTTGGGCTGCCAGTGGAAGGGCGAAGAGCCAGTCCGAAGCATGGGGAGCCTGAATTGCATTCATTCTTGCCTGATCATACGAGTCGAGAGTGCGCGATGTAATCCCCGATACTTCAGCTGACAACAGTGGTATGTCCCATGAGGACTGCTTGCTGTCAGAAACTGGGAATTCTATCGTTTCCGTGGAGCTCTGTTGCCATCTGGTTCTGAAAGTTTCCACCATGGAGTCGTCTGGAACCTGTGTGAGGGCGAGGATGAGCGATTGGGTGAGTTGAGATCTTGCGGCTGAGGCTAAAAAAGCTGGAAGTGCCAACGAAGATGCTCTCCTAATTCCCAGACCTCCCATCCTGATTGGCAGGGTAGCGAGTGACCATTGATCGTCCGATAGAGCTATATTTAGAATGTTCTCAGTGCCAGCGCGCAACCCCTCATCGAATTTCATGAGGCCCGGGTGGTCGCAGCAGGGCGTGCACCGCAGAATATGTATTAGCCTCGGTGCACCTATAGAGCACCGCAGTATCAGAAGAGCGTCCTGCTTAGGTATCTGTTCCAGTTTTTCCATTGCTTTTGACAAATTCGAAACGATAGAGTCTAGTGTGTTGGTGAGTGCTTCGTGCGAGGCAAGTGGTGCACCAAGCAACTCTGCTGAAGATGGATGTACGCGTTTGAATTGGTTCGCCGGTTCTGTCAGGGTGATGCCTGCGTCTTTGGATATTACCTCACATTTTGAGTTGTTGACCATTAAACCCAAGCGGGCGCATCCTTCCGTGATAGCCACCACGTCCTCACAAACTACCTCATGCATGCCTCCCAAAGTGAGATCATCCAAATATCCGAATGCTAATGGTGACTGTAAATGAGACAAAATTTCTTGAAGCGGCAGGCAAAATAGGACAGGACCTAGAGGATCCCCCTGTTGCGGGCCTTCTTGCGATTGTAGAGTGAAGCTGCCATACTTCAGGATAGATGGTTCAGCGTACGAAAGATGGCAATAGTCGTATAGTTCTGGGCACCATTCTGATAATGAGGAAAGCATTTTGTCACGATGTAGACTGTTGAAAGCATTTGCTAGATCGAGTTTGATGATAATGGAGTTTTCATTCATTTGCTCCAAAAATCTTCTTGTTGCGTGAATCGCGGCTTCGATTCCTCCTGAAACTCCGACTCCCAGTTGTTTCGGGGATAATTGAGGCGCCACTAAGGGGATTATGTGAGCATTAGCACATTTCGAGGCAAGTCTGCACCACAAGTAACCAATGACAATTGGTCTAAGGCCTCCTGAACTTTTCTTGAGGGCGAACAGTGTACCACCGAAAATGATCGGACGCAGCTCTTGTGGGCAGACTCCAACCAGAAGTAGATTCATCAAAGCCGTCACTGCTTTCAGTAGCCCTGGGCCTGCGACTTGGTCGTTGAGTAGTTCTAAGACGTGTTGTGGTCTCACACCATCTGGTCCACCAGAGGAGCCCTTCGGAAAGGAACGCATGGCGTCACGGACTTGTACTTCAGTGACCTGTAGTGAATCTGTATGTGGCTTATCTTGTGAAATAGATCGTTCATGGGGTGATGGATGTTTGAGTCGGAGCAACTCCAATGTTTCCTTATTAATTGGAGCTGGTGTGTCGTCGGAGCAGAGAATGCGCGCCGCAGCGCTGAGATTGCCGTCCTCTAGCTTGGCTGCTACTGCGGCCGCGATGTTGTGAGCGAGAAGCTGCTTCCTTGGATTTCCTCCGACTGCGTTGTCTCGATATGGACCAAACAGGAGCGATGCGGACGTTTGCCAATCGTTCTTAAATGTGTCTATTCGTAATTTGATGTGCTGAGTAAGATTGTGTCTCTTGCCACCCCTTGTTGGTTTTTCGAGAGCTCCTGAACCAAAGGAGAGTAGGCGCAGCCATCTGCAGGGGATCAAGGGTTCACGTAGAATACCCACGATGATGTCCGTCAGAAGGTGTGCTGCTGCCGTTCTTGCGCCCTTAGGAATATGCCTGAGGAGCCCATTCGGCAGATCGGGATGTTTTATCGCTGTCGTTTGATTACTCTTATCTTCCGGGTTTGTGCTGTCGCAGAAGATGAAGCTTTGCCCAATTTCCGTGGATTGCGGCTGGGACTGCGATGGGGTTCCACCTAGAATCGTAGATGATTCGGATAATAAGACTCGATGAGCAGATGTTGGTGTGAGCGGTGGTTTGCTAGAACCCGGGCATGGCTGTTTTCTAGGGCCGTGCTTGTGTAGATTGCCGTCCTTATTGTGTAGAAGGAGGATGGAATGGCAAACACTACATGTTCCCCTAGCCTTTCGATGCTTAGATGGGACTTGAGTGGCTGCTTGGGAGATTTGCGAGGACTCCGTTTTCGCGTGAGTTTTGAATCTGCTTGGCGATAGTTAGAAAAGACGGTTGGCTGACTGTAGATGGCCGCCAACACTTCTGATTTTACGTCAGATAAATGTAAATGAATGAGCGTCTTTGCTGCGTTGCTAGGCAACGTATTATGACGTTAAAGGATATTGAGCTGATTTGCCGTTGCAGATTGCTAAATATGAATATTCCGAAATTTTTCAAAGCGTGGCTATCAGCTATAAAGTGAAAGTAATTTGTCTAACCCATCCGAGCCGAACAGTTGCAAATAAGATGACGATCAGTATCACGAGACGTACCGAAAACAGATTGTATAAAAATCCCGCTCGAAAGACAAGCTGATCCTCGGAATTTAGCGAAAATAGCGGAGCGCTATAATTTCCAACCTTCCAACTCCGCTGGTGACGTCATTTTATTTATTATTATTTTATTATTATTATTATTATTATTATTATTGTTATTATGATCATACAGTTGGTAATGATTAATTATTTATTAAACCCACCGTCAACATTACACTCGATTGTTTACTAGCAGATAAGAGTTTCATCGACCATAATCTCTGCGTGACTTCTGTCTGCTTCTCATCTCCACCCAATTGTTTATCATCTCCTCCTGCAGACTTAATCAGCAAACTTATTGCGTTGTGGAATCTATTAAAGCCTGCTGAATACCATTATATTTTAGTTTGATTGTTGCTGCTTTATTTGTGCCTACGGTTGTGGTTGTCTGTAAACCATTGACATCTGTTGTCTACCAGCATATTCTAGATGATGCCGGTGACACGAAACGGAGTATCCCCCCTGAAAGCTATCCGGGGGGATGAATTAATCTATCCCCCCGGATGGAATTAACCGGTCTATACTATCCGGGGGGATAAACCATTCTATCCCCTTTTTTGAAAAATGCGCATAATAAAAAAAATTCTGCTGTAATCAAAATTTAAAGTGGCTCCAATTGTTTTAAGTGTCCTAAGCAATGCTCAGATAAAGGCAACTCGAATTTATTTAGTGACTCTGAGTGTTCTTAAGTGTTTTAAATGTTTTAAGTGCTCTAAAAACAGAGTAAAACAAATTATCTAGTAGGAATAAACATACTTGCTAGTGTCATTGTTCAAAACAAAGCAGATGAAAATTAATTTGCCCAAAAAAATACACGCGGAAGCGGTTTTTCGACTTTTTTTAATTTGGGGGATAAAATTAATACGGGGGATACTCTATTTCGTGACACCGGCAGGTCCTAGAATATTCTGGATCATGGCATGCACCAATAGCTATTGAGTATTCAGAGCAGTTTTTATGTTGATGTGTGGTCATGGCAACATCCTTAACCAATCAATCAATCATAATTTATATAGCGCCCCTTCAAGGTACCTACTCAGAGGCGCTCCCGGCCGAGATCAAGTGGAAAAAACCAGTCTTCAACAGTTTGTGAAATTGAGAACAGCTTGGGAGGTGTCGAATAGTCAAGGGAAGTCCATTCCAGGTTGTTTGACCAACCACAGAGAACGAACCCCTCTGCATTGTTGCAGAGCAAGTGAAAGGAATCATTAAGTCACCATGGACAGCAGAGCACAGTGCGCGGTGGCCTATGCAAGTGGAAAGGGGGATTCAAAGCTCACACAGACCAACACATGTATTGTCTGTACAAGAAAAGATTTCATTTGTATCAGCATCCTTTTTATAACGGAATCTCTTTTTCTGATCAAATGATCCAGCTAACCATTTCATCATTGTGTCTGAAATTTCTGGTTTTGTAACTTTCAAAATGGGAACTAGACATCCTGCATAAACTTCCTTCATTAGCTTAAGTTTTGCTTATTTTTAGTATTTTTGTTGAATCTTTTTGCTGTTGAATTTCAGAATTTTTAAATGGAACGCAACCTACTTTAAAACGTTTTCTTGTTACTTTAGGTATGATCTCCAGAATCCTGAAGAAATTTCAAGTCCTTTGCCTCATCAGGCATAGATCCTCAAGCCAGGAAGTCATTTGCTTGCGGACCAGTCATGATTATGGCTTCCAATTTAGTCGTTTAATATTGATATTTATGTGCTTACCGGTGTTTGGCTAATGCTGAAGTGTTAACTACTCTTACTTTTGCTTAGTCCCTATTTTTATCCTATTAACTACAGTGACATTGTGGTAGTAGTAAGCTTACTGTCACTGTGTTACCAGTGACTGTTTTTCAACTTGGTCATTTTCCACTTATTACTCATCATAAGTTTCAAGTTTCTAGCAAACTTAGCTTGACCGATGATACTGTAACTGGATTGTCTGTGTGGTAGTGCTCAAGAACAGGGTGTGGTATTCACATTTCCTGCTGCAAGTGACTGTAGCATAGGGTGACCATATGTCTCAGTTTTCTGGGACATGTTTTTTGTGGTGCATCTTGGTGTCCCGACGACTTAGGCAAAATAGCAAAATTGTCCCGGTTTTTGACAAGAAGGAAACTTGAATATTGAAAACATCGGCTTTATGTAAATGACAGAACAAAGTGTAGTTTGTAACCGACAAGAAAGTTGTAATGAAAGAGATGTTGTTAATTTATATGGAATATTATACGGAATCTTTAGTAGGATGCTAGTAAGTTTAGTTAACAGATTTTAAGAATTATTGAGACGTAACGAGAAAGTTTTCATAATACAATTTCAGTGGCAGTGCCAGATCTATATCGATTTCAGCAGATCACGTCAGGGTCATAATGGGAGATGACAACTTAAAATGGTGCTATTGTAATGCGGAAATGTAAAAAAATTTATGATGAGGGGCAGATCCCTTTCCCCAAACCGCTTTCCTTGCTCGGCGCTGCATGCCTTGCCGATTGTCCGCCGGACACTCGTTTATCACCCAGCGACCTTAATTCATCCTTTGAACTGGATTACAAACACTGTCAGTGCTGATTGAGAGTGTGTTCTGAATTATGAAAGAGTACTGCACTCGGTGCACTGACGACTAAAGCAGGTTGGAGATTTCGACACTGAAGTCTATGTTCAGCATTGAGTTAACTTTGAGGGCACCTGCAACGATATGTTTTCGAAAACCTTTCGTAGAATAGAACTTGACTTTAAAAAATCACTCTTTCGAGAAATATCAGTAACTTTGAACTTTTACAATGTATGTTGACCAAAGTACTCTATAGGACTAGGTCCTCATATGTGCCTATAGTCCTGTAGTTAAAGAATAAAATTTTTAATTTTCCAAAAGAGTGTCCCGGTTTTTGATGGCCAGAAAATGGTCATCCTACTGTAGCAACATTGTGTAAAGCTATGTTGCTTCACATTTGAATTGCATCGTGTTGTTGGTGCTTGCCATCGGTGTAACTAAAGTGATCAGAGTGCTACTTGGCTTTTGCTAATATGTAATTTAATTTCATAATGTATCAGTATTAGTTTGTCAATAATTCTTAAAATTACTATTAACAGTACTCTATAGGACCAGGTCCTCATATCTTCTGGTTTATAATTTTGTAATTTATTTATTTATTTGTTTTTAATTTATTCAGATGCTGGTAATTATTCTAATCAAGATTGAACAGAGTTCTTAGAGTTCTGTAGAAAAGTTGTGCATTTTAAGAAGTGTTGAAGTCTATTTCAGCACCAATATGTACCGGTACAGGATTGCTATCAGAAATTGAAATGTGCAATGTACGTGGAAAGGATTGTTAAAAGTCTTATATCTCCAGACAGCCAATGCTTACATGCACATAGTATGTGTTACTTGTCCTTGCACCGTGTTGTGCAAAAGCACCTAAATGGTTTTATGCATATAATACACAACAAACTAAGTAAACATGTATATTCTTGGCATAGCTGGCATATACCTAGAACATGGATCATAGAGGATTATTATGCATGTGCGCTTTCTGCAGTTTAGGAAACATTGAACTGGTATACATACCGATTATTGTTGAAATTGAATGCAAATGTGTATTTTTCAGTCTTTCTGCTGGTTAAATAGCAATGTTCACATGAATTTTGTTTTCTTTAGGTCTGCACTCTACTTGTTTCAAGTGCAAACTAACATATTATAAATACACCAGATGCAATCACAGATATTTTTTACACCTGTCTTATCTTCTTCTGGATGTGGGGTTTAGTTTACAGTGTTCTCCTAAATTGAATGGGAATGTGCATTTTAAAATTTGTCAAATTACCCGGCATTGCCCGATAAATTGTGGGACTCTGTCTAATTGCAAGGTTTCTTAGCATGCAATCATCGTTCAAACTCTAATTACTGCTATTATTATTATTATTATTTTTTTTATATATTATTATTCCTTTTAATGTCTTCAACAAACAACAACAGTAACAGAAAGTACAAAAAACTAGGGAAGTAGTGGCTAGTGTTATATCTTCTCAGGAACCAGATCAGCTAAAGTGCCTCGAAAGGCCACTGAGTTAAAGCGCTGAACGGTTATAGAGAGACGTTGCAGCAAAAAACAGGTCTCTCTCAGTTCGCCAGAAGACAAAGATAGGATGCGGCCTAAATCTGACAAAAAGTTAAGACCATCAGAACAAATTGGACCTAAGGTCTCAAGGGCTAGGGGGACAAAGAAGTGTGTGTTTAGTAAATCGGCGTATTTGGTGTTTTTCCTAACCGCTGCAATCTCAGCTGCAGCCCCCGCCATCGTTGCCGTGGCCTGGAGATATGAAGGAGCAAGGGTGTCGATTACAGTTGCATCCCACACAAGATGGCGACCCGCACGCCATGGAATCATGGTCAGATGTTAATTATAATTAATTATTATTATTATTATTATTATTATTATTATTGAGAATCTGGTGGTCTTTATTTTCTCTTACCCTGCGATCATCCGTTGATAATATGATTTCGCAGGTGCGCTTGAATTGCATGTTTACGTGTTTCTGGCTTTCCTCCAGATGTCACATGAAGTCTTCATGATGAAGAAATTACGTCAAAAGCAATGGCGACAAGATAATTATTGTAAAACAATGAAATGGCCTGCCTGCTTGTAGGCAAGCATAAGTAAATTTTCCTTTTTATGGGGAAGGGGTATGATTTTGGAATCTCGAACCCTCTAGGTTTTTTTTGTAGGCTGATAAGAAGTATTTGTGGAAAATTGGGTGCAATCGGTAGAGTGTTTAGGGATCAAAAGTGTTTTTGTGGAACATCAAGTTAGTTACATACATACTTTTCTTTTTTATATATATATATTGATGGAGTATTGTTTTATTAAGCCTTTATGATACTTCTTGCTTCAGGTGATAAATAGAAGAATGATTATGCATCAGGTGCAGTTACAGTGTCATTTGTTTATATAGCACCATCATGAGAAAATAGAGGCCTGATAAACGATGTTTCCAGCAAGGCTTAGTGCTGTAGCCTCTATGAGAGCATGATTATCTTCATTTTCTTTCTTTTACCATCAATCTGAACTTAATTAATTGGTCTGAAAATATCGATAGTAATCTCTTGATAATCATGTGTGTACAATGTATTAATGCTCAATGAGGTTATGGGGTTTTGTAAACTCTGATACAACTGGCAGGATATATGCGTGCAAATATGGTCATGGTAGTGCAAAGCTAAGGTATTGCTGACCAAACTTAAACTGTATGCCTGTCTTTCTGAGTTCTGATGAAAGGTTTTAGCAGACTTTCCTTAAGCTATCTCTGAGGCAGCGATAAGTATGAAGTGTTAGTGACTTTATTTTCTTAGCCTCAGCATATGAGGATGAGGAGGGCGGGAGGCCAGTCATGCCTCCTAATAATATTCAGCTATCAATTTCAGATGCAAAGGAGAGATCGCAGTTGAAACTGAAAGGCATTTATTTGTTAGGACTTTAATTATTTGAAAATGTTGAATCTATGTAATTGTTGACAAATTTCAGTTTCCGGTGTTGTGTCGCAG
Source organism: Lumbricus terrestris (assembly GCA_949752735.1). Taxonomy (NCBI): domain Eukaryota; kingdom Metazoa; phylum Annelida; class Clitellata; order Crassiclitellata; family Lumbricidae; genus Lumbricus; species Lumbricus terrestris. The sequence continues at coordinate 34,421,952 of OX457041.1, forward strand.
CCAATAGGTCATATATTATAGATTATAGGTCAGACATTTGGTAAGCTTGATCTCTTGTTTCAGCTGTTACATCTATTACAACTAGGACTTCTGTTAGATTATAATTTTTTTTATTCGTAATTAATGCACGATTAAAATATTTACGGTGGTCTAAATTAACTGCGTTCTTTTAGGTACATTAATTTATTTTAACAGACTGCGTTCTGCCAGCCTGAAGTTTTGAATATATGAAAATTGAATTGTACTGAATTGAATAATTTTCTATGAAACAGAAATAAGTGAATGCTTATTTTCTAGTACAAAACAGTTGTAATAACTCGAGCTTAGGTATATTGAATTATTCCATATAGTTTATTTAACAGTTTTGTATAAGAAAAGTAACTGAACAAGCAAAGAAACACTTCTGCTGAAAGTTTTTTAATTTGACACACACCCATACCCACACACCCAAACCCACACACATACACACACACACACACACACACACACACACAGCTAGCCAACCTATGTCCAAGACCAACAGTTGCCCGTCATTATGCATAGGACATTATTTGTTAGTTTTCATTTCGTTGCTATACATTATCCAGACTTACAAACGTTATGGTGCTTTTGATGACGTAGTTTGATCTCGACTACCTGTTAGCTATCTTCGCAATAAATATGCTTAAAGTTAAAAGTGAAATTGTGTGTTTTTTCATTCATTTGCAAATCCATCTTTTTTTTTTATCTTGGACCATGATCAGCAGGACATGAATTTAAAGCCTCAAAGCCTCAATTGCTGAAGAAACAGATGAGCATGTATATCCATTATTCATATGACACATTGAGTAATGGGGTGGAGGCACATTCTACGTAAATGTCAAAAGCATGTGGACTATGGCCGGATTGCCCTAGATACGACCCTGGTACCTCGTACTGTTACAGTTACAGACTGTCAGACGATCTTATTAGTCTTGGTGCGGGGGGGATGCTGGTGGTCAGTCCTCTCACTAGCAGTGGTCGCAGCAGTATTTCTGTATTTCCTGTAATGTCCTGTTTTTTTGCATGTCTTGTAAATTCCTGTATTTTTGAAAAGTGTCCTGTATTTGCTGCATTTTTGCAAAAGTCAGATTTCACGCACTTTTTTGTCGCAAATTATTATTGCCGTGATTATTTATAATTTTTATTATATTTTTTCGGTTATAATTTAGAGTGGTTATTTCATTTCATTTCAGACATTTATATAGCGCTTCTTCAAGAGTATCTACTCAGAAGCGCTCCCGACCCAACCACGGCTAAAGAGAACAGTCTTAAGAGCAGAGTAGAACGTAGTCTCAAAGGCTCTAGGCATTAGACGTAGTTCTACAGGAAGCCCATTCCAGGTTGTAGGGCCAACAACAGAAAAGGCACGGCGCTGTATAATAGAAGTGCGTGACCGGGGGACAAGAAGCTCAGCCTGTTTAAAAGAGCGGAGAGAGCCACGGCGCTGGACGTTTAGGGTGGAGCAACTGTATTGTATATCTACTCAGAAGCGCTCCCGACCCAACCACGGCTAAAGAGAACAGTCTTAAGAGCAGAGTAGAACGTAGTCTCAAAGGCTCTAGGCATTAGACGTAGTTCTACAGGAAGCCCATTCCAGGTTGTAGGGCCAACAACAGAAAAGGCACGGCGCTGTATAATAGAAGTGCGTGACCGGGGGACAAGAAGCTCAGCCTGTTTAAAAGAGCGGAGAGAGCCACGGCGCTGGACGTTTAGGGTGGAGCAACTGTATTGTGCATTGTGTCATTTTTTTGTTTGAAAACTTCTCTTCAGAGATGAAGATGTAGGTTATTGGGTGCAAAACAGGTCACAAGGTGAAAGTGCTGAATGATTGCTAATTCGTTATCACAATCTCCAAACTTCTTTAACACCACTTGAAAGCCGAGCACAAGGCACCAGCTTATTCATGAACTCTGCATCGAGTCAGAAAGGTTGTCTAAAGGGCAGTCCAAAAGAGGTCCGAGTCCGGTTCCATAGTTCAAGATTGAGACTTTAGTTTGGAATGGAAAGCCCAGGAGGTAATGGACGGAAGAGTCTGATACAGAAATATGTTTGTCAGCAAATAAGAAAATAGTTATACGAGAACGAACCAGTGTTAAACCAGAAAACATGATGCAGTTAGGTTATTCAAAAGATGTGTTGTATACCATTGAGGGAGTTCCACACTCCACATGTGTCAATATTGTTTTCCCCTTCTATGTAGTACCAAAGCAGTGCATGCCAAGTAAAATTAAAGAATGGTTGGATGAAATTGAACAGGAACAGTGTTGAAAGGTTGAAAAAAAGCTGTTGAATACTACATTGCAGAAACTGAGCAGCACGACATTTTAAAGGAAGCAGAAAAGAAGCTTGCAGGTGCATTTAAGTCTGAGGATATGATTTCAGTTTAGCAATGGTTTGTTGGATGTGGCTTTCACTCTCATGGACACTGCTACTAAACAACTGTGCATTTTTGCAGGATGGCAAAAGAAATGTGTGAGAAAAAGGAACATCACGAGTCTCAGTGGCGGCGCCAGGATTTCAGTTTCGGGGGGGCTGAAGCCTCGACCGAAATCTCATGAAAATTTTCCATTTTCGCCGCCAAAATTTCTGACGACCTTTTTTTCTTTTTCTTTTTTTGTCGTCAGTCCAAAATCGTGGATATTTAACTGTAAAAAATTTCGCATGGCCCTTTTTTTAGGGGGGGCTGAGCCTCTTGTAGGGGGGCTTAGCCCCCAGGCCCTCCCTAGCGCCGCCACTGACGAGTCTTAAGTTGAAGAGCTGTACTCCAAAGCTCCTAAAATAGCCGATCGTAGCTAGAATCATAGCTGTAGCTTTCGATTGGCCAACTTTGGTGAACATTGCAAACTTAGGATTGAATGATTAAGTGAAGGAGTTATAATTTGCGGGAATGTTTCCAAGTTTTTGTTCTTATATGACTCATTAGATATAAGTTGACAGTTTGACCAAATAAAGTCAGAGCATGACTTTCGTGAGCTTAGACAACAGGGCAACTGCTCATAGTTGCAGTTGAAATTGCAAATAAATTAACAAGCTTCAGATGATTAGTTACAACTAATAACAACAGTTGTGACAACTTGAAAAATTTTATGACATTCTAGTAATAGTTTTCAAATGTTGTCTATGCAGACTGTATAGAGTAATAATTAATCTGGCACATGTACCACCTGATTAAATGCAAGACAATCAGGGCTGTAATCAAGGGTATATGCGGGTATACAGCGTATACTCACCTCCGGGGAAAAACGGCATCGTATACTCACCTCCCGAAAAGTAGGGTATATGCAAGAAAAAAGCAGGGTACACCATACACGCTAGTAAATCAGGCGCACACGGCTGTTTAAGATGGTTTTTTGGGCCGGATGACTAAAAAAGTCGTCAGATTTTTCAGACGGCAAAATGGACAAAATTTTCCCGAGATCAGCGTGTACTCCCCTCAAAATCTACCAGTACAGCCCTGAAGAAAATTGCCTATTAATTAGTTTATTACCGATTTATCCCTGTTTTCTTAGCTCAAGAAAAAATAGCTAACAATGCAGAACTAAAGTTTGACAGTATTTTGATGATGAGGAACACTACTGACTGATTTCCACTAAATAGTAGAAGGAAAACAAATCTGTACTTGATATTTCTTATTATGAATGTCCTGTAAAATGTCCTGTATTTTTTTTCTTCTGTGTCCTGTAAAATGTCCTGTATTTTTATGACATCCTGCTACGACCACTGCACTAGTCTAGGCCTGTTGCTCTCCTGTTGCCCCACAAGTGCCCAAACCTTTGGAAGTCCTTATTGATGCGGGTCAGTCTATGGGTTCTTGGGGGCTTAGCCCCCCAGCCCCTGATTAACTCCGCCCATGCCCATAGACCTGCAGTTTATTCATTATAATAGTCCATCAGTAGCAGAAGTTGCCAACTTGATATATATTATATAAAGAAGTTATTTTTGTAATTATAATGTTCGTACTTATATTTACTGAAATCTTAAACCACTTTTCATCAGCACTGAAATAATAGAATAATTTTGCAAAGATGACATCTTGAAATGGTAACACTACAATGTGGAAACTGAATAAGACATTGCTATTACTTAAGTTTATTTATTGAAGTCTTAAGTAGACCACTCTTATCAGCACTGACCTATTAGAGCAATTTTACTAAGATAGTAGCTTAAAATACTGCAATTGCAATGTGGAAATTTTAAAAAATTCTGGTGGGGCGAGGGCACCTTCCCGATGTTGTGCGCCTTGGCAATTTCCTTTCGGCCGCTTGTCCTTCACCTCTCAGTTACCCCTTCCCAACCCCTCTCCTTCCCACCCAACTTCCTAGCCAACCCCACCACTCCCTACACCCCTCGCCCCCTTCCCTTCCCTTCCACACCCCTCCTTCTTACCACCCTTCCCCCTCCCATCACCACCCCTCTCCTCCCCACTCCCTCCTCCCCACCCCTCTAAAACTTTGCACCCGGTACGTCCGTTACACTTAGCACAAAGATATTAGACTGACTAATATCTTTGCTTAACATCAACGACCTCGGTTATCAGACCACCTTCTCTTTCCCGGAAAAAGATAATTGCAACTTTATCTCTAGAGTACTGTTCAAAAACATTTTTTAAACCTAGCAAGCCCTACAACAAACACATCAATTAATTTTAACTTAAATCCAATATTTATTTATGTCGCTTATAAACGGAGCTTATACATAAAACCTATATAAAATTAGTCATAATTATGTAACATGCTGTGTTCTGTCAGCCTGAAGTGTTGATTAAACCAAATTGATGGATTGATTGACCTCTTTTAACAGCATAGTTTCGTCTTATCCGACCCAATGCTGTTTATCCTTTGAAACTGTACTGGCTGCCGCTGGCAGCATTCAGCTGTGAGCAGAGCTGCAGTAGATTGCGATGTGCGAGTAATGGCGGAAATGGCGGAGCGTTGTCGCTTCGCTTCGAATCCATTTTGGTGGATTTACGTTACAGGCATTGTGCTGGTCCTTTTCTGTGGTTCGTTTTATTCTTTCTTCTTGAACCACAAAAGCATACATAAACAAGTTAAATTCTGAGGCTTTTCATATGCTTCATTTAATCATTTCAGTGGAATGTATTTGCGCTTTTACTGCAACATCCCAAGGATAGAATTATTTACGAGATTTTGCAGCATGGGAATTGGCGAGGCGACATGGGACTTGAGAAGCACAGGCTCGTAAATCCGGAGTAGAGCATATTTATTTTATATTTAAGTCATCACTGGTTTGGTATATGTTTTCTTTCCATATTAGGTCACACAATTTGAGTGCAAGATGTTTCCCCAGGACGTATTCCCCCGGATATATTTCCCCAACCCCGGACAGTTATCCCCGTAGTTCCCCTAAATAGGACATTCCCACCCCCTATTCCGAAATATGCTAAGAATTCTGGTTAAATAGAAGCTGGACAAATGAGAGAAATTCATTTTAAAAACGAAATTGGGTTGATGGCAAGAAATCTTTTTTAAACTACAGATTAGGTCAAAGTTATTCAGATGTTTGTTAAACTAGAAGCTGGATTGATGAAAAGAACGCTTGAGAAATGGAAGCTGAATTAATGGTTTCTAATTGAAGTAGAAGTTGATGAAAATAACGCTTGATAAACAGAAACTGGATTGATTAAAGGAATGCTTGAGAAATCAAAGTTGTATTTGCCGTATGTTTTTATAGCAGAAATAGAAGCTGGATCGATGAAAAGAACAATTGCGAAATGGAAATTGTAATTATGTTTTTCGTGGCTGAAATAGAAGCTGGATTGATGAAGAGAACACTCTGTGGTGATGGTTCGCATATGCATTGCAGGGCTTTTTTTAACGTGCAGTTCTACACAAAATGTGCAGTTCTAAATGGATTCGTGCAGTTGTAGAAGCACTTCCGTCCCGTTCCATGCAGTTAAAACTAGTAAAAAAAGGTCATTTTCCTCAGATTGGGAGTAATTTACCATGGAGGTTGAGAAAGGAGAGAAGAGGATGTTCAGTTCTAAAAATTCCTTACAAACTGCCCTGATGCATTGATTTCAGGTTCTGACCTATAGATAAATTGAGGTGGTATCAATCAATCAATCCTAATTTATATGGCGCCCCTTCAAGGTATCTACTCAGAGGCGCTCCCGGCCGAGATAAAGTGAAAAAACCAGTCTTCAACAGTTTGTGAAATTGAGAACAGCTTGGGAGATGTCGCATAGTCAAGGGAAGTCCATTCCAGGTTGTCTGACCAACCACAGAGAACGAACCCCTCTGCATTGTTGCAGAGTGAGTGAAAGGAACCATTAAGTCACCAAGGACAGCAGAGTGCAGTGCACGGCGTATGTTTTAGGGATATGTAGAGAGGGGAAACTGTTACGCCCGCCCTAACCGCTAGGGGACCGGAAGCGCTTGCAAGGGATGCCCCACTTACTCGCTTACTTTCGCCCCCCTCCCCTAGTGTGGCGGCGTACTGCCGGGGCGACAGGGAACCACCTACGGGAACCTCAAGTGTGAACGACAGGGTGGAACGTCCAGATTCACTTCTTTCATGGGTACCAGGGCCTACAGGACATGTCTCCGCGGCGGTTTGTCGACGCGCGACAGCACCCTCTTTCCGGTGCTCGTCTGTGTTCGTTATCCCCGCGGCAGCTTTGGGCGAAAGGGACTCGAACTCCTGAAGAGGTGGCGGAGAGTATTTGGCTGGATATATCTGGCGCTCTATCAATCTCTCATCACTACTGACTGTCCGCCCTCCCTCCGAATCATCCGATTCCTCTAGGGCGTCCCCCCTCAAAGAGCTGGCACGAGACATGGGATTATTCGGTTTTACAACTAATTGCAAGTCAGTCAGTGAATCACCTTCAATTCTAGTTCAATATGCAACACTTTATTTGTTCCTTCACTACTACTTAATTAATATACAATTGGCAGCAACCTGTGCAAATACAATTCTGCCTATAATACTTATCAGTTCAACACAAAGTATTCCTAACACTACACAGCATTTATGGCTGGTTATTACACACTCTGCATTACTTGATACCTATCTCTTATGCTCCTGCATATAACTAGGCTATCAGTTCAGTTCTTATTTCCTTAACTACTGCAGAAGGTCAAATCACGCTATTAATCAGTTACACGAAAGCAACGAATTAACATCAACACTTTGCACTAATTTACCACGACCACAGCAACAGTTATATCGCAAGGCTACTTCTAGCAACTCTTTCAATATATTCACGCTTCTTAACACAAGCGCTAATTTATCCTTCGCTCTACCTGCAATGCGCTATATAATCTATATCAATGCGTTCCGGCCATTTTAAACATTCATTCATTTACAGATTCAGCACGCTACACTTTAATTTATTTCTACTTCCCTGATTCCTAAGCGGTTTTGCTTATTTCGACGTTCTCCTTCCACCGGAGGCGACCAGCGGTCGTTTACTTTATTATCTATTAATTTAGTTGACTTCCTTATTAATTTAGATGCCCGAAAACTTAGTTTTAAACGAATTTCTATTCAAAAAGATGGCCTAGTCTTTCTCGTCGGTTTCACCTCTTCGCGTCTCTTCGTCCTACTGACCTAGATTGGTCCAGCAGCCAATCGGAAGCGACCTTTTACCGCTGTTTTTAGGTCACGCGTCGCTCTTGGCCAATCAGCGGCGCCCACACCTTCGCCACGTCATCTAAAAGGTCACACGTCACGCTGGCGTAATGTCTGCAGCCTCACTCTGGTGCAGCATAGAGTTAATTAACCGTTATGGCCAACATGGATAAAAATAAGTATAATTTTGTAGCTTTTCCCAAAACGCTACACTCTCCCCTCCTTAACCCGAATTTTCCATATTACTGGAAAATTCAGCAGTGGTCGCGTACTGAATCCGTTGTACATGAGTTGCTAAGGCAGGGTCATCACTACTATACTAAAAGACATTGCCGCTTGAGAACAGTCTGAACAGTAAGCAGGCAATTCTACATCAGCAACTGTATGAAGTCTCATTTTAACTCTAAGAACCAACAGGGTTCCTAATTCACAAAAGGAGAATCAACTAATTAGCTTCCTAGCAACGCTTGTTGTAAAAGTTTAGGCATCAAAGTGCGGCATCTTAGCACGGCTTTACTCGTAACAACTTAACCCTAACAACACAGCCGCTTAAATTCTCAAGGTGACTGCAGGGCAATGTTTACGCTCATGTAACATCCTTACTTTGCAATCTCCCTGAAACCATACGTTCGGAATCACCAGCAAAAAGAGGGAGGGACGTCTACTTAAATTGAAGGTCTCCAACTCACTCTCGCTCCCTACTCCACGCAGACCACATTTCAGCAAAGGCACAAGGTCAGGGTATCAGGCGATTCAGAGAAAGCATACCACTAGGCCAGCCTTTACCTCACTAGGGTTACTAACTACGTCCATTGGTTACCCAATCCTCGTCGGAATACAGGCCATTGGTGTTTAATCACCAGTCTCTGCTTCCACGAACCCCGGGACTACTAACTACCAGACACAAAGTCTCTGAACTAAAGCAGGGTTGGAAATCCCAATAGAAATATTATCCATACTCTTACACATTATCAGGTGCTATCGGGTTATCCTCCCATCCAGGTTTCAGGTAATGCACATCAGACAGTTACAGTAAACAATGTACTACAATCCATTTCAGCAACAGCTCGAAGCCACAAACCAAGAGAATGTCCTCTAACACATACAATCATGCTTCGGCTCCCAATCCTACAGATAATCCTAGCGCAGTTAACATGTTATCAGCTACAACCTTAACGACAACTTAGACTAACACGAAATATAAGCAATTTGACTTAAAGCAGTTTTCATCCAAAAAAAACAACTAAACTTAAGATGAATCATTTTTCTGTCATTATGTATCCAGCCCAAAGTTAACTCTCAGCAGGCACAATCATCACATCAGTAGCTGACACATTATTACAGGCACAACACGTTACAACAAGGCTTGAACCAGCTGCATAAGGCATTACCGCTTAGTGAAGCGTACCTATGCCTACTAGGACGGATTGACTCCATGACCTACGCTGTTACCTCTACGTCACCTTTCCACACAGGAAGTTTACACAGGACCAAGTACACACATTTCCACCAACGGAAAGAATATCTCACCATCATTTCCACACAGGAAGAAGTTTACATCCATTTCCACCAACGGAAAGAGTACATCTCATGCATTCCCACACAGGAAAATTCTCAAGCAACCAATAACGACGATTGGACGGATTACCGCTTATTCATTCATTCCCACACAGGAATTCTCAAGCAACCAATAACGACGATTGGACGGATTACCGCTTATTACATCTCATTCATTCCACACAGGAAAATTCTCAAGCAACCAATAACGACGATTGGACGGATTACCGCTTATTATATCTCATTCATTCCACACAGAAAAAACTCTCGAGCAACCAATAACTGCGACTGGACGGATTACAGCTCATCTAACTAACAGACCACCAGTCTCCTCTTCTATGTAACCCTTAATGCCTGCAACAATTTCAGTCTACCTACAAGTTTACCACCGATCTGTTTACTTAACTTCTTCAGGGCCATACACACCTTAGACTCCTAGTCAATTATTACTACTGTTTCCCAGTTACTGCTTAATCAGGAGCTCAATCCTTACAACAAACTTTTATATAAGAATTTAGACTATTATTCAACATGACAAATAGCTAAGTATCAACAGCAATCTTGCATATATGCAGTGTTCTTTAAGAATTCTATTATCCTATGTCAAACCATTTCCACAGCCGTACTCTCCTAGTAAGATAAAAAATCATAGATATTGGCACTAATCATTATTACAGGCAAGACACATTACATGAAGGCTGAAGCTACCTACACCAGGCCTTACCGCTTAGGGAAGCGTACCTATGCACCATGACCTCTACACCTCCATTTCCACACAGGAAAGAGTACACTTGAGCAACCAATAGCGACGATTGGACGGATTACCGCTCTTACCAAATAACAGGTCCTTAGTCTCACCTTCGCATGCAATTCTTAATGCCTGCAACAACATCAGTCTGCCTACTAGTCTACAACTTACTCACTTACCGACTACTCAGGCCAATGCATACATCAGGATAATTCACCAAATTCTAGCAGACTGCTTTTCAATCAATGCACAAATGCAATTTGCTCCTACTCTAGCACATTTTAGATTCAACTTTAATCTGCAATCAAGGTTATGCACATCAAACTTTGAAATAACATGCAAGCACAACATTCTGCCTTTCTTGTGTGGCAGTAAAAGCAACAATGCAACAAAACACAAGTAAACAATGCTAATCTACCCCCAATGATCTAACCTAGATCAAAGTTATAAAATAAACATTTTATTCATCGAAAGGAACTAAAACCTAGGCTTCTTGCCACAATCTCTACTCGTCGCCATTACGCGACGTTACCATCACCTTACACTACATTACTCGTTATACCCCCCAGGCTGCACGAAGCTTTCTTGGTGATCTCGCCAGCGATGGTGAGGAATGGTGCCTCTCGACAGAAAGCGACGATTCTGCGGAACTCTGGTGCGTTTCCTCTCTCTGTCTCGATAGGCGGCGAGACCAGAGGAAGGATGCATGTTAGCACCACGAAGCCCGACGAAAGTCGGTAGAGGCCACATTCCACCGCAGGTAGGGCTGGCGAAGTGGGAGGGCAGATGCACACCCCGACGAGGCGGGACTCGGGCCACCACCTTGGGCTGGTCGATCTTCCCCCCAGGACTGGCTGGAACAGGAACTCCTTCTGGTGGTAGCGCTTCCGCTTCGACCGATGCTCGTGGGATAACACAGGATTTTCCAGCGACTTTTGGATTCGAACGCCTCACTGAAGGCTTTTCTTTTACTTTGCAGTTCGACGACACCGGGACAGCGGTTGAGACGATGACTCGACGACACTGCGCAGGGCGGCTCTTCTGCTGAACCTGGCGTGCTTCATTGTGTTCCAGTCCTTCTCCCTCCTCCTCCGGCGTCGAGTCGTGGTAACGAGTGGGACAAACTCGAGCAAAGTGACCGGGTTGTTGACACTCGAAGCAGCGACGGTCACCCGCGGGGAACCTTGATGAGCGGTTAACTGTTCGCTGGTTTCCGAAGGTAGGTTCCGCCCTGGGTGGAACCTGACTTCGGGGCCGCCAGGGGCGAAATTGTCCATCGCCGGAGGGGCTGCTGCATATGGCGTTCATTCTTGCTTCCATCTGCTCCAGCTTATTCAACACGATTTCTTGGAATTGTCTCTGACTGTCAGCAGGGGCAGAGTCTACTTCCGTTACAGTTTTTACCCGACTGGGTCGATGCTCGTCGCGGCCAAGGTTACCATCATCTGCTTGACGGTAACCCTCTAAACGCATGGCAGTCTTATAAGCATGGTCCAAGGTGGTAGGTTCTCTCTCACGAACCTTCATGGCTAAGTCTCTGTCTCGCAGGGCGTCGAGAAAGGCACGAATCGCTATGACTTCACTGTGCACCGAGGTGGGACCAGGGAACGCCAGGATCATGATTCGTCGAATGTCTCGTACGACAGAGCTGAGGTCTTCACCCATCTTTTGACGTCGTGTGTTCAATTGGGTCTGGTAGAGGACGGCTTGATCGGAGCTTCCATACCGCAGGCGTAGACGATCAACCAGGTCAGACCAGGATGCTATGGTCTCGGAGTCGAACTCGTAGAGCAGCTGATCAGCTGGCTCTGTCAGGGCACAGGTCAGCTGGGCGAATTTCTCCCCATCTGTCCAACCATTACTGTTCGCACAGATCTCGAATTTCTTTAGGAAAGCTTCGACCGATGTCTTTCCATTGTACCTGTCCAATTTCATATACTGTCTGGATTTCGAATCAACAGTTCTGCTCACGCGTGATTGGGACTGCACAGTGACCGACGAGGATGGAGTCGTACTCGGCTGAAAACGACCTTGGATCGTTGGTTGAGGTTCAGCTGTAGGCGGTTCAGCATACTGTTCGAACTGGAACTGACTGTTTTCGCTCCCGGATGTAGACACAACATGGAACTTCGCTTCCAGGTTGTTCTGGGCTGCTCGTGTGGTTACCCAGAATCGTTCATCGTAGGCGGAAGCTGGCCGACACAGAGCGGTTGTTGGTTGACCACCTGACAGGTGAGCGGGAGGGCCAGGGTTCGAGGGCAGGTAGGCGGAACTTTGTGTAACCTGTGGTTTCAACGACGAGGACAAGGTCGACATGATTGACTGAATCGACGACACGACGGATACGGACAGTTTGCACACCGAGGCTGTGACCGGGGTGACGGTTCTCACCCAAGGATTCGACTTGACGACACCACCGATTGTGTTCGGGGTCGGAGCAGGAGGGGCTCGGACGGCGAAAGGGTGCGACGAGGGAGGCGGTGGTGGGAAGGTGGTAGCCCGAGGGTGGACTAGGGTTGGGTGCCCGGGATGTGCATCCGAAGTCGGGAGTCCCAGTTCCCTCGGCAGCGCCGAATCCCCATCCTCCATATCTGAAACTATACACTCAGAGTTAGCAAAGATCCCAACACAACCTTTATCCAAATTCAACATATTAGGATGCAACAGAACATTATGAAAGGGTCGCAGATCAGTTACCTCCGAACCTTCACTTTCATAATTATTTCCTCCGAGCTTTCTGTTAACCAACCTCGCTTGTTTATCTCTCATGTAAAATTCAAAATCAAAACCCGCATCAATTGCTGCGGTAACAGGGTAGTCCGAAGGACGCTTGGGTCTAGCGCCATAATAAGCCATTTCTTCGCCTTCCCACTTCTCTCTCTCTCCAGGAAATTCTGTCCTTCCAAATTTTCTTGGTTCCACCTGTTCCACTTGTTCCCCTTGTTCCACTCCTACCCCACTTCTGGTACCATTTGTTACGCCCGCCCTAACCGCTAGGGGACCGGAAGCGCTTGCAAGGGATGCCCCACTTACTCGCTTACTTTCGCCCCCCTCCCCTAGTGTGGCGGCGTACTGCCGGGGCGACAGGGAACCACCTACGGGAACCTCAAGTGTGAACGACAGGGTGGAACGTCCAGATTCACTTCTTTCATGGGTACCAGGGCCTACAGGACATGTCTCCGCGGCGGTTTGTCGACGCGCGACAGCACCCTCTTTCCGGTGCTCGTCTGTGTTCGTTATCCCCGCGGCAGCTTTGGGCGAAAGGGACTCGAACTCCTGAAGAGGTGGCGGAGAGTATTTGGCTGGATATATCTGGCGCTCTATCAATCTCTCATCACTACTGACTGTCCGCCCTCCCTCCGAATCATCCGATTCCTCTAGGGCGTCCCCCCTCAAAGAGCTGGCACGAGACATGGGATTATTCGGTTTTACAACTAATTGCAAGTCAGTCAGTGAATCACCTTCAATTCTAGTTCAATATGCAACACTTTATTTGTTCCTTCACTACTACTTAATTAATATACAATTGGCAGCAACCTGTGCAAATACAATTCTGCCTATAATACTTATCAGTTCAACACAAAGTATTCCTAACACTACACAGCATTTATGGCTGGTTATTACACACTCTGCATTACTTGATACCTATCTCTTATGCTCCTGCATATAACTAGGCTATCAGTTCAGTTCTTATTTCCTTAACTACTGCAGAAGGTCAAATCACGCTATTAATCAGTTACACGAAAGCAACGAATTAACATCAACACTTTGCACTAATTTACCACGACCACAGCAACAGTTATATCGCAAGGCTACTTCTAGCAACTCTTTCAATATATTCACGCTTCTTAACACAAGCGCTAATTTATCCTTCGCTCTACCTGCAATGCGCTATATAATCTATATCAACGCGTTCCGGCCATTTTAAACATTCATTCATTTACAGATTCAGCACGCTACACTTTAATTTATTTCTACTTCCCTGATTCCTAAGCGGTTTTGCTTATTTCGACGTTCTCCTTCCACCGGAGGCGACCAGCGGTCGTTTACTTTATTATCTATTAATTTAGTTGACTTCCTTATTAATTTAGATGCCCGAAAACTTAGTTTTAAACGAATTTCTATTCAAAAAGATGGCCTAGTCTTTCTCGTCGGTTTCACCTCTTCGCGTCTCTTCGTCCTACTGACCTAGATTGGTCCAGCAGCCAATCGGAAGCGACCTTTTACCGCTGTTTTTAGGTCACGCGTCGCTCTTGGCCAATCAGCGGCGCCCACACCTTCGCCACGTCATCTAAAAGGTCACACGTCACGCTGGCGTAATGTCTGCAGCCTCACTCTGGTGCAGCATAGAGTTAATTAACCGTTATGGCCAACATGGATAAAAATAAGTATAATTTTGTAGCTTTTCCCAAAACGCTACAAAACTGTCAGGGGTTTATATGTCCTAGTCAAAATTGGGGGAAGCGTCTGGGGGTAACTGTCTGGGCAAATATGTCCAGAAAGGGGAAATGTCCATTCCCCAATATTTTTATTCTGATCAAATGAATATTGTATACATCTGAAGCAAACTGAGCACTTGTGCTTTTAATACTCGTTAAATATTAGTCTCAGTCTTAGGTTATTTATAAATGTGTTTTCTCAGCTTGATGTTTTAGGCGCAAGGTTGGATTCGCTTAAGTTCTGATCATTCATTCGTTCAAGTATTTATATAGCCCCTCTTCAGGGAAACTACTCAGAGATGCTCCCGACTCCAGCACGGCCAAACCGAACAGTTTTTAAGTGCTTATAGAATGTGTCAGAGAGTGATCTAGGGAACAGGCGCAGCTCAAGTGGGAACCATTCCATACCACCGGGCCAACCATAGAAAAAGCATGACTCTGCATGATGGAGGTACGAGCAAACGGAATCAAGAGCACTCCCCTATCTGCCGAGCGTAGGGACCGACCAGTCTGAGTACTTGACACAGGCCGACAAAGACCAAGTAGGTAAGTTGGAGCATGACCTAGCTGGCATCGCCATATCAAGGAAGAGATTCTGTACTCGATGTGCTGACGGACAGGGAGCCAATGCAGAACCTCCAGCATGTAATTTGTAACGTGACCAAAGTTGGGCAGTTGACCAATGAGGTGCGCCGCAGCGCATAGAATATGGTCAAGAGATAAGATAACCGACCAGATGGTAAACCAGCATTAGAAAGGGATAGGCAATAGTCAAGATGAGCTGAGACAAATGAATGTACAAGCATATTTGCAGCGCCAGTGGAGAGACAGTGCGAAGCTGATGCAACAGGAGCAACTGAGACGATTTTGGTGAGACCTGTACAAAAGTAAGTTCATAGTCTAGCACGGCACCAAAGTCACGGACCGAAGTGGAGAAAGTATAGTCGGAAAATTCAGCAGAGAGGTTAATCAGATTAAGCTTAGACAGCTGCTGCCAGGAGCCCAGCCAAATGAATTTGGTTTTATATTCCATATTATACAATTACAGGTGACCCTTTGATCACATTTATGAAGGCAACCTGCAAACCAGTTTAATTCAATGCCTGTAATAGTCTAATTTCATAGTATTCTAGTTGTTTTAGTAGGATTTTATGATTGATTGATATTCATTTCATAACGTGAAAGTTAACAAGCGCCAAAAGAGCGGCAGATGAAGCCTAGTAAGCGTTTTTGAACAGCATTCCTGTTAAGAAGTTCTTGTTGTTCTTACTAGTAAGTTCAAATGGATGAGGTCTGGGGCGCAGATTGTATTTGCCAGTATGCTGCCTATCAGAGAAGAACTTACATAGAACATGATCATTGTCCCTAACTAAAGCTGCAAAGAGGATTGCATCGGTGGCCTTAGCCAGGCTGCTGACTTTCTGGGAATTGAAGGGTAGGAGTCCAACTTTGTCTGACGCGTCCCAGGAACGTTTTAATGTGATCGATCTGACCAGCGCTCAGCAGTCCTCTACCATACCAGGCTGGGGATGTGAGCAGTAGACGTGCAACTGTGGTCACTTGAGTGATGACATGCAAGGTCAGTCCAGGCATGCCGTGAGCACGCGCAGAGCGTAGATTGAGGAGTCGCGTGAGCTTAGAGTTTTGTCGAAATGCTCAGAGGTAGTAAGACGCTCACCAATTGTAACACCCAGTTATTTTGTTATTGAAGTAGCTCTCTTAACACCTACAGTAATAGATGGCATGGAGGCCAAGGAAGCGAGCGATCATCTCACTTACAGCCATCTCACTGGTCTTATGTGGATTCATGTGCAGGCTTTTTAAAATGGTGACCTAGATCCAGAACTGTCACAGCTACTAGAAAATATAAAATGACAAAAATGATCTTCATTAAAAGACCAATAAGTTTTATACCTAACATTTTTTCATAGGATAAAATATCTTATACATGATAAAGTAGTCATTCTTATGTATTCCAATGTGACGTACAAAGTTTTATGGCGGATAGAACATATATACTGTACTGCGAATGATGAATTAATTTATACCAGTGTCTAATGTTTATGTAAGAACATATATTGTACTGTGAATGATGAATTAGGATCAAATTTATACCAGTGTGTTTGTGTGTATGTTGATACAATGATCAATATAGTCCTCGAAGCCATCCAATCCAATGACATCTCAGCTGGGGTGTTAAGGCAGGTAGTTCCTTGGCACCCTCCACACATTGCACTGAACCCAGTAAACCAGATTGTACTCACTTGCATCTCTTGGTGCATTCTAGTTTGCAGACTTTGCACGAATGTGGTTGAGAAGTTCTGCTGGAGCTGCTTCTTTGTTAATAGGGATATAATAGGTTTAAGTGATGGACAAAGTTAGAGGAAGCCAATGCAGTTTTTCAGACATGAAGATAGAAATAGTAGTGTGGAAGTGTGCTATTAAATCTGGCAGCAACATTTAGAACCAACCATAGAGACGAAAGACTTGAACAATTTCAATTACTGATGTGTTTGTTTTGCTTAGCTTACATTGACTGGAGATCTGCTGTGTCTTCTAGGTATTCAAGAGACGTTATCTGCACGTGGAGCGAGGATTGGTGGTGGCTTTCGTTCAAGCAGCTCTCGCTACACTGTTCGAACAACATCGAATGTTCGCTATGTATCCAGCACCCGAGTGCGTGTTCGTTACAACAATAATTATCGGCCATGGAGATCTTGGCATTCTTATGGAAGTTCTGGTTACATATACGGCTATGTATACTACACACGCTCAAGACATTACCATTCACACAGAGACCGAGGTAACCTTAGATCAAGATCAAGAGCTCTTTAAAATAATCAATTTCTAGAACTTTAGTTCTAAAGTTAGATTTTATTTGCATAAATTATTGACTTCAGTTTCTGCTGTCTGTCTTTTTAGGTATTTGTGGCACATGCGACTTGTCAATATGTGACTGACAATATTTTATGGCAACTTTTATTGCTGTTGCAGTAGTCGAGATTAGATTATGCTAAGTCTGTTGTGTATCGCACCTATTCCCATTATATCAAAAGATTGCAAATTTGTGTACAGAAATTGGCAGCACATCTTGTTGACCATAGCAGCAAACTCTCATTTGCTGGTCTTTTGTCACAACTCCATTGGCTTTCTATCGCAGGGAATATCAATTTTGAAATGACTACTATCACCTATGACTGTCATTGGATGTTCGGAGGCCCAGGTGCCTGTCCGGCAATGATTGCACCTGAGCTGGTAAATCTATACCCGAAACCGACTGATGAAGCATAATACTTTGAACTAAATGCCAAAATTTGCTTAATTACCTGTACAGTCTAACGGCTTAATAACTGCCAGTTGCTGTCTCTTCCTGTGAAGCCAAGGTATGTGTGATGGACTGATGGTGGGAGCAGTGGCAGATCTAATACTGCTTGAGTGGGGCAATGGTATTTCAATGAGAGCACCACATTGTAGCAATGTATACCATGCACACATCTGATGTATCCTGAGGTTTAATGACATGTATATTACATCCATGGCAAGGCAGCAAAGGCCAGCAGAATTATTTTGAATGGTTCTCACTATTTCTGTGTGGTCTGAGGAAAGCCTGAACAAAACCAAGTGGGGCATGGGGGGGGAGGCGAGTCACCATTTATGCCTAGAGTGAAATCTGCCTCTGGACAAATCAGGGAAGTGACTTAAATATTGAGGAACTGTCACTGACGGGCTCTTGAGCACCCATTCAGATTGAGCTCGGGCATGGGGTTGCATTTTACTCAATTTTGACAGCCGTGTTATCATACCGTCATACTTAGCAATCATCGATTACCATGTCCCTGTCTGCATCACACGATACAGTGATCTGCTGCTTCGTCAACCTTTTATTGGTAAGGTCAAAGATTGAAGGATTAAGGTTAAACATGCTTTAAGCTCAGCATCACCTACTGTCTAGAATCAAGTAGCTTACTCATAAGATCAGCCATAGCAATCTTCTGCCTCGAAGTGCCAACTTATAACATTCTATTTGATGAATCCATTAACCCCATTAACCACTTTACACTTCCTTCTTCAACTGTCCATTCTATCCCCTCCCCTGTTATGTCTGTCCGCCTTACCTCTGATTCAAGTAATATACATTGTGTAATGCACATCCCACTAACAGCTCACAAACGAAGCGCTCTAGCTATGTGTAATTTTGCAACATGTTCTCATACAAACAGCTCACAATTTACTCTAAATTTCAATATATTAACATTTTAAATTTCGGTATAGTGACATTAACAAACTCGTTAGTATCTAGGTGTAGCCTGTAATCTTGCAGCCCATGAGACAATGAGCAGGAATTTGCAGCGGTTCTCAAACTTTATTTTTATTGTATCCCCAAGTAAAGAAATCGAGTGATGGTGTACCCCAGCTAAGTCAGATCAGAAATAAAATGCCATTGCAAAGTCCCCTTACAGTGAAAACTAAATGTCCTTTTAATCATTGGTGACATCGTGTATTAGAGTCGTATATAGGGAGCGAAACTTAAAATACATGTGTAGTCTTAAGCATGTAATCATATCATCAAAGGGAAAATTGGCCTATAACTCTGTGAGAAAGAGCCAATCTATGGGGTTATAGTGCTGTGGGCTTGTTTTGACTAGCATAGATTTAAAATATCTGGTTTAATATTTGTCAATTTCAAAAGCAAATTTAGGCCATAGGCCCTATTTGTTTTTGATGGCAAGAATAGCTTGAAAACCAGTTTCACACACATACGGCATGCTGAAAGGAATCACAAATTTTAAAGCTCGACCAGAAATTAGCCAATTCGGCTCTCCCCTATTTGCGCTCTATACGCTGAGAATTTTTTACTTTGGTTCTTTCAACCATTTATACGCTATTTGTTTCAAAATTATAATAATATGAGTAGTAGGGTGACTGCCGGTTCTGGTGCAGCAATTAAAAACCCATTAAAAAGTCATTAAAAAGCCATTAGTCACGCCCTGAGGCGTCATCGGCCACGCCCCCTATTCATTGAAAGGTCATTAACTACTGGTGCAGCATAAATATGTTGCGTGTACTTTATAGTATGTGAGTATAATTGTTTGTGGTGAAAGAAAGAAATGACGTTGCTGTTATATGTTGAAACATTAAAAATCATTGCTAATCAAAGAAAGATGGACACAAAGTCTATAAACTGAAAAGAAATTATATTTCTGGAATTTTTGCGTGCCCCTTACCGGCGCCTGGCGTACCCCGGGGTGCACGACTATGCGTGCCACAGTTTGAGAACCCCTGATATATTGGATATAGTTTCACAAAATGTAATTAAAATATGCAGGCAAAGCCAGGTTCAAAATCTAGTATTTGATACAAGTACTAACATCATAGACAGTGATAATATGGTTAGTTTTACATTTTGCTGGTGTGATTCCAATGATTGACTGATTACAGGCTGTCCAACAGAATTCTCTGCTATTATGTAATGTAAGACATGCTAGACTGACATGTATGTAAATACGTTTAGGACCTGACTTAGCACTATAGCCATTTAATAGAGAGCTGCATCATTCCCAGTGCCCTGGAGAAACATTGAGTAATTGAGTAACTTGAATGTGTAAAATGGGCATATGCTGTGACCTTTAAAAGATGGTGTAGCATAGATGTCATTTGGCAGAGGGTGACATATGATTTCTGGAAAAGAGCTGCAAAATGGAATTTGTTATCTTTGCTCATCAGACAGGATTAATGTTTTGAGGTAGCATTTACAATTTATGTAAAAATGTGAAATTATTTGTGAATACAGGTAGGGCATAGCCGGGTGCCGTTTTTCAACCGGGTACCGGGTCCGGGTAGTTTGAATAAAATCTGCCGGGTCCGGATATTAAAAGTAATCGTTAATCTCTAAACTGAATAGTATGTCCCCACTTTGAATGCTGTCAAACAAACATCACTCAGTTTGTTAGCTACCTTTGGTGGAATTGAGTAAATCTCTTCTGTGTCAG
This sequence comes from Lumbricus terrestris, assembly GCA_949752735.1. Taxonomy (NCBI): domain Eukaryota; kingdom Metazoa; phylum Annelida; class Clitellata; order Crassiclitellata; family Lumbricidae; genus Lumbricus; species Lumbricus terrestris. Next base: position 34,442,300 of record OX457041.1, read on the forward strand.
TTTTAATAAGGGTTGAGTTCTGCCAGGGGTTATTGATTGAGAGGTGCCAGTATTACCCAGTAATATCTGTTCATGAACTATGTTGATAAAATCATTCTCTAGTATAAAATGCTGTTCTGTCCAGTCAGCCAAGAGGAGGTTCTGTGGTGTATGCAGTCCAACTGCATGTAGACATAATTCAAAGTGTACCATCCCTTAATCTGTGAGATGTATGCATGGTGGTCTTAGAGAGGGGGCCTATTCAGCTTGGCTGCAAATTGTGCAGAATCATATGACAGGTGGGAGTTATCCGGTCTGACAAGTACTAGTTAGGCCCCCCAGAAATTTGCGCCCGAAAATTGAAAAATTGCGCACCAAAAACGATAAATTTGCGCAAGTTAAAAAATCAAATTGTTCGTTTTTTTTCATTGAATCAGTGTACTAAAGTACCTAACAGTGTTTTTGTAAATTAGTGTAAAGCTTTGGCATTCTAGAAATTAGACAATCAAGCCAAAAATGCAGTTATAAAGTTCCTATAACCATGAGATTAATGTATTCAGACGATCGCAAATGATTTTAATTTTGAAAAAATTAAGCCCACCGAAATCTCCGGGGAATGGACATTAGCCCCCCTGGACATTATCCCCCCCGGACATTATCCCCCCCGGACATTAGCCCCCTGGGGTAGGACATTATCCCCCCCAGTATATGATATCATTACCTAAAAGTGATGCACAAAATGTAATTAATGGGCCTATGTTAAATTAATATCGATCTATACATTACACATTTGTTAAACATTCTGTAGGAATATGTTAAGTTAATTGAAGGTTTAATATGTATATTATAAGACTGTTTAAAGGTCTGAAACGACGCTAATAGCCTAAGTCTACGACGCACAGACATAGCCTAACTGACGTTAACAAACCTTTGCTGTAAGACACTAAACAAATAGACTGTATATGCCCTCCATACGATTCCCATTCGTTCATTTCAAATCTAAGTCTAGGCTATATGCCTATTTATGCAATTAGGACCTAAATGACACTAAGTACTTTCGTTTGCATGTGAATGCCAGTGACAAGTCTTATCGGTTACGGCATTATTCTACGAATTGCACAAGGGGGGACTTTGTCCGGGGGGGCTAATGTCCTACGCAAAATCGGGGGGAATATGTCCGGGGAGGATCATGTCCGGGGGGATAATGTCCAGGGGGGCTAATGTCCTACAACCGAAATCTCCGCTCATTACAAATATAACTTCAAAATAGTATTATACATGCCTATAGTATAATGAATCACCAAGTTACACAACGTGCTGAGTACTTGCCTTCCGTCTTTGTGTGCACGCCCGACGCCTATAGACTAAATGCGTTCGTTCTGTCATAAGCCGAGATAGCACGCGACGCTCCTGTGCGACCGCTTTGAGAAACTTCGTCTAACACATTTTATTGTGTGGCCGTGAAGTTCTGGAATTTTTTGTAGGCTACTTTAAGTTTGTGCATTAGGCTACTACTAAAAATAACCATCTTTAACTAAAAATTCCTCTATAATTTTATCCCATTCAGCGGCCGCCATTTTGATTTTCGCACATCGTCGCCGTTGCTATGTCGAACTGTCGCAATTTTGAAGTCAATCAAGGCCCAATTTGGATAAATTAGGAAGATTTTGTCAAAAATCGCGCGGATTGCCAATTTTTGCGCTGTTGCGCTAAACCTCAAAATTTGCGCAAAATTTATCAAATACCCAGCATATCCGGGTCAGCACCCGGCTATGCCCTAAATACAGGTATGTGCTATTTAGGATATGTTTGACAAACATATTGTCAAATATCAATTTAGGTCTCATTTCAAACCAAAAGCACTTTTCTGGCCTTGTTCTACAGAAACCAGCATATGACTTTTTAAGGACTTGTTTTGTTCAAGGAGTTTTCACTTCTACTGGTCTGTACTAATTTAGAAGCTGATGTGCAAGAGGTCAGTATTAAATGTGAAAGTTGGCTGTTTTGACTTATGACAAATTTCAGATTGTAAATGGCCACGATTCTGGCCAGCTTTTGAATAGACAGTGGTAAGTAAACTGAAAGTTTTGTGACTACGTATGATTATTATTTGTGACTTTGTCTGTGTTTGTTGTATAGAACCAACGATTTGCAGAAATGAGTATGACAACCTCATGGACAACGGCACACACTACGAGTGGTTCATTTGTCCAAACATGACAAGTCCAGATAACTATGATGCCTGTTGTGGTGATGAGGACAGGCAACACTGCTGCCAGAGCGGATCAAGGTAATTGCATTGCACCAACTTAATCTAGCTAAATGGAACAAAGTTTTTTTGGTGCCAAAGGTCTCTCATTGTTTGCATGTTTTATTTCAAAAGTTTTTATTGGCATGTAAATTGTAGTGCAGTAAGATGATGCGTAATTGCGTATATAGCGCCACTTCTTGAGAATCTTTAACAGCACTCTGGACTGGACAAACCGATGTTAAATGTCATCAGAGTGAGAGAGAGAGAGAGACCGAGACGGACAGAGAGAGGGAGGGAGAGATGGAGGCTCACTATACAATATTGTCTATGCAGTGAACTGGACCCCATGGTAGAAGACATGGTAGAAGAAATAAAGTAAGACTGGTGCTCAACTTTCAGAGATCATAATGGACAACTCGATATGCCTGAAGTGGAGGATATTGTGAGACGAGGCAATGGAAAGAAAGAATGGAGAAGATGTGCTGCCTGATGTTGTTGCAGACTTATATTGGACGGAATAAGCACTAATTTGCATGATCAGTGTGTAATTTAGAAATGTCATGCAGTCTGCAGTGGAATATTTCCGTTGACTTTCGTCTGTAGTGGCCTCCGAGTGTTTGGAATCGTTGTTGGTGCATTCATCTTGCTTTTTGGCTTCGTTGTGACCATCTACTGTTGCTGCTTGCGCAAAGCATCTGGAAGAGAAACATACTTCAGGCAACGTTTTATGTCAAAGCACCTGGCAAATCCAGGTTAATAGTTTCTTCAGTGTACATCAGGTTTATCTTCAACGAAAATATACTAATAGGGTTCTGGGTTTGCTGTTGCTTGTCTGGTACTTATGTTTGAATGTGCACTTGTTATAGCGCCCCTTCAAGCTCTCTACTCAGAGGTGCTCCCGACAACAGCATGGACATTCTGTCAGAGTTTCATGCCGAAGCGCTGAGCAATTGTGAGTGAAGGACTTGCCCATGGTCCCTATACGGCGACTTGAGGTGGATTCGAACTGCAACCATCCGGCTGCAAGACAACGAACATACCCACTATACCACCGTGCGCCCACATGTGTGTGTGTGTGGGATAGCCTTAAATAGACTCTTAATTTGCCATGACAGTAGGCAGTTATGCTTTGGTCTTGGAGCATGGAAACACTCTAAATTTACGTTTCTATCGCAATGTTCAGATTTAACAAGAGTACATTTTTGATTTCAATGTTCAAATCAGTAGGAAATGGCCATAGCTAAGCAAAATGTGATATGGGGCTCAAAACCCATTGCATGTCAGTTTCTGACCTTTCTATTCAGTAATATGCTGCAATGGCTCTGCTTTAAAATACATTTTGCAGAATGATTATATTTTTTCTAACTAAAGTTCTACTCGTTTGATTTCTTCATTAGCATAGAGTGCAAAATTTGTGAAAAAAGTATCAAAATATTTGTGTCATAAGTATCCTCAGAAACCATTACTTGATTATTCTACCGTTTTTGCTGGGCAATAAAGTGGTATACCGTGTTTCAAATGATGCTAATAGTATCAAAAAGTTTTTGCTACGCTGAAATTATGATGAATTCATAGGCAAGTGCTGGATTAAAAAATATTCTTTATATTTGACCCACTCACCTAATTCGGCTTCTAACACCATATCTCAGAAACGACAAACCGTTTCATTTGTGACGCCGGTTTTGAACCCCGGCATCACAAATGTGTGATTTAGGTGATTCTGATTTCATCCATTCATTATGAGGCTTTATATACACTGTGTGCGGATAAAAAGTAGACCCCAAAAGAAAGTGTCATAGCTCGGTCAAAACTTTTAGGATTTGTCTGAAATTTTAAACAGAGCAACAGTGACCATATTTACATGAGATCCTAAAAGCGATTAAAAATGCAGCACCAAAAAATTGAACTTTCCAACATGGAAAACCTGAAAGGAAGTGAAATTCAGCTATATGTGGTGCTCAAAATGTCCTTCTTGTTCACGAACACACGACCGTAGACGTAGCAGTTGTCCAGGGATTCACTCGGCTTAATACCACCCAGCTGTGGCCGCCCAGCAATCCAGGCCTCGATCCGGAGTACCAGGTGCATTTACTGGAGGAGCGCGTTTTTCGTTCACACGTATTCATGGCATCGATAACCGTATAGGGCGTAGGGCACATCTGATTGAAGAGTGGCAGGTGTTTGACCAGGTGATCATCGACTGGACCATCAAACAGTAGCGTCTACGTCTACAGTAGTGTGTCCGTGAACAAGAAGGACATTTTGAACACCGGATATAGCTGAATTTAACTTTTTTCAGGTTTTCCATGCTGGAAAGTTCAATTTTTTGGTGCTGCCTTTTTAAATGTTCATAAATTTGACAAACTCACGAATATTTCCAATCGGCTTTAGGATCTCGTGTAAATATGGTCACTGTTGCTCTGTTTAAAATTTCAGACAAATCCTAAGAGTTTTGACCGAGTTATTACACTTTTTTGTGGGGTCTACTTTTTATCCGGACACAGTGTAGTATTCCTTCAAGGTTGCCACACGGGAGCGCTCCTGACTCAACCTCGGCTAAATGAGGACAGTTAAGATTGCGATGGAGTGTCCCCTACATTTTGGCCTTTTACCTTAAGTGACCTTGGATTATGTTAGGTAAGTTAGTACTTGCCATCTAAGGTGCAGTATGAGCAAACTAGTACAGTAATCATCAAATAGAACAGTATTTGGATAAGCCATTTTCCTTTAATTTAACCTTTTGACCTTTAAATTATCTAGGTATGTGCCAGTTGTTTTAGTATTGTGTCTTCTCAAATGTAGCCTCCCCCATCAGCCCAAGTAAACAGATGAAGGAGCCACCCAATTAGAACAAGGGTTGTCCATTTACCCATATTTTCCTATATATATAATTTACGTAAAAAGTTTTGACTTAGAATGACTTTGGATGTTCCTGCATTTAGTCTCCTTGTTTCTTACCACTGGCAGCCATCATAAAGTCTAGAAAAGCAAGAAAGAATTAGCTGATTTCAACAGTTATGGGCCAAGAACTAGCAATTTTTCTCAGATTTTGTCTAGATTTCATATTTGTAACTGAATTAGTGTGAAATGACATCGAATGACCTAGAATTCAGTGTTAATATTTTTTCCAGATATGACTCTCCTCAAGGCAAGCAGAACACAAAATATAATCAAAATCGGACTCACCATTCATTTCTTTGATAAGAAGAGTAATTTGGGAATGGTGCCAAGGCTAAGGACTTATTGAAATGGTCTATGTCTTTCAAACTTGTACATAAGATATTAGGTAAAGATAAAAAGTTAAAGTTTTAACATTAAAAGTTGAATACGTCATCATTGAAATATACTGTGAAACCTACTTAGTCCTTTCCATGCAAGTCTGCACGTTGGGTGTGCGTCTTCTCCACTCGTCTCTGTCAATCACCAGCTGCTCTGCCTCCCTCCACGACTTCTCCAGACATATGAATTCATTGCTGATGAAGTCTAGCCAGTTCTTTCTTGGTTCTTCCCTCTTCCTTCTCTCTGCAGGATTCAAGTACATTACTTGTTTGACTCGTCTATCCTCACCCATGTGCCACACATGCCCCATCCTCACCCATGTGCCACACTTGCCCCATCCTCACCCATGTGCCACACATGCCCCATCCTCACCCATGTGCCACACATGCCCCATCCTCACCCATGTGCCACACATGCCCCATCCTCACCCATGTGCCACACATGCCCCATCCTCACCCATGTGCCACACATGCCCCATCCTCACCCATGTGCTGCACATGCCCATCCTCTTCAATCATCTCTCTCTGGTGATGCTATTCATATCTTCTTGTCCCAACCTCTGATAGCTGATAGATTTATTTGTAATCTTGTCATGCTGTGACATATATAAAAGTGTTCGCAGCCACTTAAAATGTGCAGCTTCCAATCTTCTCTTGTTTGCCACCCTACTGTTAAAGAGTGGTGAATAATATTTCTGTAGTGTGATTTATTAGTGTGCATACGCCTGATTATTCTGTTGATTTTAGCGCATCCTCCGAGTGCAGCTGTTCATTATCGACCTGATGCCACTGGAAAGTCAGGCAATGCATCTGGTAACGTCTGCTGCCTCCTATTGATTCTGAAAACTCTGTTCATCTTGTTTGATTGTTCCGTGGAGACTGAGTAGACCACTGCACTCCAACTGTCCAATATAATTATTGTGATGACTGTGTATTGTGTAATAACACAAATGAAAATATTTGCTCTCGGTTTGATGGTACTATTGTTGCTGTTATTCAGATATACATTTGTAAGCTTCTCAGTGTGATGAGATTATGCCAAATTTCTAAACATTATTTTTGCAATGATGCTTATGCTAATGCAGCAGAGTTTCATTGATGCATACATCTGCTTTAGAAGCAGTTACACATGTCTAATGACTCCAAACAATGCCTATTTAACATGCAAGACTCATTAGCATGTGGTGAGGGACACTTAATGTGTGGCTGTTGGTATCAGATATGCAGGGCTATTTGAATATGGGGCAATGACTGCCACAGCTTGCTTTTATACCTGCACTGGCTGTCATAGTTCCAGACTAGGTGCACTTAGTATACATGTATTTATTATAGGTATATTTATATATAGATATATATTATATGTCTGCACTCTGCAGTTGTTTCCACTTTGTTGAAGCTTTTCCAAGAAATTCACCTACTCACTCTGAGTCCCCTCTTACTTTGTTGCTGCTGTTACTAATTATGCTCTCTGATCCAATTTAGCAACGGTTGTGTATACTTGCATATTGTTAGTAGTGCAGTCTGAATACTTTCACGCTTTGAAATGATGTGTGGATGCAGTATTAATGAACGTTGTTACGGAAAGTTTTGACTTGTGCAAAGTCACGCAGATGTGCATATGTGTGGCATGGTTAGTCTGTCTCAGTCACCATATGAATGCTGTTTAGATATCCAGATGTTTAGTTGTTTAGCAACAAATTGCACTGTTTTTCCAATCACTTTTAGTACACACTCGTCATTAAAGCGTTAAAAGCTAGTAAGACGTGGTGAGTTTTGAGATATTCTTTAAAAAAGGAGTTTGAGCAGACCGAGGATGGATGCGTAATGAGATAATAGTGGTTGAAGGTAGGTACAGTGACCACCTCATGCCCATGTTGCAAGTCAAGCATGCTAACATTTTGGCTACACTTTGCTGATTGAGTGAATTAATTTACTATTTCATCAATAATTGATACTATTTTGATTAATAAGTTGACCAGTGAATGTACGTAAACTGATTTTGCATGTTTAACCGATTCTTCAGAAATCACTCACCTCATGAATCCTCCGATGCAAGGACCACAGCCGACCTTTCCACAGAATGAACAGCCTGGCTACCCTCCTTCCATCCAGACGACGTATCCACCACAACCTCTTCCAGACCCATCTGGCTATGCCAGCAGTGGCTATCCTCCTTCGGGAGGACCTGGTGCGTGTGCTCCTCCGTACCCGCCCTACCCTGGAGCATCACCTTATCCCCCTGCATCAGACCAGCCTCTGTATCCTGTTCAGCCTCCACTCGGTAAGTATTTATTATTCTTTGACCGTGCTAGTCTTACTCATTGTTTAGAATCTAGTTAGAGTTGAGAGCTGAACGTTTTGTAATGCCTTTACTAACAGTTAAGTTATAGATTAATTTAACATCAAATGACACTTTGGACACGATGTGATCAAAGTTTAAACTTGGTAACATTGATTTAAAGCTTAATTGAAGTTGACGTAGGCCTATATATCCGAAGAAGATCCGGCAGCAGACACCAGTGAACTTCCAGGTCATCGTATCTCGTCTCCCGTTTCTGTTGTCTTGTTTGTGTAAAACGGAAACCGCTTATTGGATTGTTTAAATCTTTGGTAGTTTTAACGGCAGAACAACTTGGTAGGCCTAGTTCTCCTTGTGTTCCTAGCATTGAAGAACCATTTTGAAGTTTATTTTACTTAGTGGATACGAATTTAAAATATTTAAAATTTATGCTCAACAGTAACTAAGCAATATTTCAGGTTGGAATAGCAGTTACTGTTGTAATTCATGTGATAAGATGATACCTAGGGTATTTCAACTTGCATCTTCAAATTGTTGTCGTCTTTTAATACAAATTATTGGTGACAGGACAATTACTCCTCGGACATTACCCCCCCATGTTGAATGTATGTATGAATGCAGTATACAGAAATATGTATGTATCTATGTAAATGTGCATGCATCTATGCATGTACATATGTAATTATGTATGTGTGTATGTAAGTTTCTTTGTCTTCCACGTCTTCTCCTTCCCTCACCGCAAAATAAAACTTTCAATGTAATGCTTCCATTTTGGAAGTAATATAGTTATGTCTTTATTTCGATCATCATCAAACTTAAATTATTTCGCGTGCGACGGTTTTTACAGAAAAGGAAGTGAAATGTCAACTCCATGACGGTCAACTCCGTGACGCTGGTTAACTCCATGACATCAATATTCGACAAAATTTAAAATATAATTTCAATATGATGTGTTCTTTGTGAAAGTTGTAATGTCGTGTCTTTTTTGCAATCATCATCAAACTTTTGCTGTTTCGCGTGTGGCATTTTTTTGCTCAAAACTATAATTTAAATGATTTGTCAACTCCATGACGGTCAACTCCATGAAACGACGACGACGTCATGGAGCATAAAGTTGACAGATCGCAAATATTTTGACTATGACTCGCAATGATGACTCCATTCTTGGTATTCTGAGAATGGTATGACTGAAAATAATTAAATATAATTTCTATTGGTGCCTCAAGACTCTCAAATGTGGACGGCAACTATGCGATAACAACTCCATGATGCAAGTCAACTCCATGACGAATTATAGAAAAAACAATTTTTCAGCTTTTTAACAAAAAATATTTAATTTTCTGCATTGCTACTCATCACACACGTTGGTAGTAGTAACATGAACGGATTAGAACATTAAAAGTTTAAAAAATCGTTATTAAATTTTTCTAAAAAAATTGTGGCAAAACTGCCAGATATTGTAGAAACCCTCATGTATGCACGTATGTATGTAAATATGCATGTAATAATATGCCATGTATAGATGTATGCATGACATTGCATGTATGTCTGTATAGATGTTCGAACATACATACATGCATAAATACACACAAATACATACGTAGATGTATTGTACGTACAATCGTACATGCAAATGTGACCTGCTCCAGCAAAAGGAGGCGGAAGTGACAAAAATGAGTTTTGTATATTTTTGGCTATATATGACAAACAATCATTTCTGCTTAAAATTGTGAAAAAATTATTATTCTATCATAATTGGTTCCAGAGATATGAATTATAATGGGATGACTTAACCGAATAAGACCATAACATTACGCTTGAAACGAACCTTTAAAATGCGTTTAAAATCCACAATTTTTTAATTTGTCATACAAAATGCTTACATTTGTTGCAAAAGAGGTCAAATAATATTAAATCAATATATTTTTCAAGCAATATATGATCTTGTCTACTGATATAATATTATGTGAAAAAACCGATAATCTAAAAATTTACACCTGATTTTTGTTTTATCAAATTTCCTCTGTTTTATCATTTGCGACTTTCGCCTCCTTTTGCTCGAGCAGGTCACATATGTACTAATATACAAACTATACATACATATAACACATGTATAGTTTTTGTATACATACATAAAGCCACTCATTTATATATGCACATGCATACATACATGTATGCATAAATGCATACATACATGCATGCATAAATGCATACATTTGATGAGCAAACAATGTCTAACATGCGTGTATTCGTGCAGGTATGTATGTATATATGTGTGTGTATGTATGCACGCATGGAGGGGGTAATTGGCGGGGGTATTGTCTCAAGGGGTAATTGTCCTAGAACCAAATTATCTTCTCAGTTGATTTGTGCTTTTACTATCAATTTTCAGAGAATATGTTCTATTAAATAATATATTTTCAGAACATTTGTTATAACAAGCTTGTTTTTAAAATTTAGGTGGTGGTTCTGGCTATATCCCATCTGCCAGTGCTCCTCCTTATCCAACAGATGGAAGCTCAGCTCCTCCTTATCCTCCCTATCCAACAGATGGAAGCTCAGCTCCTCCTTATCCTCCTTATCCAACAGATGGAAGCTCAGCTCCTCATTATCCTCCCTATCCAACAGATGGAAGCTCAGCTCCTCCTTATCCTCTCTATCCAACAGATGGAAACTCCACACCTTGTCCTCCTTATCCAGCTGATGGTGGTGCAGCTCCACCATATCCTCCACAGCCTGCTGCCTACAATCCTCCAGGTAAATTGTCCAGCTTGTGTAAAGGTCAGACTTTGTTTGAAGGTTGTGTTAATGGTTCATAGTATAGTTGGCTATAGTTGGCTAGAAGCAAAACAAGTCAGTGGGTCATTGATGCAGAGATCTCGAGAGTTCTTTCAACAGACCATATTTTCACGGATGTAACCCACACACGAGTATAGCACGCACACGAGCATAACCTGCTACTTTTGGGGATTTGAGTAAAAATTGAATTATAATATATGTCACGCACCAGACTACAAGACATTTTTGTGCATTCACTTATGCTGTTAAGGTCCGGGGAAGTCTAGAAGTATGACTACTAAGTATGAATACAAAGTAAGGTCCCAATTTAGTAAAAATAACATCGATTTATTCAGTAGCACAATTATTTACAATACTATGTACAAACATTACCGTTATCAGAAGCGATGACGTTCGCAGCGGCTAACGGAGCCCGAAAGACGTCGAAAGGCAGTACAGCAAACAAGAACCCACCAACAGGGTGAAGAGAAGAACGTCGTAGAAGACACCACCGTCAACTCTCATGACAGAGAGGGAAAACCACAAGCGTGGATACGCTCAACGGGAGACCTCCACCAAGGCACACACCTGAACACAAAGTGCCTCCCCCGCCTTACTCCTAGTTCCCTTTATAGGCAAGCACAAGAAGCCAATCCTCTTAAAGATGCACGTGCCCCAAAGTCAGATCAAGTAAGGTAGCCAAGAAGGGCCATAGAGACTAGATCTCTACAATGCATTAGTGCTCGAACGTGCATGCTAACGTTGATGTTACTCTTGCCTTATATAATTTCTGACTGTATAGCCTATAGTCATACGGGTTTCATTGCATAATTACGTAACGCCGAAAATGACCGTTTTCGACCCATCCACCCACCCTGTAATGCTTCGTAACGTTGCCCTTGGCCCACCCGCCCTCCCCAGCGTTACGTAACGATTGTTACAAAAATCATTTCAGATTTATGTCTATTATTGTCTTTTGTGAGCGCGTAATTATAATTCATATTTTTCATAGTGAATTTAATATAGACTAGTATGTGATTTATAGGCTAATTTGACAGTAGACTAGGCTTAAAATATACACAATGTTCTATTCATATAAACGACAGTCATGCGTGAACTGTAGGCCTAATTTTCTTAGATTATACCGCAGGAATAAAATTTTACACTGCTGAAAAGTTTCACGGACTAAATGGCTCATAAATAATCAATCAAAATTAAGATGAACTAATTATTTGTTTAGTCTGGGCACTAATAATAATACTAATGCTAACTTCAATAATTATTAATGAAAATATTGCCGAGTTTTGTTGAGCACAGATCCAAATAATTCGAAGAGCGGTTTTCGGTTTGCACAAACGGGAGAACAGAATTGACTTGACATCTAACTGGACTGGTGTCTGCTGCCGGACCTTATTAAGATAAATAGACCTACTTCGGTTAAGTTTTAAATCTATGTCACGAAGTTTAAACTTCGATCACATCACGTCTAAAGTTTCATTTGAATCTGTCGATGGTAATTTAATAGTCATTAATAAATTTTGTCGTGGCGTTACGTAATGTTCAGCTCCACCCACCCACGTAACGTTTCGTAACGTTTTCAATGACCCCACCCACCCTCGAGCATTACGTAATTATGCAATGACCCCTAACTGTTTCAATTATATGCAATATAAAATCATCTTTTTGATAAAAATCCTTTTGTAAAGAAAACGAAAAATTCTTGCTGTAATGAACATTTCAATATAGTCTACTCTGTAAATATAACATATTTTAAATGTTTGAGATCTTGTTCATGGTGTCATTATTCAGAATGTAAATCTCAGTCGGTCATGTCAATCATGTTGGTTGAATTGACATGGAATCACGTTGAAAACAACAGACAATTACAATTTCTATATAGTAATATTAACTTGCTGGAAAGCTTAGCCTTAGCTCTATGCATGAATAGATTATTCTTTTGACCTGATCTTGTAATTAACCAATAAGATGCTTTTCCCATGAGCCTGAAACTGGATCATGGTGAATAAATTTTAAGTACCCAATGGTGATCACATGATTGAATGGCACAAGGCTATTGGACAGTTTATAGGTCACGCATGGGCACATAGCCAATCTGGCAAAATCAGGAGTCAAGAGAGCAAACCAGAGCACAAGTATCACATTGTGCATAGTTTTTATATTTATGTACCAATTTGCTTGATTAATTGATTGCATTTTGTCAGAAAATTGAAGATTTAGTTTTGCCCTTTGTTATTAAAAACCAGAACATCATAATCTTTGACTACTTTATAAATTATTATTTTTCTCAAGAAAGCTCATGGATTACAACTTGAAATAATTTTTTGTTAAAGCTTTTTGTGTTATAACTGTCCAGTTTACCAGTTTGTTTATGCCAAATTTAATTAAACTGAAGAGTTTAATCAACAATTTTGCATTACAAACTGATATGCTAGGATTTAAGGTGAAAAGTTTAAAAAATATTTTCAGATGTTGCATTCTTCACAGAAAATGTTATTTCTGTCTTGAATAGCTAATTTATCGTTTACAAATTTGAACTCCTGTTTATATAAGTCAGTCATTGGATGTTATAACATTTATTTGAGATTCTACTATGATTTTTTAATTCAGGATACCCGGGAAATCCTCCTCCAACATACAGTAATCTCAAGTGAATTGGATTCATCAAGAAATACAGTTGGCAGACGTTGTAACGACGGTAATGCTGAACGTTTTGCTGTAGAACCTTTCGGGTTGCCTCATCATCTGTCAGATCGTAACTTCTCCAGTCAGGTTTCATGTATCTGGAAATTGGCTTTTTTTGCTACAGAGGCTTTACTTTAATATATTGTTATGCTGTTTAGGCTGTTTTGTCTGATTTGTCAGGTACTCTGACATATGTTACAGGTTGTGGTGACATAGTGTTGGCTCTACTGTTATCTTAAAGTGTTAAGATCACTACAACAGCCAACTCACTAGGGTGTGACTGACATTTTTGCTGATTTTCGATTCCAGATAGTAGGCCTGCTTTTTTTGCTATTGCGGATTCGATCTGATCAGTTGCTAATTTTTTGCAATGGTGTAATAATTAAAGATACACCATGCAAATATAATATATAATTACAGAATGTAAAGATAAACCAAACTGTGGAAGCAAAATGACCTTTTCATTGAAAAAAGATTACACCACAGGAGGTTGCAGTAACAGGTTAATATATTTTTAATAATGAAAAAGAAATTGATTTTGTTCAAAAATATTACTTTTTTTGTTTGTGGGTCGGTTATTTGTTGGTCGCCTATCCCGATTAATTAGGGGGGAAATCCAGTTGAAAAAATCAAATTGAAACAGATTTCCAATTCAGGAATCAGTCACACCATACTGTTCACGTATTTATTGCCTTGTAGCTGTTTGTTTTTATTGACTATTTATAATATATAATGTAGGAGGTCCCGGTAGCGCAATGGATTAACCACGCTGGTGTAGAGAGCAAGAGGTAACGAGTTCGCCCCTGGACAGGAATCAGTGCTTTGTAGGCTGCTATTAATGCCGTTTATTGCAGGATGTCTGTTCTGTTAATAGTTAAGATTTATGTATTGTGTAATCTGAGTTCCTGTAAACTGTTTCAACTGCATAATTGTACACTGTAACTGGTTGCGATCTGTCGACCGAATTGTTGAATAAACAAAAATTATTATATTATTACTTAGGATGGTGCAGGCCATGCTTTTGTCAAATATTTAAAGACATCCAGTAATATACGTACATTGATACAAATGTACACACACCTGTACATTGACTTATTTTTTTCTGGTTTTAATTGTGCCTCCAAAGGTTGAGATGCTTTTTGTTGTGAGCTTATCATTGCATAAATTGCAAATGGTTGAAAGTACGTTTGATTAGTGCTTGCACTTACTTCAAGACTAAATATAGTCGATTCAAGTTGCAGTGATATAGTACTCGAGTCCATTCAAGGATATGAGTCCGACGTGAGACTGATTTCGACCTGGGCTCAAAATGTCACGACTTGCACTTGAACCCGAACTTGTCTTGCTGACCTGGTTTCCGAGTTACAATTTCTGGACAGAACAGTGTTACCTAAACTATGCTCAATGACAGTTAGATCCTAACATGAGTAATTGAGTATGGATATTGGACGTGTGTTTAGCATCGGAAGAATTTCTCTGCGTCCTCATCGTGCCATGTTATAGAGCAAAACCTTATCTAATTTTGTGGTTTTTAAAGTGTAATTTGGATAAATTACGTTAGCTAATTCTCTTTCTGCATAAATATGGCTCTTAATTTTTGTAAGCCAATTGAATTGTGTTTAAGTCAATTTTTGATGTTGTTTGATTGTACGTGTAGTTGAAATCGATCTTTAGTGACTTGGACTCGGCTTAGATGAACTCTGACTCAACTTAAGTGGGCTTGACTCCTTCACTGTCTAGCCATTTGGTTAGTGAGCTGGTCGGGTGGATCAGACAATTGCCCCTAGTGAAGTGGTTGCATGACTGATTGCCAGTTTCAGATGTACTGCCTGTAAGACTAGATATGGAACAATGAATAAATTTTATCATAAATATTTATTGTGCTCTAAAAATCCTTAAATGTTTATTATTTTATACAATTCATTTTAAAAAGCATTTAAAAAGTTTCTTTGTATGTCCTCTTCATCAACTTATTTTGTAATATATGTCATATATGTAATATATGTTTTTATTATTCAGATTCATTGTAATATTCTACCTTTTACTATCTTCTTGGTCACTAGGATGATGTATATAGACAATCTGGAACAAGGAAAGCTTAATCTTGTCAACTTGTTATTACAATATTCTTTTAATGTTGCAACATAAATTTTTTGGAAATAATATTATTTTGAGTTTTTGTTGTTGTTAAAGTTTTCTCTAAGTGTATTTTACTTGAAGTCATGCCATTCATGGGCGTAAGGTGATGTCTTTGTTGCTTAGCTCTGCTTCCATGCAGATAACTGTGTGGCTGCTGTTCACAAGGTATAGGTGCATGCTTTTGCATCATTCATGGTATGCAGTGTTGTATAAATTTATTTACTTAATGTATTGATTGTTACTTTCCAATCCACTGATACAATTTGGAACAATCTGTTTTATAATTATTTATAAATAATTGTTATGCATGTTTTATTATGATGAATTTTGTTCTTGTTATTACCTTTTGCTTAAATGTATTTTCTGCTCTTTGATGTTGACATATATTTGCTAAGTACTCTATTGTCAGTGGGACTATATTTTCTAAAGTAAAGCATTTATTATTTGGTGTTTGAACATATATGTTGTATATTTTGAGTATAGCAGCATGTCTTGTCTAGTGGATATTTGTGGACTGCAGGGGCTTCTATCCCCCCCTAAGCAACCGGGCGCAGTCCATTTTCTTCCCCCCCTTTCTGGACCGGCCTTCCTCTATTTATGCAATATATATAGGGCCTAATGCAATCTAGCGCATGCCCTCCTCTAGTGTGGGAATGAAGGTTTGTTTAGAGAGGGACAAACGAGCATCCAGCCGAAGCACGTGTAGCGCCGAGAAGGGACCTGGTATGGGGAGGGAATGTACCCCTCCCCATAAGAAATTTTTGCGATTTCCGCACTGCAATTTCAACATCTTAAGCTGTCCTCTTAGCAAAATTACTCTACTGTTTCAGTGGAGGAATTGCTGCCAAAATTGGGCAGCCATATGTTTTGCGCCTCTGATCAGTGTGTACTCGAGAGGCGTTATATAAATTTTTAGAGCACAATGCAATACAATAAAATACAATGTAGGTCCTACATTGTAAGCACACGTAATCATGATGTTGCTTAATTACTAAGTGTTGCAAGGACCAAATTTGACTGTCTGAAATTTGAAAGATAACATTGGAGAGAAGCCATTTAGTTTGCATTTAGGTGTGCAAAATAGTATTTGTATTAACATTATTTTTTTCAATTATAATATGGTTGTATTATTTATTAAAATAGTAAAAACAGAATTATAATCAAGTAAAAGAAATTTTTTATAGTATATCATAGCTGTTATAGCAGTTCATGTAATTCAAAAAAGCAGATAGTAGCCTAACTAAAAACTCAAGGTGTATAAAGTGTATACATTTTGCTAAAAACTATTAGGCCTACCATTTTGTCCAAATTTATATGGAGGGAAAGTATTTTCTGGGGGAGATCTTCCTTTACTATCTTCCTTTAGTGATGCCTAGATTGAACGCTGCCCTCCATGTCCGACCTTCCCCTCCAACCGACGTGAATTTTGTCTGTCTTCTGATTCCCCCCCTATTTTTCACTGGGCGCAATCTGCGCCCACCATGTATAGGGATAGAAGCCCCTGGTGGACTGTGATGCTTAGCACAGAGTATTTTGTAGTTGTGATAATCACACTGTTGTTTAGCACCCTTCAGAGACCAGACTCTTGTCGGGGTGCTCCTGACATAACAGCAGAAGACAACAGTGAAACAGAAGAGTCTTTAAGAACTGAACAGAAAAACAAGCAAAGAAAAACAAAGCTTATGTTACTAAGCAGCCTATTTCAGAAAGATCAAACAATCAGAATGCTTTGATGCTAGATCATGGACGTTCAGGCCAGCAGGATAACTAGGTAATTGCCTTGGATAGCAGAGCATGGGAACCTGCAACCAGGTTAATGGTTATGCATGAGACCGAAACACATTGGTGCAGCTTGCATAAGTAACCAGGTCTGTTCTCTTGTATGAAGCTCAATGTATGCCCAAACCCAGGTATGCTAGTGACCAACAGAGAAGCAGCATTTAATACAGAGAGCAGTTGATGAATGTGGCGTAAAGTTAACCTGCATTAAATAGCATTGCCATGATCAACCCTGGTATATAAGAATTTATACATCAAGGCTATGGCGGTTTGAATAGTAAAAGAACAGCATACTGTGTGGATCTTGTGCACATTCACCTCATTGTTCGATATGCTTTTAGAAAGCCAATTCTTGGTGGACAAGCCTTTTGGCTTGCTAAACATGGGCAGTTCTCTCAAAAGTTCTCTTAAGGTTTTTAAGGGTTTATCTTGAGGTGGTTGGATGCCGTCCAATCACAAGTCACCTCTGCTGTCATAGGCAAACTCTCCACTAATGAGATGACCTCTACATTTAGGAGGCTGTGGCGCCAAATGCGTGTCATCAGCAGTATACTGAGAAGCAGCAAACTCCCACAAAACAAACCAGACTTTAGTTGAGTTAATTCAGTAGCGACCAACTGAGATCGTGGAAGAATTAGACTGTGTAGAAGCAAAACCACTGCATGGGCAGAGAAAGGATGTAATGTACCATAAAGAACACTTGTATGGTACCTCTCAAGCGACTAAAAACCTGCTTGATGCAATTGATCTAAAAAGTTGTTGAGTTCAGAAATGTGTTGAATTAAATCAGTTGAAACTGCAACTTTATATTATACTGCTTTGTATGCCAGAATGCTAAGTGCTTTGTTATAAAAATTCTGATACGATAATGTCAGGGACACAGGACCTCATTTGATGTAGCTTTAGAATAACAACTTAATTATGAAGTCAATTTGTTTTATGGCCTATTGCATAGTAATCATACAGAATGTAATGCTACAGGAAGGTTCTAACATGCATATTTGTGTCCAGCATTGATTGGGCTTACAGCAAAGATTAACAATGCCTCTAAATGTGAACTCTCTAATAATTGAAAACCTCTAAAATAAGAAATAACTTTTCTTTCTCGACAATTTTTCTGGTTCCTTTCTCAACAATTTTTCAGGTTATGAGCGATGATTTTAGTTAAAAGTGACCATATTTATCATTTGACCACGGTGCTTTGACGCCTTGTTTTGACGCTGTAGAAACCTCTAAACAAACATTCATCAGAAGCAATCATCCTGCTTTTCTCTGAATGACTTTATAAATTTAGACGTGGTTATAAAGAATATCTCCTATTTTATTTTACTATAAAAGTGCAAATCTCCGAATTGCAGCTGTTGTCTCATAGTGGGTATTGTGATGCACAATAGGTTTCTGTGTGGTCTGTTGCATATAAATGGAAAGTTGTTGTGTAGCATTATATATTCTAAACAATGTGAATCTTGTAGGAGTGAAACTGTAATTGCTTGTTCTTCTACAATTTCTAGCTTTGCTTTGGAATTATTACTTACGGCTTGATTTTAAATAGCTGACTTGATTTTGGAGTGTGGTACTAACACAGCCCGTGAAATCCAAAGAATAGCAAGCTTGGGTTTTTCCTCAGTTGGAAATTTGTTTGACCTTGATAATAACATTGCCAATCAAAAGTTTTACGGTGTTTTCCAGTAACAGTATTGACAAAGATTTACACAGAAAGTTGGCAAGACATAATTATGTTAAAGAAAATCCGACTTTACATTTCAAGTGACTTTTATAACCTCGGTGTTTGCTGTTAACTTCTATTTTCTTAAGGTATATTGTAACATCATGTTGTGCAGTTTTTCTTGATAGAATAGTTATAAATAAAATCTATGGAAATTGTTGTCAGCTGTAATTCATACAAATCTAACAAGTTCTCCAAACAAGATGCTGTCCATTAAGCAAACTCCAACCGATATTGATTGGTGTAAAACGTTAAGATCCAAGTACTACTACTACTGAAGCATGCAAGCTTTCCGCCATGCCATAAATTTTAACCCTGAAAGTACTTGGGACAATAGTGACCCAAAACCAGTATAAGGATATCCATCTTGGCTAACATGATACTTAGATAACATGAACAGTAGTTGAGAATACAGCAATGTATAATGCATGTGCGAAGCATTTTAAAATCACATGATGCAATTTTGCTTTCATTACATGCATTTTTCAAAAAGTATTATGAATATTGTTCAAGGTGCTTTGGCTCAAGTGTGTGTGACACTAACATTCAAGATGTGTTTAACTTTTATTGGTTAACATTTCCTACAATGTTGCAGGAAGAAAGCATGCAATCTTTTACAATATTTTACAGTAACTAAGCGAGTTCACTAAAATAGGCTTTAGGCTAAAATATCAAGTGTCCTACTGTCCTTATACTTACATACAATCTTGTTAGCATATATACTAAGATTTTCATAGTCCACACCCTGAAACGAGGCTTTTTGTTTTGGTTTAATCACTTGCAAGCCAACAATTGAATCAGAAGTGTTTGTTTAGGCGACAGTTTAGTTGTCGTCTCTCCTACATCTGAGCTACTCTTTCAAGGCTTTTACATGCATCTCTCAACTTTGCAACAAGATCCTAAAACAGAAAAGAAATAAAATTTACAATCATTCAGTTTGCTTTTAATCAGATAAACATTGACATTGATGCAGGTTATTTGCTCAAATACATTGAATATTTGTGACCTAGCAGTGCATTCATCACATTTATTACAGCTAAGAATATTCTGTTGCCCGAAGGAAGGTTTACCACAACGTGTAAAAGACTATTGCAAATAAAGATAAACTTCAATTTTCTTGAAGCTTACTTAAATAATTCAGTTATTTTGCTAAAATGACATCTTAAAAGGCATTACAATGTGAAAATTCAAAAAAGAAATTATTATTGTAAGTTTAGTATTGTATAGTGTATTTATTAGGGAATGTAATCCCGGGATCCCGATTACCGGGATCCCCGGACATTTTACAATCCCGTAATCCCGGGATTGACAAACATGGAATCCCGTTTTTCGGGAAAACCGAAAATTCGGATTTTTAAAATTAAATTACTTGACCAATTTTGCAACAATTCCTTGGTCAATAGACGCCAAAACGACAGATAAGCACACACCCTAATGAAGGTAAGCTGGCGACCAGCAGAAAACCCAGAGGGGTGACTGGAGGTAGGCGTTTCTCAGTGATCAGGCATGAGATTTAGCTTTCCGATCTCCCATTCCTTGCTTGGTTCATGTATACAGACTATAGATTCCTCCATAACAATATCAATCTTTTATTCACCAAATGATGGTAGCACAATTAATAAGACAACAAAGAAAATACAAAATTCACAGGACAGTATATCTGCCTGCATAGTACTAAAGACAGAAAGTAGACTAAGTTTCCTTATTATAAAAGTATGCATGCATAGATAACCATAGATGCATAACACTTCTAGGTTGACCATATATCAAACGTACATTCCCAGACAGTGGTGGTATAGGCTACACAACAAGAATATATATATACCGAAAATAACAAGCATTCAAACACTTAAGGCGTGAAAGAAAAACATGATGCAAAACTGACAACAACATTGTTGTGTGAGCGGCATTTCTGGATAAAACGCAATCTTCTGGATAACCAACTGTCTGTAATATTATTTTCATGCATGAAGTGCAGTACAGATGCAACACTACTATGAGAGACTTTAAAGATTTTACATACTGCAGAGCTGTAAGTGTACTCTAAAGAGTTCAGCTCACTTTTGGTAGGGCTCACAGCTTCCATTCCATAAAGGAGAAACGGTTTACAGTGGGCAGCTACCAAATGCAACAAAACTGGTTCACTGAATTTGTAACATTTGCTATACAGTGAATTAAATGACCTGTAAAACTTCACACGCATTTCATGCAGACTAATTTTAAATGACTTGGCTGCAGTCAGAAAACAGCCCAAATATTTTAACTTGTCAACAAAACTTATCTCTACTCCATTGA
This sequence comes from Lumbricus terrestris, assembly GCA_949752735.1. Classification (NCBI taxonomy): domain Eukaryota; kingdom Metazoa; phylum Annelida; class Clitellata; order Crassiclitellata; family Lumbricidae; genus Lumbricus; species Lumbricus terrestris. The sequence continues at coordinate 34,463,527 of OX457041.1, forward strand.
CCTTAATGCACTTACAGGTATTACGGAACCGTGTTCCAATCCTTATGACTTGAGATTTGGCTACATTAAGCTTCATATCAATACCTTTTAACTCAGCAAAGCATATATCAACCATTGATTGGAGGTCACACAGCAAAGCTGAAATTAAGATGAGATCATCAGCGTACATGACACATCCCAAGTAAGTTTCACCAATTCTACACCCATGACTAGATCTACTTAATTTTTCAATAATGTCATTCACATAGATAGCAAACAGCACCGGGGATAGAACACCACCCTGCCTAACCCCACACGTTAGGGTTATCATCTCTGACAATATGTTGTCCCATTTCACAAATGCTGCACTCAGACTATACCAAGTTATAAGTGTGGTCAAAATTTCTCGAGGAACCTGTCTGTCCATTAGCTTATTGAACAGAGTAAAGTGATTCACTTTATCAAAAGCTTTTGACATGTCCAGTGCACATAAATTGACAGTGGACCCATGACTTGTAAAGTAGTCAACAACTGCTCTTACTGCAAGGATTGCATGTGAACATCCCAACCCCTTTTTGAATCCAAACTGCAAATCAGAAGTGCAAAAATAGCTGCCATAGTGCTCAAGCATACACATTTCAAAAAGTTTAGATAAATTTGAGCTTAACGTGATGCCACGATAATTATCACTATTACCTTTATCTACGTTAGGCCCCTTTTCCAAGGGTATGATTATGCCTAGACCAAAACTGGTGGGTACCCTGCCATGCACAAGCATTTGGTTGAACAGAAGCGAGAGCAAAACAACCAGTTTAGGATGAGCATGAACTAGACGTTCTGTCTCAATACGATCCAGACCAGAGGCTTTACCTCGCTTCATTTTACGAATGCATTGGTCAACAATTTCTACTGTTATCAATTTAAATTCAGAAGCTGGATTATACTGGCTAAACCTATCATGAAAGCACTTCTCAAGTTTCTCACTGGCGTTTGCATTATTTGGTGAGCATGCAGCTTTAAAATTGTTAGCAAAGGTCATAGCAATGTCTTTTGGTTCATTATAACCATCAACAGATAAGGGGGATCTGTGCTTCCTCTTAAATTTGCTTTGCCAGGTTTTCCAAAAAGAATTTGTGTCTTTTGAAAGAAGATATTCATGTAAGTCATTAGAAACATTTGTGTCATCCAAAGATTTCTTGTTTCTAATGGCACGTTTATATTCTGCTTTTGCACACCTTTTGACATCATGTATTGGTCCCCGACTGGGTCGTCCACATGCTTTCCACAAGTCATGAGCAGCTATTGACTTGTTTTTTAAATCAGTCAGCTCACTATCCCAATAATGTTTATAGTGTGACGCAGTGGTTCTTGGGCAGTGTTCATCTGCGGATCGACATAGTCCATCAACAATCATGCTGTAGACAACATCTATGTCATCACCATGCACACATGAACATCCTACATTACAGTTTGTAAAGACTTGTGAGGAATTGATTTGACCTAAGTAAAAATCAGTGGCACGATAGTAAGAAGCAAGATCCGCTTTATCCCATCTAAGACGGCCTGACTTAACACCATTAGGAACCTGCCTAACAAAGTCAACACCACTATCTATAAAACTGTCAGAGAAGTGCAGTAATAAAGGTAAATGATCAGAAAAATTTACACCATTGTCAATTATTTCAGAGAACTGAACTTTAGCAAACAGTGCTTCATCAACAAAGAAGTGGTCAATAAAGGATTTAGAATTGTTCGCCTCCGATAAGTAGGTAAACTGCGTAGGACTATTTAGTTTGCTGTCACACAGCTTCAGCTTAGAGGATCTAACAAAATCATTAAAAATTGCATGGCAAGACAAATCATTAACAAACTGTAGATTAAAGTCACCACCAAGAATGACCCTACATTCAGGGTTATCACTTAAGGCATTTTCAATAGAACCTACAAGATTTAGCAATATGTCATCATATGCATTGCTATGACCTGAATTAACAGGAAAATAGACATTAATAAACAGGCAGTTCTTAATTTTCACCACAATGAGTCTATCAGATTTTACAAGTACTTTCAAATTGCTCATAAGCTTGTTGTCCACAAGAATAGCAACGCCTCCAAATGGCCTACCTCTTAAAACACTTCGGCCAATGACATCATCCATTGCTGAGCTAGCAACAGCCGTAAACTTGTCATCTATTTCTGACAAACAGTCTAGATTATTGGGTAGCAGCCAGTGTTCTTGCACAAAGATCAAGCAACATTTTTGGCACAGGTCAGACAACATTGACCGGCCTTGATTCAGGCCATGTAAGTTAAATGAACAAACTGTTTTGAACCTACACGACCACACGCCATTCAGTTGACTGATAGAACATAAACAGATCTGATGTAAGATGCCAGACGTGCTGGCCGACTAGGCACCCATCGCCCAACTCCGATTCACTCGTGTTGATGACGCCCCCACCCCGAAATTGCGCCTGAACTTGACAGCATACAAACGGGCTGTTGCTGCCTTAATATCAGATGACTCACTGGTTAACCTTGGCTAGCCTGCTACCTTGTTGTGTTCCTCTCGCTGTGGTCAGTCGGTGCATTGGTCACCTCGTATCGTTTGACCTAATTCCGGGTCATCGTATGCAGAGGGCAATTACCCTATTCAGAGTGATCGCAACTTAAGCCCAGTTAAAGACGGGGGAATCTGAAATGAGCTAAACTCACGGCAATCTAGGTCAAAGGAGAGATAAGAGAGGGCAGGCTAGGGCGGGGGAGGAGAGGGGTCTAACTTGTTTGTTTAGTGGGGATCGAAGCCACTGGTTGTAGGCCTATCACTCAAGTTTCAAACAAACCCCACTGCTGCCAGGGACCACCGACTAAAGCCCTTGCCGTGAGTCATAATATTGATCGCGGTTGAAGTGCTTGATGCAAAGAGAAAGCTTTACTGTATTTGGCCTACTACTAAACTATGTCTAGGAATTTTTAAAATTGCCATTATAAGCCAATCCCGGTATCCCGGGATTGACTTATTTATAATCCCGGAATCCCGGGATTGAGCAAGTGCCCCGGGATTACATTCCCTAGTATTTATTGAAGTCTTAGGCCACTCTCATTAGCACTGAAAAAGTACAGCTATTTTGTTAAGACAGCTTAAAATGCTACCATTGCAATGTGGAAATTCAAAAAAGTTTTGGGTGTAGGGGTATGTTCGGTGCCTTGGAGCCGGAAGGTGGTGGGTTCGAATCCACCTCAAGCAGCTGGATCCCTGAGCATTGAGCAAGACCTTACCTCGTAATTGCTCATGCGCTTCAGTGTGAAACTCCGATTCAGTTTCCACGCTGTAGTCAGGAGCGCCTCTTGAAGGAGCACTATAACCATGCTCATGCATACATACGTACATATGCAAGTAAGATCTAGGAGAAGTGCAAAATGTTACACAAACCTGAAGTTGATCTTGTGTGCAGGCAATCTGTACAGTGTCACTATCTTCTGAAGCAGAGTTTACCTGAAGAAACACAGTCATCAGAACAGTCAATAGGTTTCAAGACTGGTTCCCTTCATGCCAGTAAAAGAATGAATGTATGTGAACGCAAGCCTACCATTTTGATTCTTAACAGTATTAGATCAGAGTATCTCTGCTTCAACACATTCACAGGCAACTATAATCTTCCTTACAGGTTTTTTGACTAACTAAGGCAGGGGTGTCAAAGAGCTGGCCCGCGGGCCATTTCTGGCCCGCCGACGATTTTTTCTGGCCCGCGATGCATTCCCTAAAGATTAGAAAATTCGAGGATAAAAGTTTAAAAAAAATTAATTTTACAGTCAGCGCCAAATACATGTAGGTTTTTCTTACTGACGTCACTTTTGCTCAGACGCACAGCTTTGTGTAGACTGTGTTTCTATGCTATTCTATGGTTTGCGCGGTTGGTGTTAGCTGGCCAGGAGCTATCTCTTAGATGAATACCCAATTTTGCTCAGGAGCTTCGACGCTCTGGCCCGCCATGGGCGCCCGCACATAGAGGCAAGGGGCACTTGCCCACCCCCTGGAAAATTGACACCTATGTTTTTAAACTACTACTTTTGGGTTTTTAACAAATTTCTTTGCATTAATGCACCAATGACGCGAATGATACAGACAGTGAAAGTCAGAAATCTACATTTAGAGATTTCCATAGAAATAAACATGCTCTTATAACTTTCTGCCTTGCATGTTGAGCTCTTTCTAAAAACTGTAACAATGACCATAGGCTTTCAACCCTCCTGCGAAGGCCCATGCAAACAGTAGGCCTATCGATTACGGCCTACTTGAGTGGAATCCAGCTGTAATGCAAATAATCACAACTGCACAAAAGTTAATTACTAATGGAAAATTTTGAAAATAGGCTTCTGACTCGATGCAGCACATGCGAAAAAGCTGGTGCCCTGCGATTGGCTTGTGAGTGGCGCTTTAGAAGCAGCTAGAGTAGCACTTGCCTTTGAAAACTGACACCTATTTTTCGTTCATTTTATTCATTAGTTCATTCTACGCACTCATATAGCGCACCTTTAGGAAACTTCTTTTTAACATCTGCTTTTTAATTTTTAACAAATTTATAAGGAAACTATCCGTGTTAAACGTTATACACAAAATGAAACTGAGAAATTTGCATAAGAAACCTCTTTGAAAAATACTCGTATTCTTAATTTACAGCTTTGCATTTTTCAAGCTCTTGCTACTAAAAATTTAACCGTGACTATCGTAAAATTTTTGCCCCCTGCAAAAATTTCTGCGAGCGCCCATGTGGCCCGCCACTTCTTGGAAGATGTTCACACTGGCCCGCCACTAAAAAAGGTTTGACACCCCTGAACTAAGGCCTGCCAAATTTCATGAGTTCACAACCCTTCTGAAGTATTGATAGTTGAAAAGTATTACACATACTAGTTTGTCTTCTTCTTCTTCTTAAGGTCTCTGCCTTGAGCATGTTCAAGTTCACCACCTATTTTTTACACCTAAGCAAAAAATTGCAGTAACATCATAGAGTGCAATGATTTCGCCACAACATGACAACCAATGACATAAAAGGAGGAGATACCTGAGTTTTCAGCTTTATAAGAAACACCGGACGACTGACTTTCTCCAAGTGATTATTCTGGAAAGTCCACAGAATTCTCATGAATTTTTTTATAGCTTATGCAGTATAAATGCTACACAGCTCAACGAGTTGCACTATATATATATATATACAAATCATAAATATATATACAAATGATACAAATGTGGGGTCAGTGCATAATTACAGAAGCCGAAAAAGACCGTTTTGACCCAACCACCCTGTAACGCTTCGTAACATTTCCGTTGACCCGCCCGCCCCAGCGCTACGTAATTATTGTTACGAAAAATCGGTTAAGATTTAGGCCTACTATGTGAACACGTAATTATTCATTCATTCATTCGGACATTTATATAGCGCTCCTTCAAGAAAAAACTACTCAGAGGCGCTCCCGACTCCAGCGCGCACAAAAAGAATAGTTTTAAGTTTAGTAAGGAAGGATCCTGGCAGAGTCCCAGGGTGTAGGCGTAGCTCAAAAGGAAGGTCATTCCAGACCACTGGTCCAACCACAGAAAAGGCTCGATTCTTCATGGTAGTAGTACGAGCAAAAGGAACTAAGAGGACTCCCCTATCAGCAGAGCGTAACTGACGACGTCTTTGGATACCCAATGTAAAGCTGCATAGCTCACGGAGGTAAGTTGGGGCAAGGCCCTGACAACATCGCCATACCAATGCAGCTACCCTGAACTCAATACGCTGGCGAATAGGGAGCCAGTGAAGTACCTCAAGCATGTAGTTTGAGACATGACCATATTTAGGGATTTGCCCAATTAGGCGCGCAGCAAAGCGCAACACCCGGTCAAGACAAGTCAATCTGCTGGATGGGAGGCCAATGTAGAGCGAAGAGCAATAGTCGATGCGAGATGTAACAAAGGAATGCACTAATAAAGTAAGAGTAGCAGCAGACATAAGAGAACGGATGACAGTACGAAGCTGGCGCAGCTGATAATAGCAGTCTCGAGCAAGACGGTGAAGTTGAGGAGCAAAAGTGAGTTCTTGGTCAAGTTGGACACCGAGGTCTTGAACCGTGGTTGCAAAGACAAAGCCAGGAAATTCAGATGCAAATTATAATTCGTATATTTTCACAGCGAAGTTAATATAATATGCAAATTATAATTTGACAGTAGGATAGGCCTAAAATATTCAGAATGTTTTATTTATATAAATTACAGTCATGTTTGAAATGCATTTTTTTTAAATTTCACACAGTAAAATGTTACATCGAGCTAAAATGTTTCAAGGACTAAATTGCTCATTAATCAAGATTAAGATGAACTAATTATTTGCTTAGTCTGGAAACTTAGACAATTATTAATAGCAATATTGCTGACAGTTTCGTTGAACATCACTTTCATATATTGGAAACTCGTGTCCACAAAGTCAAAAATGCTTTTTCCAATTCATTCTTCGATATCAGGAATTCAAGGAATACCACGTTCCGTCGGCATGTATCAGATATACAAGCAATTTGAACAGCAGTTCGGGTTTACACCAACAGCGGTTTCGGCTTACACCAACAGCGGTTTCGGGTTTAGACCAATGGGAGAACTGATAATGTTGACCTGGAGTTTAACTGGTGTCTGAATCTTCTTCGGATATAATAGGCATAGGCCTACTTCAGTTCAGTTTTAAATCAACGTCACAAAGTTTAAACTTCGATCACAACATATCTAAAGTGTCATTCTATGCTAATTTAAAATTCATCTATAACTTAATTGTTGGCAAAAGCATTACGTAATGTTCAGCTTCTCCCACCCACCCACGTAACATCTCGTAATATTTTCAATGACCCCACACCCCGCCCTCGAGCGTTACGTTTTTTTTATTGTATATAAGCATTTATAAATCGCCTCTTGCAGACTAGCTATTCAGAGGCGCTCTCAGCGTGACAACCCCGAGGAAATAAAAAAGACATCAAGTAGTGAAGGGCTGAAGATGACACCCCCAATAAGATCTTACTACGGATAGTGGGAGGGACGCCATTCCACATAGAAGGGCCTACAATGGCAAAGGCAGTGTTGGGCCATGGTAATTAAGCAATGACCCCCGTAGTGGTATATATATAGGTACATATATATAATATATATAATTATATATATACATATACAGGGTGGGCCATAAAAAGTAATCCTCTACGTTCTTTTCCCAATATCTTGGCCAAAAATAAGAATTTTTAAATAAAATTTTATGGGCTTAAAGGTAATTCATATCTACGTACAATAGCCAAATTTCACCAAGAACTTTTAAACAGAACAAAAGTTATATCACAAGCCCACCCACTGTTTTTTGATGATCCAAAAACGTAATGCATCAAAAGGTGACAAAAATTTTGTTAAGTCACATCTAAAATAATTGCTATCAAATAAACTTGATATTGCCTCACAACTCATGTTCAATGTGTCCACCGCCATTGCTCACACTTGTTCTCAGTCTCTTTGTAAAGTTCTTGATGGACCTATTAATGTGTTTCAGAGGTAAATCTTCCCATATCGGCTCCTGTTCTTTTACCACTTTTGGTTTTGGCTGCAGATTGTGGTATTTCTCCGGCAATGCTCTTCACACCAGATAAATAAGTGCATCAGGTAAAAATCCGGAGATTTGGGAGCTATTGGTTCTTCTCAATGAAACCAGTACAATGAAACTGACGTTGAGCCGATCTCCTTTCATCAACGGCATATTTCTTAACCCTCAATTTAACTCTTAATTTTTCCACTCTTACTGTTCATCAGAGTAAGTGGTGATTATAGCTTAAGCTCCAAGACCCTACTCATGAAGTATCTGAATAAACATTTTTTCTGTCGCTGAAGCCTCGACCATTTTAATCTTAAACTATAAATCAAAGTTCAATCTGTGGCAATGTCCCGTTGTGCACATTTCTGTCCAGGGGAAAGGCTCTGAAACCAAATGGATTTCAATTCAATGACGAAACAATTTGTAAAATCTTCTTATCCGAATTTGTAGGTCATCGCGACTATTTTCAGCTCTCAATTCACTTTAAAACCCGAGTTATAAGTTTTAAGTTTCATTATGGAAACTTATGCGAAATTTACATGTAGACGCCATTAACATAGGCTGCAGCCACGCTGCAACGATAGTAGGCTGCATTATTCTTGCCGATATTTAATTTCCTTTGACGACGTCATTCTGACGTCATTTCTAGCCGTAGAGGGGCAACATGGTCAATGGCGATAATAACATAGCAAATCGATTCGCAATTATATTTATTAAATGACGATGTCCAATGTGAGCTGAAGATCGGAAGGTAGGAAAACAACAAACTGATTATTATTGGAGTGTGATGGGGCAGCAACGCGAATTTATTAAATTTGTTTAATTGGCAACAAAACTGACACACTGGTATCAGGTACAAAAAGTAGTTCAACAAATGAAATATAATTAATTATACCTTCTTTTCGTTCTCTGCCCTTAGGTAGGTTCGAATGTTTGACATCTCTTCTTTTCTGTTCTGTGCTTCCTTTTTCAGCTTCTCATAACCGTCTTTCATCATCAAGTCCAACAGTCTTTGTCTTGTAATGTAATGTAATGTAATGTAATTAGTAATTTATATAGCGCCGCTCACAACCAAGGCCATTCAGTAGCGCTCCCAGTGCGATAACCCCTAGAGAAAAAATAGGTCTTAAGAAGAGAGAGAGATGTAGATAACGATCCTGAAAGTAGAGTCCCACGCAGAGTGGAGGGAAGAGAATTCCACAAGGAGGGCCCAATGATGGTGAAGGATCGAGTTTGAGCAATAGTGGTTCTAGCTCGTGGAACAAACAAGTCAGCCCTGTCCAGAGAACGGAGAGGTCGATGAGAAGATGCTGATAGAGGAGAACGAATGAGATCACTGAGATACATCGGTGCAAGACCCAGTTTGGATTTGAGTACCAGAGAAAGGACTTTATATTGTATGCGGGCAGAGAGAGGAAGCCAGTGAAGTTGGTTAATCATAAACGATGATATATGAGAGTACTTAGGAAGGCGCGCAATTAATCGAGCAGCAGCATTAAGGACAGATTGAATGGGAGATAGGCGGACCTTTGGAAGACCAATAAGAAGGGAGTTACAGTAATCAATTCTGGAACAGACAAAAGCATGGACTATTGATGTCATGGTTGAAAGGGAGACAGATCTGAGAATGGACCTGAGACGACGGAGGTGAAAGTAAGAGGAGCGCGTAAGGTTGGTTACATGTGTTGTCCAACAGTCTTTGTCTTGGTCTGCCTCTCATTCTTTTCCATCCATTTCCCCCTCTATGACTGTTCGTAGCATCGAGTCTCCTCTGAGTGTGTGCCCGATCCATCTTCTTTGTCTTTCTCCAATTGTGTATATCATCGATCTCTTTTCTCCGACTCTTCACCCATATAGAAAGGGACAGTGTCATGCATGGACATTAATCCTTGGCTTGCAAGACTAAAATGTTAAACTTCTAGACAGAGCTCTATAAAGACCAAGTGAAGAATACCTTGATGGAGTAATCTAATCGCCAGTCAACATCTACAATGTGCGGCGGATTACTTTGAATTCTGAAATGAAACAGACAAGATGCAATCAGTAAAAACACTACATGCGCTAAAGTTCATTTTTCCACCACTAAACATTTGAATTCAAGATTTTTAATTGTAGATATTGAAAGTAGACATATTTTAAAATAATAATACACCATAAAAATCATTTTCCATATTTTTGACCCCTCTCCTTCTAGCACTTTATTGAGTTAGCTTCAAGCGACCGGTTTCGAGCCCCATTGACACATATAAAATGAGTATACGACAATTATACTGGAGCTATAAAACTACGTAATCAATGTTGCTTAGTAACGATCAACGCTACGCAATCCAGCAGACGACATATGACGCTGAATTTGGCCAAATGAACGAATCAAGCAAGGCAATGTCGATTCGGGCCAAGACAGTGGCGGATCCAGAACGTTTCGAAGGGGGGCCAAAATTTTCGGTCTTGTTGGTGGAAAAGGGGAAAAAAATTTCCGGGAAAAAAGTTGATGACCTTTTTTTTAGTCATCGACCAATTTTCCGGGAAAAAGATACCAACTCATCCGCCAAAAAAGTTGATGACTTTTTTTTTTAGTCATCAACCAATTTTCCGGAAAAAGCAGCTGCCATTTCCGAACGGGGGGGCCACGTCCCGTACGATTTTCTAATAGGGGGAGGGGGGCCAGATGTCCTGTTTTTCTCTCCCGCTATATGTTTTTTAAACCAAATGGGGGGTCACGTTCCATGCAATTTTTAAATGGGGGGGCCATGGCCGGATTGGCCCCCCCTGGATCCGCCCCTGGGCCAAGATGACTGACGAGAAGACCCGTACATTTGCGAATGTTATTGTGTCAAGTTATAATTCAGTCGGCGCCGAAGATCCGTGTGAGAAGAAAGTAAGAGAAGTTGTCGGCGTGAACTCCTAGAAGAAATCGTAGGTTTTGGGGAACAAAGTTCGTTCTCCAAGCACATTTCTAGTCAAACTTTCCGTGGGTGGCAGTTTGGACACTACGAAAGCGTTTGGACTTTGTGTGAGTCGTGAGTTGAGACAATGCGAACTGTGATCGCGATCGAGTTGCGAAATGGGGGGCTAAACAACTTGGTCCAGAATGAGCGGCGCCAACAATATTTTCTCGTGTCGGCCCAAAAAAGTTGATGACCTTTTTTTAGTCGTCAAGTTCAAATCTCATGAAAATCATTACATATTTCCCGGCCAAAAAAGTTGATGACCTTTCTTTAGTCATTTGGTTGAAAGTTCTTGGGGGGAACCAAGCCTGAAAAATATACCGTTTACACGGTGAAAACATGAATCTCGGACTTCTTGGGGGCTTAGTCCCCTAGCCCCTGATAAACTCCGCCCATGGGTATAATAAATCATGTTTCTTTCATTCTTTGTTCCTTTTCTCACACTGTATTCACCCTTAATCAACATATAACTTGCAATTGTATCATGGAATGCAGGGTTAACCCCAAAATCCCTTTTTCTGGATTACGTGTTCTGAGAATTCACAAACATTGTTAATTACTCAAATGCTCATGTATGTTATTATACAGTTGATGTCTCAGAAAAACTCTACTGAATGGATGTTGCAAATAGAAACCAAAAAAGTCACATTGGGATAAGTGTGGAAAATATTAGGCTCACATATTATGCCGGTGTATGCACATTTTTAAGCAAAACCAACCATAAAAATAAGACATAACATGAATATAGACTTACTTTGACAAGATGCCTCGTAGCTGTGGCTTATATTGCTGGCAATAACGAAACATTAATGTTTACCATTCAGCAAATGATTAACAATCTACAGTGACTTTTAGCAACACAGATAAAATGGCAGAAAATTTTTAATTATGACATTTCATTCAATCTGTAATCAACATAAAGGCTTGTCAGCATTTTAACATTTTTGCCCACTCATTATTTGACAAAATTGTTTAAATTCTTCTATAGTTCTATACCATAATGTACAATGCATCAATGTTGGTCACAATGAAGTGAAACTACACGCCCTGAATGTACAGATTATATCTCATCTGGTGCCGTCAGCTCCTGGAGCTCTGGAGATTAAGATACTTATCCTCTCCAGTGTCTCCTCTCTCTTGTCGCCTCTCTTAGCTCTTCCAGGCTCATGCCAGACTTTTCCTGTATTTCATCCAACCACCTCTTCCCCGGTCTTCCACGTCTTCTCCTTCCCTCACCGCAAGCCGATTATGTAAGAAATATATATATATATTATATATATATATATATTGTTGAACTCGTTGCCTAGGGGCAATACTATCGACAAAGAATGAAGCAGATTCGCTTGAAAAGTATATTCGAACAGTTTCCATACGGCCGAAAATCACAAACAGTTGACTTAACTGTAACTAAAGATACGTCGCATCGAGTCGACAGCAAACATCAGACTAGTCTTTGTCATCTCAGTAGACAGTCAGTCACATGACAATCAAATCCAGTTCACACCAGACCAGCCCATCCCATACACTACCATGCTTCCACCCAGCATCAACCTCCTTCACCTAGCGACTACTCGGGGTCCCAGGCAGCCACGTGTAACATACCTCCCACCTGAGGGACAAACAAAAATAGATGGGGCACATTATTTTTTTTTTCAGATTACGATGACACCACAAGCACACCACCACATACCGTCATCCTGACATCAATAGTCCACCATCACCACACCAAAAAGCCATATTAAACTCCGGAACTCCAGGCACCGTACCTAGACACCCAAACCGGAACAAACCCGGGAACAAACCGGAACAAACCCGGGGACAAACCGGAACAAACCCGGGGACAAACCGGAACAAACCGGGGACAAATACACCTGCCAGTGTATCCACACAATATGGCTCAAAGACGTACGCAATCGCCTTCATATATGATGACCAGCAACAACGGTCGCAGCTTCCCAAGGAAGAAAAACAAAACCTCGCACCAAGACACATCCACCACACACTCATCCAACACACTGTCCATCGCCCAATGTACTGTCACTCAAGCACACTACCGGTCATGTCAATCGGCTAATGTTAAAGAAACTGTCAATCAACAATTTACAATGTACTATCCACCAACAATACACAATGAAATATACTATCAATTCATCAATGCACCATGTAATATACTATCAATTCATCAATGCACCATGTAATATACTATCAATTCATCAATGCACCATGTAATATCAGTTCAATTCATCAATGCACAATGTAATATACTAGCAATTCATCAATGCACAATGTAATATCAGTTCAATTCATCAATGCACCATGTAATATCAGTTCCATCAAATTACAAAAAGTCCAGAAACACAACCATAAACCGCCACCACCATTTTTCCAGGCCAAGTTCCAAAATCAACATGTCCGCCGACAAAATCCACCTACAGACACCTCCATCCGACCACAACCACCTTTATATTCTAATCCGTAATAAGAAACGTCCAGAAATTCCACCAACATACAGCCTATACCACAAAATCTTCTTGTTTTTTAAGTACCGTCATTTTCCAAAGTCCCAAAAAACCCCAAAAAAATCCTAAGTACCACCATTTTTCCACTGTTCTAATGTCCGACAACTTATGCATAAACTTATAAACCATAGAGTCAAACTAAATACTCTACGCACTAAATCATAAAATGAACTCCATACCAGCAACTGCACAACCCAATATGTGAAACTAAAAACTTCCTATCTACTCACCCATAACCACACCATCCCAAACGTTACGTAGTCCACCATACACCTCACTACCCCGGCCGACCAGCATATCCTGTCGGGCTTACCCGACAGCAACTACACCCGGCCCGACCAGGTCGAACAATGGCGGAGACGACCTCCCGACGACCCATCCTCCGTACACCAGCCCTCGAATGAAAGAGCGCTCGGCCCGGCACGGCCACTGCGTCGACTCCCGAGTGAACAGAATCGAAGACGTCCCCGTGGATGGGCGCCGCCTCCATGACACCCCATAACAGACCGGCACGACGACGAGACGCGAAGACGTCCCCGTCGCTAGGCGCCGCCTCCATGACACCCAGCAACGGTCCAGGCACCCAACGAGAAGCGAAGACGTCCCTCAAGGCGCCGTGACCTCTCCAACCACCAGCCGACACGACTGCCGATGACGTCACGCCTGAAGGTCCACCAACAGGTTCTGCATCACCGGTCACCCACCAAGCGTTCTCCATCCACGCCACTTCATGGTCCGCCGGAAAGCGACCTCTCCACTCGCCAACCGCTCCCCGCACCCGACTCCTGACCGGTTCGACTGTAGCACTCCGGTACGACGGTCTCCCATGGCACCGCCGCTCCAAACATCCATTTGTAGTGCCCGACCAACCGTCATTTTCATATCGTAGTAGAGGAAAAACTCCCCGCGCATAACCACATGGTCGCAATGACCTCCATGTCACACCTCTTTCTGCTTGTAAACGACTCGCACGTCGACCAAACGATTCCATCGACGAAAGTTCCATTGAAGACAGTTCCCCAACCACTCCTTCCAATTTCGTCTTTACCAAAAAAAAAATTCCGTCTTTCCCAGTCTTGGTTCAATTCCGGACGAACTCCCCAATTGTTGAACTCGTTGCCTAGGGGCAATACTATCGACAAAGAATGAAGCAGATTCGCTTGAAAAGTATATTCGAACAGTTTCCATACGGCCGAAAATCACAAACAGTTGACTTAACTGTAACTAAAGATACGTCGCATCGAGTCGACAGCAAACATCAGACTAGTCTTTGTCGTCTCAGTAGACAGTCAGTCACATGACAATCAAATCCAGTTCACACCAGACCAGCCCATCCCATACACTACCATGCTTCCACCCAGCATCAACCTCCTCCACCTAGCGACTACTCGGGGTCCCAGGTAGCCACGTGTAACAATATATATATATATACAGATTATATAAGAAATGCAATAAGCAAAGAAGATCAGAAGACAGGTAAGAAACCATGTATACATGACTATGTATGAGCACTTGTTATGACACCCCTTCAAGATTTCTACTCAGGGACGCTCATGACTACAGCACGAAACACTGATTCAGAGTTTCATGCTGAAGCGCATGAGCAATTGCGAGTGAAGGTTCTTGCTCAGGGTCAATACATGACAGCTTGAGGTGGACTCGAACCTGCAACCTTGCGGCCCCAAGACACTGAACATAACCCTACAGCACCAAGTGCTGCATAGCTATCAAGATAATTCAAATCTGCATTAAAAACCCTGCATATATATATGCATATATATATATATATATATATATATTAGGGTGTGTCTAAATATTAAAGTCTCGAATTAAACATCGACCAAGTTGGTTTTCTGTTCCATCATGATAGTAATTATTATCTGCCAAATTATGTGAAAATCGAAATAAATTTAGGACTTGCGCAAAGCCCTTTAAGATTTGTGACTTTGTCATCAATGTGATTCATTGTTATTTTCAGAGATCCAAACAATTTTAGAACCTTGAACATTAGATATATGTCATAATCAAAGGAAATACTGTCAGTTATTCGTCATAATTTATTCCCTTTAGTGCTTTCGGGAATTTATCTCGATGGTACTCAACCATTTGCAGAACAAATTGTTTCTCTTCCTCATTTCTTACCAGCGCTTCATTGAAGGTCTGCATAAGAGCCACTCCTTTCTCTGCCAAATCATTCGTCACTCTTAGGGCAGATATGATGTCTTTTGCCTCATTGTATGATTGCTCTGACTCCCACTGTTGCGGATCTCGTTCAAGAAAAGAGTCATCCAATCCGAGGATCCTGAATATTTTTGAGGTTGAAGTGGAGACGAAATCGGGCAGTGCTTTTGTAAGTGGATCATGTATCGGAGGAATCCTCTTTGGAGGATCATCAGATCCCTGATTGTTCTGCATGTTGTAGACCATGCGCTGCTTCTCATTGACGGTGACTGAATCATCAAAAAGGCTGAGGCCAACCAGGGTCTCTGATAAATACCAAAGGTGTCGCGAAAATGCTGTTGAGGCGACCTGTGAGACTTCCTTGTCTTGATAAGTGTGGATTGCCTTCAAGAATTCAAGATCGTTCCTTGGGGCCTCTTTAGGTGAGACACATGTGAACCAGTACTTCACATAAATTGTTGTCACAAAAAGGGACACTCGAACTAAATGATTCCACACCTTTTGAGAGTAGGATGTTCGTGATGCCCTCTCTGAGCTCTGACGTTGTTGAATGGGATATTGATCTCTGAAAAGCCACATTTTGATAGCATAGATCGCACGTGCCATCCAGCGTGCTCTATGAACTGCCCCTGGGTACCTGAACTTTATTCCTTTTGGCGGAATTCCTCCTAAGAAAATTACTGTCAGCTCAAGTAGCTCTTTGTAGTCATCTCTGTAATGATCAGTACTCAGTTGCTGCAATGCGAAGCTGATGACATTATCTCGAATTTCTGTGATATGCTGTACTGCATCTTTATCCTCCATTGCTGTGCGATACTTGGTCTGATCGATTTGTGGCCAGAAGTCTCGGAAATGAACAAAGAGTTCCAATTTTGGAGACCTTGCAGAATCATGCAGTGAAAACACCTTTTCCAGAACAATTTCAGAAATATGATGTCGGCAAGCAAGGTTCAATAGGTCCTTTCCTAATTCTGTTTCCAGCCTGATGCATACGCCGCCCTTGCAACCCGTGTTGCTCGCTGTTGTATCGAAACACATGGCCACGATTCTGTCTTCCAATCCCCAACGTCTGATCTCGACCAAACACGCATCTGACATGACGGCAGCTGTACCAGATTGGAGTTTGGGGATGGCCAATAGCTTGGTCACCTCCTTACCAGATACCATTATCGGAAGGCGATCAACACACCCTCGTCCTGTTCCTGTAGCATCTGGCATGATCTTGCCATCCCAGTGAATAGTAAGAGGAACTTTCGGATCGAAAGATTCATGAATCTCTGCTGCTAGGGCTGCACGGCTATCCTTCCTTGCTCGATGAATCGCAGAAGGACTGATAATCAGCTCGCCAGCTGGTGCTGCACAAAGATTGGATACAGCGAGAGCAGTCAAAATGTGAGAGGCCTTCCTGCTGCTGGTTTTGGTACGATCTAGAGCAGCAGCAACATCACGAGTAACGACAGAGATTGTCCCCCTTCGCCGTTTTGGTGGCCAAGCAGACGTCGAAGGTTCTGGTTCTTTTTCTGAGCTACTGGATGACGCCTCTTCTTCGGATGACTTTTCCAACACAGAAACTTCTGTCGCTGCAGCAGCTGTGCTAGCACGATAGCGTTCCATACGCTCTGCAAGTGCTGCTGATCTTGCTGCCACTCTCGTTTCTTGCTTTGAAAGTTTGACATCAATACCTGCCATTGAACCACGTCGTCCTCTCTCACGCTGTGCTTTCAAAAACTGTCGATCCTCTTCTATCTTGATTATTGTCATGGCATCACTGTGGGCAATATCAAACAGATCCTCCAGGGAATCCTTGAAAGCCTCACGCTTGCCATCTTCGGTTTCTGACGTCCTAGAAATACTTTTCTTAAGGTTTTGCCATTCCTTATGGAGATGTCGTAGCCGATCCCAAACGTGATTCCTAGCCTTCGTTGGAATGCGGGCTCTTTCCCAAATTGGGAGTACCATAGCTGCCGTTTCTTTTACGCTATCATCCAGACTCTGATTTCTTAGTGTATGGAAATTAAAAAGCACCTTCAGAACCTGTCCTCGTGTAGGTAATTTCGCATAACTGAAATGATCTTCCGTACTGCCTATCAACCAGATTTCAGCCTTTTTTCTAGTAGATTTAGCCATCCCAAGTGCGATATGATATATTAATTAAAACAAACACTGTCCGCCATTTGCAGCACGACACCCATGACATAAGCAAAAGATAAGCTGTCATTGTCACGAATATTGATTAGTTGGGAAGCGGCCATTCAGAAGGGGTCAAAGGCTGGCAAGAATGGGAATCATGAAAATATTGCCTATAATCCAACCTGGTTCCTAACTTTGGTCGCTTTGCGCAAGTCCTAAATGTTGAGCTATTAAGATATAATTTTGGATATGGAGGTTATTCATGATCTGTCACGATAATCTGACTTGGTCGTTAAAAAATATTCGAGTTTAAGATTTCACATGTACCTTAAAAGCACCCTAATATATATATATATATATATGAATGTATTTTAATAGTTATGCAGAACTTGGTGGTGTAGGGGTATGTTCAGTGTCTTGGAGCCGGAAGGTTGCGGGTTATATATATATATATATTGTTAGACAGCTTGTGTCTTTAACGCGTTCTGCTGCTATGATCAGACATTAATCGAGCACCTGCATTTGTAAACTTTGAAAGCAGGGATGGGCTGAACGCGAATCAGCTGGCTTCTGTATAAATTGCAATGTGAACATAGGCTGGTAGACATTTGTAGCTGTGGTATTGGACTGATGTCCGTTTTGGTACAGCGCTGCTCGCTTCGTTGATATTTACTCGCCCGGTTTTGCGAGTCTTGACCTTTGTGTCGTTCTACATTGTCTGCTTCGCTCAAGCGGGTGAATTTCATGGGAAGACGTTTGACGTTCGGCTGCAGAAGTTTCTGTTAGACTGGCTGGCGTTTCAAGAGGGTTCTACCGTGTGCTGTACGTTTCCGGCTGTTCCGGGTTCTTCGTAATGAAGGTATTGTGTCATTTTCGCTGTACATACTGCTCTTGTTAATAAACTCATATGTTATTTCAACCTGGGACCTAATTTATTTAGTCATACCTTTAGGCGAACGTAACAAAATATATAACACATGTTCACAGTTTCAAATAACTATCTTAGAAAAGCAAGAAATTAGATTCTCAGTATTTCAACGGAATGATGACAAATTACCTCAAATGGCATCATCTATATAAACAAAGAGAAGATTATGTCTGTCTGTCTGTTTGACCGGGATGCATTTCCACAGTTTTTGAGCTTTTCACTCCAAACCTTCACTACTGTGTCGGTCTCGGCATGGGACACCCCGTGGATGAGTTGGCAAATCTCTACTGCCATGGGGGCCAGGGTGGAGAGCGAAACCCCCCAAAATTTTTCGGTAAAATGCAGCTATTGATCTGAAACTTTCTACCTAGACAGAGGGCCATCAGAACGACCCAGTGGAGGGGTTGACGAAACCCAAACTTTTGCAATATCCATTCCGCCGCCATAGTTTCACAGCTATTCACCTGAAACGTTCCACCTAGACCGAGTGCTACTGGGGTCACCTAGCCGCACCCAACACACACCTCACCCCACAGGAGTCGGGTCGGGCAGGATATTATTGGAGGTGGGAAAAAATTCCAGTAAAATGTAACTGTTGCTCTGAAACTTTCTACCTAGACAGAGGGCCATCAGGACCACCCAGTGGAGGGCTGTCGAATCTCTCCCACCATGGGGGTCAGGGTGTGGGCGAAAACCCTCATTTTACATTTTACTGAGATGCATTTCCACATTTTTTAGCTTTTCACTCCAAACCTTCACTACTGTGTCGGGGTGGGGTAGGGTGTGGAGGGGTGGGGTGTGAAGTGTGGTGGGGTATGGTGGGGAGCAGGCGGATGGGGAGCGGGTGGTTGGGAAGCCGGCAGTGAGGGTGGGGAAGTAAGGAATTGGCCGTGAGCGGGTCAAATCCTAAATTTCCCGGGCAACGCCGAGTACCCCAGCTAGTAAATAATAATCACAAAACTACAAGCATTTTACAACACATACAAGTAAGTCACATTTAATGAAGAACACATGCATGTCAACCTACCACTAATAATAATACATACACACATACCTGGTAGACAGCACTGAACTGTTTTATTCTTTCAGGGCCAAACTTACAGTCTTCCAGAACTTGACTGCAACAGTACAATGTAACAATAATTGCATGGTTTAGGCCTATTATGCACACTTGCGCAGTTACAGCAAATATTATAGATTAGATATATTATTCACCATTATCATTCAGTGCTATTATTAGGGCTGTGGAAGTTAACATAAAGTAATCAATCAATTGTCAGCGAAATTTAATGATTAAATTAATTTTTAGCGATCAATAACTTGCTATATTCAGCAATGTGCCACACTACTATAGCCCTTGTGGTTGAATGACAATATCTACCAGAAACGCAAAACAAGAATACTAATATTATTACTAACTAGTAACTAGCAATACCTACTTAGTGTCAGCCTTGTGCTTCATGGAACCCAAGTTGAAAACCACTGCACTACATGCAGTTCTTACGATATCCTGGAATTTTACCCAAACTTTACAGAAAAAAGTGGATCATTCGGCGTTGCACGCTACATAATGCAACGAGCAATTGCTCATGTAAATGCTATGATATTAGAAAAGTCTCAAGAAAAGATTAAATCAGTTGACAGCAGTATTTAATTAAACTTGAAACTTAGGCATATTAATTATAACTGCAACTGTATTGAAACTGTTCTGCTTGGTTATTACAACATCTCTCCCACCATCCTCTCTGTCTCCCCTCCCTCTCTCCATCCATCAATGCCCCAGTGTCTCATTGTTTAGGCAATCTCTTTTTGGTACCTGACTGCTGCAGCATCCTTGTCAAGTTTGGCAGCTTCCAAAAGAAGAGCAGCAATGGCAACATAGATTTGTTTCAATGTCGCCTGATCCAGAGAACTAAGCTCTTTGTTTGCTAAACACAACAGAATCCACCAACAGCATATAATTAACCAACAAATGCAATCTCCACAGTGATATACTTCATTACTACAAAATAAAGAATTGCAAGAGTATCAAAAGACATACATATATAGAACAGAAAAGACATCTAAAACAACACAGGCTACATGCATTGACCTGGTCATGCACTCTGCTGCTCGGCTTATTGGTCATATTCCTAAATTTGCTCCAATTTCTACTTACCGTACATGTGTGATGTTTTGCACTGGCTTCCAGTCTCGCAGCGCATCTCATACAGAGTAGCAGCACTTGTTTGGCGGTGCCTCACTGGTAGTGCTCCGTCCTATTTATCTGATCTCTGTCTCTGACATAGCCTCCCGTCGAGCTTTACGCTCTTCGGCCAACTGCTGGTCCCTCGAACCTGCTCTGCTACCAGACAGCGCCGAGCCTTCTTGGTTGTTGGCCCGTCCACATGGAATGGGCTCCGCTTGCACTACGCTTACTACCTCAGAATAATTTACCTGCTTTCTACCAGTTGCACAAGACCTATCTTTTTAGCTGTGGCTGGGCTGGGAGCGCCTCTGAGTAGGCTTCTTGAAGGGGCGCTATATAAGTTTTCAGAATGAATGAATGCAGAATGCATTCTTCAAAATCAGTATAATCTCTATCGTATACAGTATCATAATGCCACATCAATCCATGTGGCACATGCATATAATAGAGGTACTTGCACCCTCCTGGACACTTAGTGGTTGGCCATGTCCAACAGCTTCGTCAATCCCATCATCTACGGCTTCCTCAACGATAGCCTCAGGGTGAGAACACTTCTGGTCCCATATTACAAAGCCCTTGCGACATGGACAGAGCTGTGTTAACGGATACCATCCGGGACAGTACAATTGGAGGGATGCTGAACACATCCAGTGCGGCAGAGGTTTCAGATGCCATTCTTATAATTATGTCTGCTTTGCTCATTTACATACAATATATGTTTACAGCCAGACAATCACGTCAAATCCATATATACTGGTTTCTATGCATCATTTCACCTGAATGAACGTGCAGATGATGGTGTGCTGGCCTCTTTCGTTCTGAAATGGTCCTTGGTGCCAAAAATTAAATAGCATTCACAACAATTCTTTTCTGCAATTGGGCTCACTATTTTGTCTAACCACCTTCAATTTACACAGGAAATCTATTTAGCACATTGTCTCAAGCTTTCTACTCGTCCGCACAAGTCCAAAGTGACCTACAGTAACACAAACATTCAATCTAAGCATGACAAAGGTTTGTTCAGGAATTCAACTGTTAATCAAGATGTGTGAGTCGAGTCGGATCACTGTACGAAGTATCATTTCAATCGCCCGGCAGCGCCAGTTACGTTGTCAAAAGACACTAATATTACACGAAATGGAAAATACACGCCCACGATAAGCTTAATCCATGTATGAGGTAATAATAATTTTCGTTTATTCAACAATCCGGTTGACAGAACGCAACCAGTTGCAGTGCACAATTATGCAATTGAAACGATTCACAAGAATGAAGAAAACAATACACAAATCGGCAAAACTGGTAATGGCGGTCCCAAATTATAGCATTAAGGAAATCGATACATAGCATTGTGTTGACATAGAAAATGAATGTGAAGACCATGTTGTCATTAATTTGACAATGTAACACGTCATATGCCATAGTTTTCACTCAGCAACTTCAAATATTCTCTGAACACGTCCAACTTGTGACTTAGACTATATCTCCACCGGGTACTTGCTGGTCCAAGAATTAACGTTGCAGCGTTGTTATCTTTAATAAATCCAACTTCTAGTTTGCCGATAATCCTTTTAATTGATCCAGCGTCTGTTTAGGCAAGAATTGGTTCGATAAATCCCGCTTCTATTTCGCCAGAAAATATTGGTCATCGAATTTATAATTTTTGGTGGTCGGATAAAAAATAAGAACCAGGGCTGTACTGGTAAATTTTGAGTACACGCTGACCGGGAGAAAATTTACCGACGACCTTTTTTCATCCGACCTCAAAACAGCCGCTTGTGCCTGATTTGCTAGCGTGTACGTTGTACCCTGCTTTTTACCCGCGCAGCCTATACCCTGCTTTTCGAGAGGTGAGTATATGATGCCGTTTTCCCCCGGAGGTGAATATACGCTGTATACCCTCATATACAGCCATGACAAGAACCCTCCACAGCGCCAATCCAATAGACCGCACTATTACCACGCGTCAAGTTTATAGCCTTCACGAAATCTCGATTTCCTTAATGCTATAATTTGGGACCGCCATTACCAGGTTTGCCCACAAATCTTAACTATAGATGCTAATTGGACAGACAGCCTGCAATAATTGGCGCTAATAGCAGTTTACAAACATATATGCCCAACAGGGGCTCGAACTCGCTATTTCTCGCACTCTACGTCAGCGAGTTATCCATTACTCTACCGGACCCCCAGGTTGGCTACTTTTCTTTTTCTGTCTCTCAAAAGCCAGCTAAAATTAAACCTCTATGTAGGCCTACTAAATCTTACGATACTTAAGCTTACCACACCCACCTCGACCTATACTCAGCTACCACCCAAGGTAAGCAATAAACTGAGGATCATCCCGGTAGCGCAATGGATAACACGCTGGCGTAGAGTGCGAGAGGTAGCAGGTTCGAACACACTTTGGGCGGACACACTTTGTAGGCTGCTATTAGCGCCGTGTAATTGCAAAGCTGTCTGTTCTGTTAGTAGTTAAGTTTAATTAAGATTACTGCATAACTTGTAAATGTAAAGCGCAGTGCGTTTGCAGGCGTTTAATTAAAGGAAAAAATATTATTATTATTTATTATTACTAGGCCTACACAAATCTGGAACAACGCTTGCCTTTGGCATCAAGATGCTGCGAATCGATGAGAGATTCTGAAACAGCTTTTAGCACGTGTACGAATGATTTATCTGGAATGTGAACAGTTTCTCCAGCCAAGTGAAGACCATTTAAAACCTCCTCCGACAATTCCATCTTGCTCCGATCATCCGCTGCTTCCAGGCCAAAACTTTTTAACAAAACAAGATCAGTCGCGGCCACCTATTCTTAGGTCGCGGCTGTAGAAAACCGTAGAGAGCGCGTGATGCATTATTAATCAGTAGCCTACAGCCGCAAGGGCTTCTGGTCAGTGCGCGGATATTTTAATCTACGATCACATGATCAGCGTGTTGACAGGTTGACAGCCATCGTTTTTCATGTTTTCATATCCAAAACCCGTTGACCTAAAAAAATGAGAAATTTAAATGGACTATCAACGTTGGCGCTGACGGTTGACAGTATTAATTGTAGGCTTTGTAGCAGCCATGTCCTAACTGTCTCTCTGTATAATAAACTGGTTTCTGCCGTCAGTCATCAGCAAGTCTCCTGCCTCTGCCTCCTTGACATCTCCGCTGCATTCGACACCATCGATCACAATCTCCTTCTAAATCGACTTTCTTCTTCTTTTGGCGTCTCTGGCACCGCTCTACTCTGGTTCCAGTCCTATTTGTCTTCCAGGTCCTTCTCCGTCAAAGCCTCCAGTCACTGTTCACAACCCCTTCCACTATCTTGTGGCGTTCCTCAAGGCTCGTGATCCGTCCTGGGTCCGTTGCTCTTCATCCTCTACACCACTCCTTTAAGTCATCTAATAAAATCCTCGTCTGTTGACCACCATCTCTACGCAGACGACACCCAACTCTTTATATCCTTCTCCCCAGGCTCTTTCTCCACCGCCATTGCTCAACTTCTCAATGTGGTCAATCTGATCTCTCAATGGATGTCCTCAAACCTCCTCTGCCTCAACCCATCAAAAACAGAGTTCATTATTCTTGGCCTTCCTGACCAAATCAAGAAAATCCCTGACCCTTCAATACACCTATCGACTAACTCTTCAACTCTCACCTTCACTTCCGATGCTCCTGTTCGCAATCTTGGTGTAATGTTTGACTCGCATCTCTCCTTCTCTAACCACATCTCTAGCCTATCGCGCTCCTGTTTCATGCACATCCGGGACCTCCGACGCATCCGACCCATGCTTGATTTCAAAACTGCTTCCACAATTGCTACGTCCATCGTCCACTCAAAGCTTGACTATTGCAACTCCCTGTTCTTAAACCTTGATTCCACACAACTTAAACGCCTCCAACTCATTCAAAATTCTCTAGCTAGAGCCGTCACCAGAACACCCAGACATCATCACATCACCCCTGTCCTCAAGTCTCTTCACTGGCTGAAAATCCCAGAGCGAATCCACTTCAAAGTTCTCTCCTTAACTTACAACTCTTTACAATGCTCCCAGCCCAGTTATCTTCGCGAACTTTTCACCATCCAGCCTACCCGTTCTACCCGATCATCCGCCTGCCTTACACTTTCTCGACCCCCGGTCACAAGTCATCTCAAGTTCTCCAACCGAGCCATATCCATCTCAGCACCACGCCTCTGGAATGATCTGCCTCCTGAATTCCGATCCTTTTCAGTCCCTTCATCATCATTTCTAATCACACACCACACCCTTCCTCAGGCTCCTCTATCCATCACACCTCGGGCTTTTCATTCGAAACTTAAGACACTCCTTTTCACGATCTCTTACCCTATCTCAACTGATCCTCCACCCTCCAATTCCCGGCCCAGACGACACCCACCTTAGTAGCTGTTCCGCCCCTCTGATCCTATGGTAACTCGACCCGGACCACCATGGACTACTCAAACGGACAACCCTTCTAACACAACGCATTCGATCCTGATCCTATGGTAACTCGACCCGGACAACCACGGCAGTGGCGTAACAACCATATAACGAAGGTGGACAAAATCCACGGGCCCCCGAGACCCAAAGGGCCCCCAAGCTCATTAAGCAAAAAAGTGTCATGTACTTTTTCGGGAGTTTTCCGTTTTATAGTTAGTTTCAGATTGTAGAGTCTAGGCCTAGCCTGGATACGACCGACATATATGATAAATGATACGCATGTGTCGTGTCTGCAGGCTGGACTGTATGGGTCATCGGATGTGAGAGCATTTGACCCGTAGTAGACATCAACACTTAGTTGTACGTTAGGGGCGGGCTCTACGGTTAGGGTATACGTTCATACATGGAGGTCTAATTAAGTTCATCCGAGTGCCGACACAGCGTTAAGGAATGATGCTTGAAATAGTATCTGCTTTCTTTTCACGCTCACTCTAATTCAAGCTCTGTGTGTGTGTGTGTGTGTGTCTGTGTGTGTGTCTGTGTGTGTGTCTGTGTGTCTGCAGTGTCTGTCTCTCTGTCTGTCAGACAGAGAGGTCTGTCTGTCTGTCTGTCTGTCTCTGTCTGTCCATCTGTCTCTCACTCTCTCTGTCACTCTGTGTGTGTGCATTGTGTGTACCTGTCTTTGTCTCTGTCTCTGTCAGTGTGTCAATGCGAGACAAGACTAGTGTTGAAGTGACTGATAGGTTCCTACACACTGCACATTGCAGTGTTAATTCCTTCTCGCTCATAATAACAGTCATTGCATTCATTCATTTATTTTTATCTGGATTATCACTATTGCAGTACCTAAACGAAAATAATCATCATATAAGATGAATGCCATATGAAACTCACGTACAGTTCTGGCAGTCAGAAACGAGCAGAGAAAATCGAAAAATTGATGCTGCTGTGTTTGAGAACAGTAGGGCTAGAATAGCCAAATTCACGAAGTCATTCTACGAAAAACTACTGTGACAGGCCACAGTGAGTATACATTACACGCACGTACGTGTGTACATATGGACCTTTGTATGGGTATCACGACAACAGACTGGTCTACAGACAACTCGTCTAACGACAAATGGTCTACAGACAACTGGTCTAACAACTGGTCTTGGCTACAGACAACTGGTCCAGCGCTTGAGAAATAGAAGCTGGATGAAAGTTTTGTACAGCTGAAATGGAGAATGGATTGATCAAAACGCAAGAGAAATGGAAGCTGGATGAAGGTTCTTTTACAGGTTAAATATAGGCTAGATTGACGAAAATAACTCATGAGAAATAGAAGCTGGATGAAGGTGTAAATTTTAGTTATAGGCCTAAAATAGAAGCTGGATTGATGAAAAACGCTTAAGAGATGGAAACTGGATGAAGGTATTTTTATATCTGAAATAGAAGTTGAATTGACAAAAATAGCCTAACGAACGATCGAGAGATGGAAGCTGGATGAAGGTATTTTTAGATCTGAAATAGAAGCTGGATACACGTTGAAATACATGAGTGAAAATCATCAATCCAGCTTCCATTTAGGCTAGAAAACCATCTAACGTTTTTTCATGAATCCAGTTTCTATTTCATCAATAGTACGAGTTGTCTGTAGACCAGTTGTCTGTAGACCAGTAGGCCTAACTGTTGTCGTTAGACGATTTGTCTCTAGTCGTGGAACCGTTTTCTTGTTTTGCATTGAACCATTAATGTGTCTTAACAATGGATTAATATTGATGACAGCGTTTAAATACTGACATGCATAAAGCGAAATTTTATGAAAAGTCACCAGTAGGCCTACACTATTGCGCTACCAAAATTACTTCAGATATAACAGGCGCTCTTGTTTTAAAATAGCCATCTAATTGTTTTCACTGTTTAGTCTCGTTAATGGATAGGGGGCCCCCAAGCTGAGAATGTCCACGGGCCCCCGGCTCAGTTGTTACGCCACTGAACCACGGACTATTCTCACGGACAACCCTTCTAACGCAACGCAGCGCTCGTGAATAAGCTGGTGCCCCGCGCTTGGCTTTCGAGTGGCGCTTTAGAAATTTCGAGTTTACGATTACGATTACGATTAACTCCTAAGCCTGCAGATAATAGCCTATATGTTCCAAGGCAGATAAATCCCTCTTTGCCTCTATCATAGCTCGTGTGACCCCGGTCATGTCCTCCATGATCTTCTCCCTCCAGAACGAGTTCCATAGGCCTCGCTCACATACTGTAGAGACTCACATAGGCCTACACGATGTGAGTCGTTGATTGGAAAAGGATTTATCACCAGAATGCTGTATAGAACTATAGCCTAGATGACTTGTGTGACGCTAATATTTTGGCAATTTTATTCAACTTCGGATGTAATTTTTACGTTTTATTGTCAATTATTGCTTCGATGTAGGCCTATTACTTTTTATGTTTTATGTCCCATTGTGCGTTTGCGTGAGTAATAAAGAAAATGCTTACTTACTTACTTACTTACTTTGTATGCGCACTTGTTATAGCGCCCCTTCAGCTAGCTATTCAGAGGCGCTACCGAGTACCGATTACAGCGCGGACACTGCATCGGAGTTTCACGCCGAAGCGCTTATAGGCCTATAGCAATTGCGAGTGATCGAAGGACTTGCATGCCTAAGGTCCCTACGCGGCGACTTGAGGTGGATTCGAATCTGTAACCCTCCGGCTGCAAGGCGACGAACATAATTATCCACTACACTACAGCGCCCCACAACATATATGGTAATGGTTGGATATCTAGGGAGTACCCTCTTCGGCCTAGGCTATGTCTTTAGCGTACCGTTTCGATAGGTATAGCTTACCGGCTAGGCCCTCCTGACACCTAGGGCCCCTGGAATGGTCCCTTGGCCGGTGTCCGGCGGAGTGACCCCCGGACATGATGGAACATCCCCCCGGGATATGACCCCCTTGTAATGGCCTCTGACATGACCTCTAAACACCCCCAATGCCCCCTCCCCCGAGACATGCCCCGGGACATGCCGCCGGGGCTGGATACAATATATAAGGACGACAGCCCGTTCAAACTCTTCAGATAGTTTCGAAGTTAGTTAAAGAAGGAATTAAGTTCGAGGGAAGTTCATGAATCATGAGGAAGGATACTTTTTTACTGCAAAAATTTATATTGAAGAGAAGACGTGCAGTTAAGTTAAGTGCACGTGCTATTATAATAGGCCTTTCCAAGGCCGTAGCTAGGGGGTGTTTTGGGTGTTTGAACACCCCCTCCAAATGGAAAAAATAATTGAATGCGTTTAATTACTACCACATGATATAAAAACCATGAAAACACCCCCCCGCCAATGAAAAATGTGAAAAAATAGAATGAATTGGTGACTTTTTCTGAAGATATCGGCCGGATGACTAAAAGAAATCCTAAGTTTTTTCGGACGGGAAATTGGCAACCTTGCTGAAGATTTCGGTCGGATGACTTAAAAAAGGTCAGTTTTTTCGGACGGGAAACTGAAGAAACACCCCCGAATTAAAATCCTGGCTACGGTATTGGGTCTTTCCCTATAGAAACTGGGAGAAAACAGAGAGATGGGAGAGGAGAGGGACTTCGAAAGTCAATCAATCAACCAATCAATCAACCAAGAGAGCAAGCAATCAAATCAATCAATTTCATTTATTCGCTTAGCTACGCTTAGTGTCAAGTCAGAAGCGAAAGTTTCTAGGCCTATAGGGAAAGAGAAACTAGACAACTCTCATCTATGAACCAATTTCAGGAAATTGAAGAATTTGAAGTCTGTTGTACTCTGCATCGAAAGTTATCTCAGGGAGTTGCGAAAAATCACATCTTTGTGAAGAATGTGAAGAATAGAACAACAGAAACAGCATGCAGCTGTTTGCAAAGTGTAGTGGTTAAACCGAAGACGCTGGACAGTGGACACTGGCCAGAGGTCGCCACCGATTTCCCAGAATCCTTGGGCAAAATGGCCGCTTTACTTAGAAGGAAGTGTAATTAACGAATTTCTGCCTGGCAAAGACGTTTTTGAGGATTCAGTAGACAGGATTGATTTGCCAGGCAAATTGACAGGTTGCTAAGAGAAATTATATAGTTCTGGAGGTAGCCGTATACGATCTAATATTTTACGTCCTTACGTTTGAACAGCCTTTGTCTGAAGGTCTTGTACTAATCGTATGGTACCTTCCTGCATGTTACATAATTATTATATTGAGCTCAGATTATTCGTAAGCTAAAATTTTTGAGAGCGCTACATTCATGCAATGGCGCAGAGCACAACTTATTGACGAGCACTGATATTTAGTGTGGTATTGATCGCGTTGTTTTAAAACTCATCTGCGCTTGCGTTTTTGAATGTGCTATGACGAATTTTGTCTTGTTATTATAAAGTTGCTATTCATTTGTGTGGCTTTCCAGTGGTTAATTATCGACAGCATGCCCATTTCTCAGAGGTGTGCGTTTACTGTTCTTCCTTAAACCATGTCTGTTTAATGAAAGCGTACCTGATGAAGCCCCTGTATGCAGATGCAATTGTATATACTGATCAATTGTATGTATACAGTCTTCGGGATTGCCCATTGTTCTGCATCTAAGATATTGCTAGTCGTTCAGGTCCTTGCCAGGTATTTTAGGTTTTTTTAAAATACATTTAATTGTGTAAGGATGAAAACGTAATGTCTTGGCAACCATTGAGGATAGAGTTAAAGTGCAAGCATGAGACTAGTTTTGAAATTAATTTTGTACAAGTCTATGATAATCGACAACAAATATTTGTAATTGCTCCATTGTATCTTTGCAATGTTTGTTTACTCCAGCTGAGGTAAGATTATACATGACATCTAGTAATAACTGATTATGACAAGTTTAGCAGCCCTGAGTCAGATTTTACTGTATAATATAGAAGCAATCAATGCTGGCTTTAAGGCTTAGAAGTTTGAGTGCCGTTTATCAGCACGGTGATTAAGTTTGAGAACCATCTGAACCAGTGATTTTTCATTATAAAATGAGTTATATCATGCACTCTACTATTGAATGTATCATATTAGCAAGTGATCTGACCCAATTGGTATGGTTTATTTTGACCAGCTGGAACTGACGTATTCGTGGCCTAGCTGGTCAGTTTCTTCAGGGCTTAAAGTGTGCCTGGACGGTCATGGACGGCGTCCATGCACTTATTTTAAAATCTGAACGCCGTCCTGCCACTTATTGGCCAGTACACTGAGTACAGCCTGGAAAGGTAAGGGGCGTCCAGGCACTTCTTTCGGAAAGGTAAGCGTCGTCCATGCACTTATTTTCCCACACTTTAAGCACTGAGTTTCTTCCTGAATTACTACTGACCAGTATCACTTTCGGTGTCATTTTGATGTTGTATAAATTATTAGCATCACGAGTGCTACTTACAAGTGTATGTGTCTATTTATGTATGTATGCATGATGACTTTTTCAAACACATTTTAGTGGCCATTAAAAGTGCTAAGAACTTACATATATGCTCCAGGTGGGTCTTTACTTTGTTAGAAAGATTAACTTGAGGGTAGACTAAAGCAACAGCCCAAATGTCACCTGAAAGATTGTGGTTGCAAAACGAAATCATAAGGCCAAAAAAAATAATGTTGTGTTTCCGGTAACCCGACCGACCCTCTTTTATTGCCGCGACTCAAATAATTTTTAAAAAAAAATTTATTTAAAAAAAATTTATTAAAAAAAAAAAATTTATAAAAAATTTTTTCAATTTTTTTTCCAATTTTTTTATTAACATAATACAGTGGCATTGCCTTCCATATAAAGTTGGATCTTAGCACACAAAAAATGTGTTTCCGGTAACTCGACCGTCTCACTTTTATTGCCACGACTCGTAAAATTTAATGGAATTTTTTTACAGTGGCATTGTCTTCCGTATATGAGATGTGCCTAGCATTCACTAAGCCAGGCGACGATCGTAAGCAGCCGTCTTTCAAGGTATATAATGGTCTGTTAATTATAGCAATCAATAGTTTCCCACGTAGTTTGACAAGGCAGGCGGTTATGGGGTGGATGGGGGGAGAGAGTAATAGATCTGAAAGGAAGGCTCTTGAGTGCTGTAATACGCTGAGCAAATTTCTGTCCAGGGTAACGGCCTCTGTTGTCATAGACTCTGGTCAAATCGGATCCATCCATCTCACGGTAGCTCGTTTTGCTCACTTTAACTTCCTAAGCTGACTAGGCTCTCTTGTGATCACTGTGCCCTCCTTTGCTCTCTGCCTCTTTCTGCTCTCTTTTGCTCAGTGTGCTCTTGTGTTTATTGTGCCTTTTTGTGCTCAGAGTGCTCCCTTCTACTAACTCTGCTCTCTTCCGCTCACTGAGCAGTTCTCTTTTATTTCGAGCACTCTTTGGTGAAGGATTTAACATTCATTCATTCAAGTAGTTATATAGCACCTCTTCAAGGAAACTACTCAGAGGGGCTCCCGTCTCCAGCATGGCCAAAAGAACAGTTTTCAAGTGAATAGAATGTCTCATTTTATTTTATTGATCTCTCAATTTCTATAGCACCTGTTCAAGCTAACTACTCAGAAGGGCTCCCAACTACAGTGTGGACACTGCATTAGAGTTTTACGCCTGCTTAACTACTTCCTGGCTGCCAGTCTTGAGAAACCTCTAGCCTTATCATTCTCACTTGAGCCACCTCTAACGTTGACTAGGGAAAATAGATCTAGCGACCTCTAGGTGTAACTAGTAACTGGCTCGGCTAGTCTGGAACGACCCCTAGCAGTGATGTTCTGTTCGCACTCATCTTCCCCTTCCCTTCCCACTTTATCTTACCAGAAAAGATGTTAACAAAATGAAATTAATAGAACTGTTTTCTAGAGCAGTTTTAGGTGCAGACAGTCGAGGAAATAGGCAGTTTATACTTGCTTAAAACACGTACTTTGCTGCAGTGTGTATCTTTTACGCAAAAAAGAGTAGTGGGGTATAATTTTTCGGATAATCACTGTATAAAAATATTTTAAAAAATAAAAATATTTTTCGACCTACCTACCCAATTTTTTTTAGCTCTGTTACCGGAAACACAGCATTATTTTTTTTGGCCTAAGATGACACAGGTTGCTGGCTTTAAAGGTGTAATTTCTCCACAGCTGTCCCACATATTGCCAATGGGAGTTACACATTTATCAGTGGCAGCGCTAGGGGGGGGGCTGAGCACCCCCTAAAAAAGGCCATTCATTTTTTTCTCCATGTAAAAATGAAATATTTGGGCGATTTACCCCCTTTAGCCCCCCAAAGCTGAAATCCTGGCGCCGCCACTGAAATTTATGTATATCACTATTGCCCTAACTGACAGTGCTCTTAGTCTAATTGACAATGCTCTTATTTACATTGGAAACTAGTTGTGTGATGTCAATGCCTTTGCGATGCTTTGTCAAGTGCAAATTATTGCAATTGCTATTTAATTATGCTGATTTATAAATGCTTTTTGTTTCTGTTGCTTCTTCTTAGGACTAGAAGAATTAGTGATGAAGAGTTTATTGACTTTTGCTGGATTTACGTTATGAAATAACGAACTGTAGGGATATTGGCTGTCCATTGGACTCGGCATTTCCATTCATTCACTATCTTGTGTTTAATTACTGATCGGAGATGGGAAGCAGTTCATCAAAATTTCGTAAGCATCTGCAGAGTGGAGATGAGTATGCTGCGATGCAGTTGTTCACTAGTAATAGTGACCTGCACAAAGGCCTTGATCCAAATTCATCCTATGGAGATAACCACAGTCACAACACGCCAATGCATTACGTTGCTCGACATGCCATGAAATCACTTCTGAGGTAAACTTGATGTAAACTTCCTAAATGGGCTAGGTTGTTTTTTGGTGTAGATTTCTAGCTTAGAAGAAGTCTGTGATGTGTTTGACACAATGAGCCTTGATTGCGGTTACCAATTTATTATTTAAAGTTTAAGCTTCTGTTATATGTCCCTTTTTCCAATCATTCCATCACTTCGTCATTTGTTATAATTCTGTTCCATCTGTCTGATTTTCTACATGTCTTCATTTCGCAGGCCTCCCAGTCTTTTTATATCCTCTTTACTCATGGTCCATATCTTAGATTTGTTGCAGCACCACACCCGATATGAGTGTCTTTGTCATCCATTTATAAAGATTCCTGTTTAATTTTCCTGTAGCTCATTGCTTAATGAGGAGAGTTGCATATATTAATTTATGTAAGAGCGCACGCCAATGTGGTTACAATCATATATATATATAAGCAATCATGTATATATATATATATATATATATATATATATATATATATATATATATATGGAAAAATCTAGTTTTCCAGATGTCTTTTTTCCTTAGCGCTATCCTTGTTTTGAATTCCTTATGTCATTTGGCATAGATCTGCCATAATAATACTCTCTAGGTAGCAGAATTCTCTCACCTGTTCTATTTCTTTTGTTCCAATGTGTATTCTGACTATACTTTCCTTTCCTAGAAGTTACTCATTTTCAATAACTTTGTCTCTTTGGGAACGGACATTAACCCCCTGGACAACCCCCTGGCAAAAAAACTCGGACAAACCCCCCCAGGGTAGGACATGACCCCTCCACCAGAGTAGAACATAAATTGCGTGCAAGTGGTAATCCTCTGAACGACGGTCCTAAGTTCAAAATACATCTGTTGGTTATACAAAAGTTGGATTGATGAAAAGAATTCTTGCTAAATAGAAGTCGGATTGAACAAAATAGTTTTACTTAAATGAAAGCTGGATTGATGAAAATATTCTTGCTTAAATTGGAGCTCGATTGATGAAAATTTTCTTGCTTACATTGGAGCTGGATTGATGAAGAATAATTGTTATTTAATAGACGTTGGATTCACAAAAACAATTATATAATTGTTATTTAAATAGAAGCTGTATTGATGAAATGTATGTTGCAGAACTAGGCTATTTACACAGGGGAGGGAGTTTTGACTGTTTTTTTACCTAGGCTAAATCGGAGGTTTTGTCTGAGGGGGTTATCTGGGGGGTTTGTCAGGGTTTTTTGTCCAAGGTGTTAATGTCCTACACCCTTCTCTTTGATGTTTCTTTTAATTTCGTATTCATTTGATATTGTGTTCACTGTTCAGTCTATCATTTATGTCCTGTTGAAGTCTTTTACTGCTAGCCACCATTGCCTGGTCATCTGTAAACCTCAATGCCTTGATCCATCCTCCTCCTATCTTTATCCCTTTCTCCAGATCCTCTACTGCTTCTATGACAAGCTCTTCGATATATGCATATTGAACAGTAGTAGTGACAGCAGGCATCCTTCTATCCCTCCTCTGCCCACCTCTTCTGGTTCAGAGTATCCATTTCATTTAGGATCCTACCGTGTTTGTGACTTCTTGTCTAGCCTCTATTCCTCCTCCGTTCTTGGATATCTGCTTTTGCCTTTTCGTACACTTAGTTATAGTTTCCCTTTTCCGTAAGTCCTCTAACTCTTTGTATCGATGGTGACAAGATCGGACGTTCATCCATCTCCAATGATGGACAAGTCATTGATAGCAAGGATGTTAAGTAACGCCTCTCGAAATGCTGCACGATCCAGCGTCCGCCAGTTGCATACTTGCCTTTCGACATGCAGAGGAACCTTGTGGAGGAATGGCACAATGGTGATGATGAGGCCATGGTCAGATATATGGTCAGTGGATGGATGTTGAGATCGACTGTTGGCAGTCATCCCGTGTGATGAGTGCATCGAGCCAACCTCTGCGCTCATGGGTTGGGTCAGTGACATGCTGTTCCAAGCCAAATTGCTCAATGGCAGCTCCAAATTTCGTCGTTACAAGTAGTGATGGAGATTAAGGTTGCTGGGTATGATCACCCAAGTGTTGTGCAGAGCAAATCGCTCGAGCATCAGATCTTGGACAGTTGAGGAGTATCATGGCAAAGCAGAATGGCAGGCTGCCACATTCATAGAGGAATGATGCCAGGATTTAGTGATTGGTTGGAAGAAGATCGAGGTAATTCGAGAATACCATTTCAGTCACTGCTGCACACTTGTTTCGTTGCGATATTAAGTTCCAGGCAGTGAGACAGACTCCATTAGTAGTAGTAGTAGTAGTTGCAGTTTAACGTCACTGTGTAGTAACAAAGACTATTAGCGATGCCCTCCTCCTTTATCCAGGCTTGGGACTGGCACTGGCAGAGAGCAACCAGTGGCAGAGTTAGACTCCATTAGAAGTGACAGGTGAAGATGGGCCCAGGAAGGTGCCGGCGCCAGGGCAGAAATGGGAACTGCCCGGCAGCTTTCCTCTAGAGTTCGATGTGCAGGATAAATTGTTGTAAGAAGAAAATGGTTCCGACGAGATGTCGACGGAGGTCACCATAATTATTCTGAACCAGTAAAGGAGTTTCCACATGGCTCGATGAATATGGCAGGTAGGTGTATTGAACGAACGAATAGGGTCAGCTGAGTATGTGAGAGAGGCATTTCCATGTCTGTGACTGTAGGGTCGTCAGCAATAGTGTGGCAAAGTAAATGTATAGCTGTATCTCACCAGAATGCAGAAATGCTTTATCACTCTTAGGGTCACCTAGGTTACCTATAGAAACCCCTCAGTAACAAACTGAGCTCAGAAGTTATGTGAAAACTAATGCGTAAGCAGCCGAGTTGAGCGGATGTAAACACGCTGGAACGCCACCTTACCCCATTGCCTACATATGACTGGCATCAGGAACTGAAATATAAATATATAATTATATATATAATTATGATGATGATGATGATGATGATGGTTCTCTGCCCGAAGGCAGGTTCATTGGCTTTACGCCCCTGGGGATGAGATGAGTGAGGTGGTTTCCCGTTGCCTTCCCCACAGACAATGATGGGTAAGCAACTTGCCCAAGGTCGCTCCGCAGCAGCTTGCAAGCACCCCTGCATCCCACACGTACTAGCCCAAGATATCTAAATCTCTGAATGTCAACTCCCAGCCCGGGGCTTGAACCGCAGTCCATTGCAACCAACAGACGAATGCCGCTCTCGCTTACTGGTGTAGCTAGCTAGGCCAGTTATAATTATCTATATAAATAAAAATGTAAAACGCTGCCGTTCGACATGAAGGATCTCGGAAAGTTCTTCACCGATTGTTTTCAAAATTTTACCAAAACGTTCCATTCGAACATAAGCGGGTTTGTGTAATGCCTTTTGGGAAAAAGCGCAATCTTTACGACCCAAAAAACACAACTTTTATTTCCATTCGATATACGTCGATGGAGTCCAGCTATATCTTTTTAAACTTTGACGCAACCGTCCGGCGGCGTCCGCCCATTTTTCTGGCGCGTTTTAAAAGGTGTCTTTCTCTAGCGCAATATGTAACTGTCAGTTTTTACAAAATCGTCCATTTGCGGCTGTTTTCCGCGCGTCTTTCTAAAGCGCATATTTCTAGGGATGGACGAAGGGGAGGGACGGAGGGGAGGGAGGGGATGAAACGGGAGAGAGGGATGCAGGGAGGGAGAGAGGGAGGGAGAGACAGAGGGAGGGAGAGACGAAGGGAGAGAAGTAGGGAGGGACGGGACGGGAGGGGACGGGACGGGAGGGGAGGGGAGGAAGGAGAGGGGGAACGGAAGGGAAGGGGAAGGGGAGGGAGAAGGGGAGGGGTAAGTGGAGGGGACCTAGGAAGGGTGGGTTGGACAGTCTTTTCAGCCACAGCAACGCGTGGCCGGTACAGCTAGTATAAATATATAATTATATATAATATATATTCATATATATTGTATCTGTCCATTTATAAAGCACTTCTTACAGCAAGAGTCTTTCAGAAGTGCTCACAGTGCGTGCAACCCGGATATATATATATAATATATCAATCCATAGCGAGCAAGTGAGAGAGAGAGAGAGAGCGAGAGAGCGAGATTAGTCAGATCACTGATGAATATGGCAATGATGGTTTCAGTGCAGGATTTGCAACTTTATTATTGCAGTTCTGTCAATCGTTGTATGAATCTGGCTTGTGCCTTGCTACTAGATGTTCTATGTCTTTGTTGGTTGAACCAAAGCCAATTAGAAGAAATCCATGTCTACTTACGCCATAGCATTGTGAGCAGAAAACAGACAGGTTTGCAGATGCACAGCTGAATGTTGTTGTGCTATACTGGTGTACCTATGCTTCCAGAGCAGTGAGGATGATGCTCTTTCGGTTACTCGCTTATATATATATATATATATATATATATATATATATATATATATATATATATATATATATAAAAGCCTCATTACTGAGCTCAAGTACTTTGAATGGAACCAGTGTCCAAGTCGATGCCCATGTGACCATGATTTGTCTTTAGAAGATGTGCTTGAGCAGGTGAATATCGAGCTATGCAATTATACATGAATTTTGTTCGCCTGGCTACTGTCCCATTGAGACGAACTGCTTGTAATTGTGTAAGGTTAAAGATCTATGCAAAGTGTTCATATGCATATATGTGTGCTTCAGGATCTTTCTAGTGGAACTTGGAGGCAACCCAAACAAGAAGAATTCTCACAATGAGACAGTGCTGCATTGTCTGTGTGCTGTTGAGAAGGGTCTGTCTCATGTTCAGCAACAAAAACGCATTGACTGTCTCGTTTTGATCCTTCAATGGTCGGGTCCTGTCCTACAAGATGGACGTGTCGAGAAAGCAGAACTTGGAGCAACTGATGAGGTTGGTCAGTCTTTGAGCACTGACACACACACACACACACACACACACACACACATATATATATATACATATATACATTATTATAGCATGCAAGCATAGCAAAAGAAAGAGACAAATGGAAGGAGATGATAGAAAGAGCATCAAGCACCTACGGGTGATGAACCGATGGACATTGATGATGATGATGATGACGACGACGACGATGACGACGACGACGATACAATATTGTCAGATATAAAACTAAAACTAATCTGAAATGATTGATTATGAACTAAATAAAAACTAAAATGAAATGATTTTTGAAACTAAAATAACACTGGCATTACGATTGTCAATTCTAGCGCACGTGCATAGGGTTTGAAGCAGCTCTGGCAGAGAACTATTCACTTATGGTGTTAATTTGATGACTGCATGTTTTACACACATTTGCTGTGATGCACATTGATATAATTTAAATGTTGGTGTGACATGGTCGATGCCATGGTTCCCAAAGTTTAATTATGCACACTTTTTGTGATTATTGATCTATGAAAGAAAACTCTTTTAGCACAAAATAGCCTCATTGAGCTTATCTCATTCTCGTTTTATACTGCTCTAGCATGTCGACATCATATTTTAAAACAAGTTTCTCTGGTAGATAAGGAATGCCAATCCAGGTCTCAGGTTTATTAATGTCTATTGTGTCATCATCATTGTTTACTGTATTGTCTCAAGTATGATGCAAACCCCCAATTCCAAAAGTTTATCCTAATGTAGGCCTAAGCATCTTAGTAACTATGTATTTAGTACACAGGTGAAGTTCACAAAGTTCACATGCCTATTATACTGCCGTGCTAAGCAAAAAGACAGTAACTCCTTACC
The DNA here is from genome assembly GCA_949752735.1 of Lumbricus terrestris. Lineage (NCBI taxonomy): Eukaryota > Metazoa > Annelida > Clitellata > Crassiclitellata > Lumbricidae > Lumbricus > Lumbricus terrestris. Next base: position 34,501,949 of record OX457041.1, read on the forward strand.
ATAACAGTAAATGAGTTACTGTCTTTTTGCTTAGCATGGCAGTATAAATGCATATGAATTGGGTGACCATTTTCTGGCCATCAAATACCGGGACACTTTTAGAAACTGTTAATTATGGTACCTTAGCTACAAGTCTATATTAGGCCTAGTGATGTAGCTTTTCCGGAAAAGTATTTTGCCGGAAACTTTCCAAAAAGTTTCCGGAAACTTTCCGGAAACTTTCCGGAAACTTTCCGAAGAACCAGAAAAATACATTTAGCTCATCAAATATCAGAATTTCACTCCCAGAAATTTTTCTTATAGCTTAAACTCCTTTTATTTACAGTACTTCTGTCGATGCAGACAATGTTGAACTTAAAAATAATTAATATGAGCAATAAACACTGTTCATTAGCATTTCAGACTAGAGTAACCTATAGAAAACTAGTTGCTTGCATGTCTGCAGTCATCTCTGTTGCAGGAAATGTGTAAAACTGATATAAACATGAAACTATACTGCATCAATTGCTGTTTCTGTCATATTTTCATAACTCACAAATATGAAGGTGACTATATGATAAAAAATATTTTCCCAAAATTTGCAGTGAAGTTTAATTGCATTTAATTCCTAAATGTATTTTGGGCCAAGTGAACAATCTGAACAATTATCACTAGCACTAGCAGTACCATCTATTGAATAAACTATCAGTTATAACCACCTAAGACTGCTTACATGTATATAGTATTGATGTATTTAATAACATTATATTGAAAGAAAATTCAGACTCCTTAGAATTGAATATGCATTTAATAAGATTTTAATGGTGGAAAAATACGTCGGAAAGTTTCTGGAAAAATATGAAACTTTCCGGACAATTTTTCCTCCTTACAACACTAACTGCTAAATAGTGATTGATGTATTTAGTAACATTATATTGAAAGAAAATGTCGGACTCATTAGAATTGAGTATGTATTTAATAATATTTTATTGGTGAAAAAATATGTCGGAAAGTTTCCGGAAAGATACGTCGGAAAGTTTCCGAAACTTTCCGGAAAGATATGAAACTTTCCGGAGGAAAGTTCCCGACTCACAACACTAATTAGGCCTACGATCGAAGGCCTAGCCCTATAGGCTACTTAAGTCAGCAGTAGCTATTGTAGGCTATTGTTGCTTATTGTGTAAACTACAGACTTTGAAGATGTTTAAAGTTACTGATATTTCTTGGAAGATTAAATTTTTTAATTACGGTAGTCCTAAGTTCTGTTCTGTGAACTTTATGATGCGGGTGTCATCACAGTTAAATTTAATGCTGAGCATAGACTTCAGTGTCGAAATCTCCAATCTGTTCTAGTCGTCAGTGCACTGAGTGTATTGGTACTCTTTTATTATCGAGAACACTCTCAGTCAGTGCTGACAGTGTGTAATCTAGTCTACAAGAAGATGTAAGGTTTCTGGGATGCACAAGAGCGACCCACGGAAAGAGTTTTGGGGAAGGAGTGTGCCCCTTGCCTTCCAAATTTTTTTGAATTTCCATTTTACAATGGCCGCATTTTATATTTTTGAAAAAATTGGTCTATTTCAGTGCTGACATGAGTGGTCTAACCTATCCCATTATGACCTTGGCGCAACCTGTTTGTTGCCAAAAATCCCGAAATCGATGTAGATTGGCATTGCCATTGAAATTGTAGTCTGAAAACAATATGAAAACTTTCTCGTTACGCCTTGATCATTCTTTAAATCTATTAAGTAAACTCACTAGCCTACTAAAGGGGCGCGGTGGTGTAGTGGGTATGTTCATCGCCCGAAGGGTTGCAGGTTCGAATTCACATCAAGTCACCGTGTAGGGACCCTGGGCAAGTCCTTCACTCGCAATTGCTGAGTGCTTCGGCGTGAAACTCCGATGCAGTGTCCGCTCTGTAGTCGGGAGCGCCTCTTAGTGGGGAGCATGAAGGGTGCTATAACAAGTGCACAAACAAACAAACAAGGATCTAATATATAAGCTTAATAATCCATATAAATTTACAAATTCTCTTGTGTTATTTTTGGGTCATTTATATAAAACTGACTTTTCAAGATCCAAGTTTCCTTCTTGTCAGAAACTGGGACAATTTTGCTCTTTTGCTCAAGTCGTCGGGACGCACCACAAAAAACCCCGTAGCATGTCCCGGAAAACCGGGACGTATAGTCACCCTAATATAAACGTGAAGTTGGAAGCTTTAGTATCAGAGCTGTGAAACTTTTCGAATCTTGGATACTTGTGCAGCATTGCACTTGGAACTGGACTGTTCTAGTACATAACAAAACATGCATGGCAAAACTAGTAGCGGTTCTTACTCAACAGAGAGAAGCCTTGTTCAGACAGAATAAATTTCTAACCATTACGGAATACAGGAAGAAATCGTTCAACTCTCAACTCTAGTTTTTAATGAGGAAGGAAAAGAATTTTGAGTGCAGTTGGAACGCCATTCCACACACTTTGATCCCGTAGTTCTAAGCATCATTGAAGCACTCATTTGTCATATTTTTCTGCTGTTGTGTGATGATCTGCCTCTATCGTGAAACATGTTCTTTCTGATAGTAAATGACACTGTATTTTTACTGTTAGCTGAATTATGAATATGGTTTTTATTGCAGAAAGAAAATACGGCGCTCCATTATTCGGCCATATCTGGAATTCACAGATGTGTTGAGGTATAGCTATACTTAAAGATGAATAGAATTATTAGCTTGCTCTATAGGTTAACTAAATAAGGATTAATATGTAAATCTAAAGAGACATAGTGGAGGGCAAAATGGAGGGGAAGAGGAAGACCGAGGGGAAAGTTCTTGGACTGGATGATGAAGGATGGATATGGGAAACTTAAAGAAAAGGCACAACACCGAGAAGAGTGGCGTCGTTGGGCATCTGGACCTGCCGAGAGGCAGCAGACCTAAAGAAGAAGATGTAAATCCGCAGTTTGCAATTACTGCTGAGTAACTGACAATATTTAAAAGAATCCTGCTATTTATGATATCCAGGTGATAGCTTCCCAAACTGGCAGTTGATAAGCAGGTAGAGCTTGTTTAAAATTGATGATGTTGTAAGTCCAAATCAGACGTAAAAAGATAACTGCACCTATATCCAACTAGAAGCTAGTGCATTACAGTTTAATACATTGCTGTACACTGCTCCTCAGTTGGTTTTCCTTATGTCATGCCTTTCTGACTGCCAACCTAATTTTGTTACCTCAGAAAAAGTTACGGGGACACCGAAGTTCTGTGATGTTTACATGAGTGTTGTATGTTAAGCCACTAAATAAATAATGCTTTGGTTTTTAGAACAGAAATTTAATATTCATACATTTGTCTTTTTTATTACAGTTGCTCGTTTCGCATGGAGCCCCTTTATTTGTTGAAAACATACTTAAAGAGACTCCATGTGACTGTGCAGAGAAGGCTGGCAATAGTGAAATTGCCCTTTACCTAGAATCAAAGATGGTCTTCTCGGTATGTGACTGGGAAGTTCTTGTATTCTATCTCTACCTCAGTGTAGCTATGTATGGTATAGAAAAAGTCGTTCTTTACTGTTCGATTTCTGCATTAGGCCAAAATAATAATGGTGTGTTTCTGGTAACAGAAGTTTAAAAAATTGTAAGTAGGTAAGAAAATCCTTTGTTTTAAAATATTTTATACACTTAACTAAGGTGCACGCTGCATTGAAATACATATTCTGTGGTAGTATTAAATGCTTATTTGCAGAATACCATCAACAATTTGGTGTAAGGAAAGAGTTTAATTGTGGCTTGTGCACTTTGATTAATGTTGTATGTTAAGCCACTAAATGCTAAATTTTAATGCATTAATATGCATTAAAATAAGCATGTGCTAAGTAGGAGAAATGTCACAGAGCTTTTGAAGTGAAAATTTTGTTATGCTGAGACTCATTTTGCTTTGATAGATGGTGCTGTTATAAAATTTTGTGCTATGAACTAGACTCATTTCAGTTAGGTAAGTGGTGCTGTTAAGGACATATGAGAACTATGTGTTAACTGATTTCATTTCAGTAGGTGGTGTTGCTATCACACTACACTCTTACTGTCACATTGATTCAATTTTGCATACATGAAAGTCGAGCATGCGACCTTATCTATAATGTGCTGTTCAACATGCACGTTAACACGACAATTATTTTTGCATCTATAGCATACATACATATTAATTTATCATGTCCGAAAATACTGGACATGTTTAGGTTATTTGTGTAATTAAGTGACTTTTGTATATTAAATGCGTACTGTTGCCGTCCATTAAAGAGTTTCCATGAAGCTATGAACTAGACTCATTTCAGCATTGCCAAAACAGTGGATCCATATAAAGCGTTTGATTTGTCCCTAAATAAATGTCAACTCGAATCACTGAAAGTTGATGTAATGCAGAATAATCTGATTCATCAAAAGCATGAAGAGAAAGATAAATATCGCCTTCTTTGCTGAAAGATATTTCAAGATTTTCGGCAATCTGACTGTGATGAGGTATTCATCGATTTGCTACGAACTACATACTCGCTCACTCATGACATTTTTCGGAGTTGTGCTGAAAAGTGACTAGGTTGTCTTACCAGAAGACCATTTTTGACCTTATGATGGGTTGAAGCCTGCTTTTATCCTGCTGACGAGCAGCACTCCACCATGCTGAGAGGCATATGTGCAGCAAGAGTGGCACGAAGCATTTCAAAAAGTTTGGATGATTGAGGCCATGAACAGTTAAAATGCTCATTGCTTATCCGTTAAAGAAATATGACGATGGTTTGGATACATTGATGAGTGGAGTAAATATTGCATTATTAAATCTATGTTTTGGTTTAGCAATGATATCTTTTGCAACTTACACTGGAGTATTTCTGGCAGGTATTATTAAAGCTGAAGAAAAATTATACACTTTGATTGAATGCTATACAGACACACGTCAGCATGATGAAGTGGGCACTGCTGTAATTTTTATGAAGCTTTGTAACAGTGAATTTTATTGTTGAGCATATAGTGACTTTTTAGGTTGGATTTTGTCTGCTTTAGAATGATGACCAGAATGTCGAAGAAATGGATGTCCTGTTAAATCAAATGGAATCAGATGAGGTAGCCTGTAATCTGAATATTCAACTCTTTTTTTCATGATCATCGATGTGAGCAATGTAACCAATCACAGATATGAGCTGTGTGCATGGAAATCAATTCTTATATTTTGATAGTAGTGTTTAGACATAAATATATATATTTTATACTAACTGTACCCGGCCACGCGTTGCTGTGGCTGAAAAGACCGTCCATCTCTCCCTCCCTACCTCCCTTCACCTGCCTCCCTCCCTCCGTCTCTCCCTCACGTTCCCTCCCTCCTTCCCTCTGTCCTTCCCTCCCGTTCCCTCCCTCCCTCCGTCCCTCCCTCCCGTTCCCTCCATCCGCCCCTCCGTCCCTCCCTCCATCCATCCATCCCGTCCGCTCCCTCCCCTCCCTCTTTCTCCCGCTCCCTCCCTCCCCCTCCCTTCCTCCCTCACCCCTTCGTTCCCTACAGCTACATAGATATATGCGCTATAAAAGAACACGCGCGGATAAAATAAACACGTTCGCATACACGCATTTGTGTTTTTTCCCAAAAAGCATATAAAAACCCGTCCGCTCGAACGTTCTGTGAAAATTTGAAAACCGACAGTTTTATATGCGCTACAGAAACTCGCGCCGGTATGCACGGCCTCATTGGAATGCAAATGGACGGCGCGGCCTCATTGGAATGCAAATGGACGGACGCGTGAAAGTGGAATTAAAAGTTGTGGTTTTTTTGTCGTAAAGATTGCGCTTTTTCCCCAAAAGGCATAAAAAAAACCCGCTGATGTTCGAATGGAACGGTTTGCGAAAATTTTCAAAGCAATCGGTTCAGAACTCTCCGAGATCCGAGGTAACAAACAGTAACTTTTTACATTTTTATTTATATAGATTGGTTATTCAGTGTTGTTAGTTACAACATAGGCTTCAAATTAACTTTATAGGCAGCATCAAATTTCTGCTGAATGGCAAGTTATGCCATGTTCCTAATGTAAAGTGTGTTCATGAGTTGTGCCAGACAATTTAAACACAGGAAATAAAATGCCTTACCGAGTTATGACCCTTTTTGCTGGGGTCTACTTTTCATCGGGACACCATTGTATATTATATTTAGTATTATGGATTCGCTGAAAACATACGTTTCCTCTTAAGGCCAAAAAAAATAATGTTGTGTTTCCGGTAACCCGACCGACCCTCTTTTATCGCCGCGACTCAAATAATTTTGTAAAAAAAATTTATTTAAAAAAAAACTTTGCAAAAAAAAAATTTTGCCAAAAAAATTTCTTATTTAAAAAAAAAATTTTTTATTGACATAATACGGCGACATTGCCTTCCGTATATAGTTGGATGTTAGGCCAAAAATATGTTGTGTTTCCGGTAACCCGACAACTCACTTTTATTGTCGCGACTCGGAAAATTTTGTGCAAATTTTTTATTTACAGTGACTTAGAGTTTCACGCCTGCCTAAGTACTTCCTGGTTGCCAGTCTTGAGAAACCTCTAGCCTTATCATTTTCACTTGAGCCACCTCTAACGGTGACTAGGGAAAATAAATCTAGCAACCTCTAGGTGTAACTAGCCACTGGCTCGGCCAGTCTGGAACGACCCCTAGCAGTGATGTTTTGTTCGCACTCATCTTCCCCTTCCCTTCCCACTTTATCTTACCAGAAAAGATATCAACAAAATGAAATTAATAGAATTGTTTTCTAGAGCAATTTTAGGTACAGACAGTCGGGAAATAGGCAGTTTATACTTGCTTAGAACACGTACTTTGCTGCAGCGTGTACCTTTATGCAAAAAAGAGTATTTGGGTATAATTTTTCGGATAGTCACTGTATAAAAATATTTTACCAAAATAAAAATATTTTTCGACCTACCTACCCAATTTTTTAGAGCTCTGTTACCGGAAACACAGCATTATTTTTTTTGGGCCTAAGCATATTTTATGCGATCTTTGTGAATGATAATGAAGATCAAAATTAAATTTCCAAAGCCTAACTTAAATACTGTTTCTATGCTAAAAATGCAATATATTTAAGATTTAGTTCTGCAAACATTTTCTGGGCATAGGCTTACCGAACCCTCCCAGATCCTTACCCTCATTGTCCCCATTTTTGCTGTCATTGTCCCCATTTTTGCTGATGCACTTTCGACACCATTATTATGGTGGAAAATAATGCCAGTGGCCCACCATCAAGAAACCTCTGACTTATGTTATGAATAGACAAGACGATTGTAAACAAATGGTTTAAAATCGAATAAAAGTGCAAATTCTTTTCTAACAAATTTGACTTTATGTTCTGCCAGCAAGATCCCAATTCAATTATGATGCATGCTCAATTGATGGTAATGGCTGGATGCATCTTAAGACTTTTTACTGTTAACAGTGAATTGCACTGCGAGAAGAAGAGCTTGCAGGGTGATGATTGGCGATTTTAATTAGAGCAGCTGAACGTTTAAAAACTTTAGTCGCAAGTAATCTTGCGATTAAAAATGTTATTTGCGATTAACCTTGTAATTAATCACATCTTGATAAAATAACAATTGAGCTAAAGTTGCAAACCCTCATCGTTTAATACATTCAAAGGTCTGCTATTCCTTGTTGTCCTCAAAGCAAGAGCATTGCCAATGGAGTCGTGTGTCTCTTGCATCGTGGGTCTCAGCTACCTGTTTTAGTTCACATGGCTTGTCGAATAGGTTTTCAACAACAAACAGATGTGAAGTCAAAGGCCGAGAAGATTTTGACAATTAATACAAAGAAGCAGGTGCTGCTGAAAAAAAATGCATGATTTGTGCATAGATAATATGAGTGTTGAGTCAGTTACGATGATATTTAAAATTCCTGCTTACACTGCTTGCGCTGTAACTTGTCTGCCATTTTAAAGGTAAACTGGTTGTTCTTTTTTAGATAGCCTAAACTTTTTCGCTGCTGTTTTTCTTTGACATTTGCATTTTTCAGGTTGCAATAACCCGCTCGAAAATAATATTGTAATACTAAATGAAACCACAGGCGCAGAAACTTTCACAGAAGGGATGAATATTTAAAAAACTGATCCACACTGCTAATAACAGGAAATTGTTCATCTTGCCAACGAATTCGCCCAACACACCGTAGTGAACTAAACCCAATCTCGACTTTTGGCTTTAACATTAGCTGAAGCATTGCAGTGTTTGGTAAATTCCTACCTGAAAACTCTTTGCAATTAAAATTTAATCTTTTTTAATTCTTTAATCAAGTTAATCGTCCAAAAGATTTAACTTGTTGATCGCAAGCGTTAAATTATTTAATCAGCGGCCCTAATTTTAATTATAGATGTGTTGCTGAGATATTGTTGATGATGATGAGTTACGAGTTACTTGTGGCCTATGTGTGTTTGTGTGTGCGTAGGGGTACAGTGGACTTAGAGCCCAGGATCTTCAGGAAGCCAAGGATCAACTGCTTGTTGAAACTTCTGATATGCTGCATGTTCCACTCTTCACTGCTGAGGCTCTTCTCAGAAACCATGGTGGTTTTTTGTCTGTTATTGCTTCTATAGTTGTTGTTGCTGTCTTCTAGTTCTTTTGAGTGGAACATCCAGTTTATGAGGATTTATATGTGTAAGGTCCTGCCTGATCATTTTTGGATTACCTGCTATTGTGATTGTTCTCTGTACTATTGTTCATCATAGCTTAGAAGTAATGTTAAGTCGCTGATAGCAGATTGAGATAGATTGGTACTGAATTGCTTTACTATTTATTGGCTTTAGTGATTGAGGTGAATGGTATTTAGGTCATACTAGAATTTATCAGACCTGATACAAATACCATTGATGTATATATTATGTTGGTCATGCTTACAGGATATAAAAAGAGCAACTGTTTTTCTTGTAGAGTGGTCAAGAGAAACATTGCTGGAATCTTGGATTAAGGATCCAATTGCCTGCTGTGAGAAGTGTGGTGTAACTCCGCCAATCACACTGTACACTGACCGAGGCATTGCTCCAGTCATAGATGCATTCAAGGGCACAGTGGATCATGACCTCGGAAGTCCTTCGTCCATCGGTTTTGGTCCTTCGCTGTCTGATGCAATGGTAGGGACACACTCTGACTAGAATATTTATTAACCTGAAGCGCTTAATGATCATGATAGCCACATGCACTCGCACACACACACCAGTCCATTCTATATTTAGGTGACTGAGTATAATCTTTTAAGCAATTGCTTGCTGGCTTTAGTATACCGAAACAGACGTCTAATACTGAGGTTCTCAACCTTTTTCCGCTCGCGATGCACCTAAACTTGCAAGAAAATTTCGCGACACACCATGCAATCATCATAAATGATGTCAATCTCTTCAAAATTAAAATAGGCCTTAGTTAAAATAGTTTTTATATTTTAAATTTTTCATAAATTCTGATGAATGAAAATGTTGACACTAGGTACTTTCTAGTTTCTAATTATACGAAAACGGGCTGAGAAGACACAATTCCGCGTCATCTGCAAAATTTCCGTTTCTTATAGAAATTTTCTCCCATTTTTGGATATTGCAGCATTGGGCAAAAGTTTATAGCCTATAGTCAGCGCCTTCGCTAACGTGTTATATTGTAAGCTAAGACTAAGAGGGCACATTTTCGCGTCATCCGCAAAATATTTCATGTAGACCTATGTAGGGATTGTGGGCCGCTTCAGATTGCGATGAAATGCAATAGATAAATGGAGTGCAAAGAATTTTCATTGTCCACACCTGTCAAACTGCTGAAGTTATGCTGTGAGAATTCGTGACACACAAATTCTTAGCGACACACCAATTCTTCGCGACACACCTGCGACACACCAGTTTTACGCGACACGTCGCCGGTCTATTCGCGACACACTAGTGTGTCGCGACACACTGGTTGAGAACCTCGGGTCTAATAAACACAGGTTAAAAAGCATATGATGTCTTGACAATAAATGTTTTGCACATGAGACTGTCGACTGGGGTTTATATGGTCAAGGGGATGGAGGGAATAGTGGGTGGCTTTGGTTGGTGTCTTAGTTTCAGATTTTGCTGTGATATTGTTCTAGTTAAAATGACTATTGTTGGTAGACAATGCGAATAGGTTGCACTGACAGGCAAGACTGGCAAGTACAGTGCAATCACACACAGTTATGTACACAGACATGTATAAGCATTTGGTGCTGTCGGTGGCCATTACAGATATGAGATTTACCTAACTGTGAAAATTAAATTTTATGCACTTTTAAAATAAAAACTTTGTCAATAATTGGTGTTTGTTCTGGTTTTTAGCAGTTTTGGTTATTTTGAAATTAAAGATTACAATCGTAGCTGTTTGGTATCAGTTTAATATGATAAGTACTCGGTTCAATACCTGATGTAGCTGAAAGGATACAAGGATTGACGGATTGAACTGCAGAATAACCAGACCTTCAGCTCTTTATTTAAGACAATTTACTCACAATGTGTGCACTATATACTTATGAATAAGATTCACCTTCAAGTGTAAGTCTCACCTAAATTTTGGGCTGGGAATGTGAGAAAATGTTTTGACCCCAATATAAGTTGCAGCCGTAAATTGTGCATCATCTGACAAGTATTTGACGACACTAGATGCTGTTAGGCGTCCATGCTATGTATGGCGTTCCTGGACTGCCTTGTGTTGAAGAAGGGGGCGATGGTTGCAGGGGAAGAGGAGGTAACACAGCACGAAATCCAACAACAAGTAGTCTCTTGCTGATTGTAGAAGATAGTCCAGTCATCCCTTCACCATTTGTGGAGAGAAACGTTCAGGACTTGTAGAGCTCTGACAATTGTTTGTAGAGCTTCACTGCTTTAAAATGTTTGATGTAAATTCACGGATTTCTTCAAATGGCTTTCTAGATGAAGCTTGACACTTGGCTAGCTATCTGATATCCAATGACTTGTTAGAGAGCTCATACCTGCATATGAAATCTAGAGAGTAATGTTTGAACACAGGAAACAATGGTGAAAGAAAGAATAGCTCCATGAACGCTTGTTAGGTCACATTAGTAGTCCAAGCAAGGGAAAATATGTGTTGGTATGAATGTATGAGTGGTTGATACTGCTGCAGTTAGTGTGATTCAAATCTCAAGATGCTGCCAACTAAACTTTTAGCATTTTCTAGGTTGCCAGTTGTGTAGGATAGTTTTTCTATAGTTGACCTTGGTAGAACTCGCTTATCTTCAGGTATGCAGTCTACTCTATTTCTGTATATCTGCTGACATGAGTATGAACTCAGTATGATAACATCTGCTTGTTGTTGTTGTTGTTGTTGTTGTTGAATCATTGTGATAAATTGGTTTGTATCTGTATTGGTTGGTTCTGTGTGTAATGTATTTTTAGTTGTGATATCCTTCGCCTGGGTGCATGAAAATACATTGGAACTCTACTACTGCCTGGCAATGCAAGTCTGAAGACTCGATACACTTAGAAATTGATGTCATTGGCCTGGCAGCCATAAGATGTTGTTGCGCTAGAAACTATTATTAAAATGCATAGACAATGTGCTTTTTCTTTGTTACAGTGTGATATTTGTACGGGTTCGATTTCATCAGCAGAGCCACCTGTTCTGATGTCTTGCGAACACCACTTCTGTCGATCGTGTTGGAAAATGTGAGCTTTTGCTGGTCTGCAGACAACTTTGAAATTCATTGTTTGTAGACTTGATAGATTTAGATCTCACTATTTATCTCTGGTGTAAAGTGATAACTTGTTATTACTTTGTGGGGCGCGGTGGTGTAGTGGTGGCGTCGTTGCCTTGAAAGCCGGAAGGTTCGAGGTTCGAATCCACCTCGCCGCATAAGGACCTTGGGCAAGTCCTTCACTCGCAATTGCTCAGCGCTTTGGCGTGAAACTCCGATGCAGTGTCCGCTCTGCATTCGGGAGCGCCTCTGAGTAGAGAGAGCTTGAAGGGGCGCTATAACAAGTGCACGTACATACATAATACAATCAATTGATCAAAGCTTTGCTGAACTAGTAATCCTAAGTAGTCTAGGAGGTATCATGGCAGCTTCTGTCTACAAAACAAGTGTGATGTCTTCTGTCTTGGTTGTTGTTACCCGCCACGTCTGTACAAGAACTGAAAGGCGTCAATCAATGGGCGTCTCTTAGCAAGAGACATTTTAAACTCGGTGTCCATTGGACAGAAGATCTATGACACCCATGTAACTGTACTCACTTGGATAATAGGTATTGAATGCTAACTTACCACCAAGTACAATGGTCTTTACCTGGTTTTGAGATGATGTCAAAACCAGGCAAGGAGCTTCAAAGTTATTGAACGGCCAAATACTCTGGTCGGCTCTTTTGTGGAAGGCTCTATTGTAGTTGAATAAGCAGACTTTCGGCATGGCTCATGGACTTGCAAGTCCTTGCTCTAACTACATGCAATCAAAATGGATTTCAGCAACACCTAAGGACAAGAGGTGTTTTCCTTGTCGTAACAGCGACATGTGTCACAGCATGTCATGATGTTTTGCACTCTGGTGGTGTAGTGGTGGCGTCGTTGCCTTGAAAGCCGGAAGGTTCGAGGTTCGAATCCACCTCGCCGCATAAGGACCTTGGGCAAGTCCTTCACTCGCAATTGCTCAGCGCTTTGGCGTGAAACTCCGATGCAGTGTCCGCTCTGCATTCGGGAGCGCCTCTGAGTAGAGAGAGCTTGAAGGGGCGCTATAACAAGTGCACGTACATACATAATACAATCAATTGATCAAAGCTTTGCTGAACTAGTAATCCTAAGTAGTCTAGGAGGTATCATGGCAGCTTCTGTCTACAAAACAAGTGTGATGTCTTCTGTCTTGGTTGTTGTTACCCGCCACGTCTGTACAAGAACTGAAAGGCGTCAATCAATGGGCGTCTCTTAGCAAGAGACATTTTAAACTCGGTGTCCATTGGACAGAAGATCTATGACACCCATGTAACTGTACTCACTTGGATAATAGGTATTGAATGCTAACTTACCACCAAGTACAATGGTCTTTACCTGGTTTTGAGATGATGTCAAAACCAGGCAAGGAGCTTCAAAGTTATTGAACGGCCAAATACTCTGGTCGGCTCTTTTGTGGAAGGCTCTATTGTAGTTGAATAAGCAGACTTTCGGCATGGCTCATGGACTTGCAAGTCCTTGCTCTAACTACATGCAATCAAAATGGATTTCAGCAACACCTAAGGACAAGAGGTGTTTTCCTTGTCGTAACAGCGACATGTGTCACAGCATGTCATGATGTTTTGCACTCTGGTGGTGTAGTGGTGGCGTCGTTGCCTTGAAAGCCGGAAGGTTCGAGGTTCGAATCCACCTCGCCGCATAAGGACCTTGGGCAAGTCCTTCACTCGCAATTGCTCAGCGCTTTGGCGTGAAACTCCGATGCAGTGTCCGCTCTGCATTCGGGAGCGCCTCTGAGTAGAGAGAGCTTGAAGGGGCGCTATAACAAGTGCACGTACATGCATAATACAATCAATTGATCAAAGCTTTGCTGAACTAGTAATCCTAAGTAGTCTAGGAGGTATCATGGCAGCTTCTGTCTACAAAACAAGTGTGATGTCTTCTGTCTTGGTTGTTGTTACCCGCCACGTCTGTACAAGAACTGAAAGGCGTCAATCAATGGGCGTCTCTTAGCAAGAGACATTTTAAACTCGGTGTCCATTGGACAGAAGATCTATGACACCCATGTAACTGTACTCACTTGGATAATAGGTATTGAATGCTAACTTACCACCAAGTACAATGGTCTTTACCTGGTTTTGAGATGATGTCAAAACCAGGCAAGGAGTTTCAAAGTTATTGAACGGCCAAATACTCTGGTCGGCTCTTTTGTGGAAGGCTCTATTGTAGTTGAATAAGCAGACTTTCGGCATGGCTCATGGACTTGCAAGTCCTTGCTCTAACTACATGCAATCAAAATGGATTTCAGCAACACCTAAGGACAAGAGGTGTTTTCCTTGTCGTAACAGCGACATGTGTCACAGCATGTCATGATGTTTTGCACTCTGGTGGTGTAGTGGTGGCGTCGTTGCCTTGAAAGCCGGAAGGTTCGAGGTTCGAATCCACCTCGCCGCATAAGGACCTTGGGCAAGTCCTTCACTCGCAATTGCTCAGCGCTTTGGCGTGAAACTCCGATGCAGTGTCCGCTCTGCATTCGGGAGCGCCTCTGAGTAGAGAGAGCTTGAAGGGGCGCTATAACAAGTGCACGTACATACATAATACAATCAACTGGCTTTCTTCCTCGGAACACATCTCTCATAGGATACCAGCGCTTGTCTAGCGATGTCTCACTGGTAGTGCTCTGCAGTGGCGTAGACAAGGGGTTTAAGACCCCGGATTATTACCCCCCATTTTCTCAGCTTCCACTGTTCAACTTATGGGTACCTCCTGGTCCATCGGGCCCTTTCCTAGGGCAGACAGCATTGAGCCTTCTCAGTTGTTGGCCTGGCCCCTTCATTTGGAAAGTGCTCCTGCTTTGCACTGCACTTTCTACCTTGGAATAATTTGTCTGCTTTCTATCCGTTGCTAAAGACCTCTTTCTTTAGCCGTGGCTGGGCTGGGAGCGCCTCTAAGTAGTCTTCATGGAGAGATGCTAAATTCGTTTTTATCAAGCATCTGGTACTGCTATTTCTCTTCAGAATGTCAAAATGCTAGCTACTGTATGAGAGGTCTATCTATAGGTTGTACAATATTGAAATTACCATGGTACCGGGGTAATTGGTTCTTACCCTCCTAGTTTTTCTACAGCCCCTTTAGAGTCATGCTTTTTAGTAGTTACTCGATTTATCTGTTTTGTTAAGAGCTTCATCTTTTGATTTTCATAGGTATCTCAGTGGAAAAATAATCGAAGGAGAGGCACACAACATCACATGCCCTGGATACCAGTGTAATCGACTGGTACCAGTTGATATTATCGAAACACTAGTCGATCGTGACATGGCACGGCGTTACTTGCAGTTTGATATTAAGGTTGGTTGAAATTTTGTTGAACATGTCAATGCATATTCTTTGTTTATTTGAAGCAATGTTTGAATTTAATTAGGTACAGTAATACTCTAGCCTTATGACCTTGAGATTACCAGCGTTGTCATGCACAAGAACAGTGGCTCACTAAGACCTGTACACAGTTCAAGACCAATTCTAGAGATGTGAGACTTAGCAGAGCAAATAGGTGAAGGGACAGGATTTCAGATATTTGACTAAGTTGCCATGAAAGTACTCCTGAACCTGGACTAGTTAGTTTCATCTTGAGTGACTAAAGTTTTGAAGTGATAATTGATTTGATAGGCAGACGTGTATATCTTGGTATCGAAGATTAACTGGAAGACAATCTTACTGAAAATGACTCTGTTTGAAAAATTTAACTTGTTTAGTAAGGAGCCAAAGCATGTGTGTGTGTACACAAATGTTTTTTTATATGTCTGCAATTATTCTGAATATATTTTATATTAGGTAAATGTTGATGCATTATCCAACAAATGTCTGCTGGGCCATGGGACAAATAATGATTTATTATTGAAGTATCTGAAATAATGGTTCTAATAGAACACTGGTGTTGATCAGTATGTGGGTTGTGTTAGGCATTTGTGGAGAGTAATCCCAGTATCAAGTGGTGCCCATACCCAGGCTGTGGTCGAGCTGTGAGGTTGCCAGATGCCGATAATCTCCTCTCGCCGACATTTCGTGCTTCTAAGAACGCACAGAGTCCAAGCGACACGTCGCATGCAGTCGACTGTGGAAACGGCCACACCTTCTGTTGGTAAGCTTTACCTTTTCCATTGATGTAGAACTTTGTTCTGCTAATAATAATAATCTTCATTTATTTCAAAGATGAGACAAATCCGGGTGACACACCGCACCCAGTTACACGTCAAAGCACATTAAACAGAAGAAAAAAATGTGAACATAGCAATGTCATTGAGAACCCTCGGAATAAAGTTTTTAACAACCTTAACTGGTTGAACAAATTAATGCTGTCTTGTGCATAAGTTATGCGTGGATTTTGCTAGAGGTGTAAAAAAGTCCTCAGGACGTGATTGACATTTACCGTATTTTCGAGAATATAACACGCGGGTTATACAAAGTTTTACAAACCACGCACCCTTCCCGCGTGGTATACTCGGGAGCGTGTTATACAAATTGTTTTTTACACAGCCAAATTTTGAACCAGATTATTTTCAGGTCATGGTCAAAAACTGCTGTAAAACGGTTTTACTTACAATACGGAAGCATGGACGTCGACGAAACGATAGGGCGTAAAGTCCGACGTCAGTAGAAATATTCGTTTATCATCATTATCATAAAACGTCAGAGCCGCAGAAAATCACAATTGAAAAAGAAAATAATATTATTTGACCTTAAATATAAAAGTCAAATATTACTGTATATAAATTGCAATTGTCTGTCGTTTTCAATTTTGAATAAACGAACGAACACACGATATTCTGTATTATCGCTCGCACAGCGCTAGGTATGGAGTTCATGAAATTAGAGCTTTTAATTGTTGTAGCGCATAATTTTGCGATTTCTAACAGTCTAGTTAATCGTCCTTTTCAGTGTCATCCGCTGTCTCTTCCACATTAAAAATATAAATATTGTCCACGGCATCAAAAATGAAGTACAATTTTACCAGAATGGCTTGCCAGTTAACAAATAGTTCCATCCAATTTTCTTTGCAGTGACCGCGAATGCGGTGAATGTCATGTGTACACCCATGTAAAAGTCAGAATTTCCTGGCTAAACCCACTTTATTTTCGTCTATTGATATATCAAACAATTATTAATCGCTAGATTTATCGAAATTGACTTCGTTTTGAGCTAATTCTTCAAGGAAATGGCGAGTTGATACGAGAATCTATTCCTCCGCAAGGGCCGCCATCTTGGATGTTTTGAATTTGCGAGCGTCAAAGTAACGTTCCCACTTCAAATATGTGGCGCCGCACACCGAAATGAGCATTAAGTCGGAAATTACACATATTGTGTTTGATGCATCATTTCAAAGGCCTTGTCTCAGGCGTCAAAATGACACAAAAATTATTGCTTTAGCTTAATTCTAGCCGAAGATATAAGGAAAAAGTGATCCAATTAAATAAATTAATTAATTAAATTTAATTAATTAAAAATAAAAATTTGCATATCAAGAGCATTAAAATAGCTTGGCTACTTGTCTTTTTAAAAAAAAGTTCAAAAAATTTATTTAAAGAAAAATGTTAATAAATTTTTTTACAAAAATTACAAAAATTAAAAAATGCTTTTTCTCTAATATCTCTGATGTGTAATCTCCGACTTAATGCTCATTTCGGTGTGCGGCGCCACATATATCTTCCACTTATATATACGCTTAATCATATAATCTTGGCCTAAAGACATAAAGTTTCAAAAATATATTACATTTCATGGCCAAGAAAAGTCGTTATAAGAGATCGCCAATACTACGTTTAAGTGCAGAGCATACGATCGTCATTACCACATGGCAAAATAGTAGGTTACACCACACGCTCGTTATTTAAGGTTATATGGAAGTGGGGTTGATTAAATAAATTCTGGCTTCAATGTAATTTGTATTGTCGAAAAATGCTACAATGGGCGCATCGCTAAATTCGCTAAATATACTTTTAACAAGATCGCTTTGCTTGATGAAACCGGCTTATGTCAAAGTCTTCCTATCAAATTATTCACTCCATCAATGCTATAATCTTTAAACGACGAATACCTTACCTTGTGAAGACCTTACCAGTGCCAGCAAAGAACCGGAAACAAGGTAATTCGCGCTTACAGTAAATCGTTATATTTATATAGTAAACTTTATTGAAACGTTCATTTTAGCAGGAACCTTCCATTTTCTTTAAAAAAAGATTTTCATCAAACGGATTATTTTAATTTGCGTTTAACTGAACTAGTTATGACTATACACACGAGTCACATTAACGTTAGCGTACATGTTTGAGTACTCACGTGTAGCTTGACGCACGGAAATGGGTGCGTCTTATAGTCGCGTGCGTGTTATATAACTCAATTTTTACTGAAATCGCAAGAAGTAGCGGGTTATATTCGGGTGCGTGTTATACCCGTGTGCGTGTTATATTCGCGAAAATACGGTAAGCGTTACAGCACAAAGCAGGCCATCATCAGCTCGGGCTGCTAGTTTCTTCTTGTTTGGAAACATCACAGAAAGGAACCCAAGTTGTCAAATCTGATTCAACTTTTGTTCTAATTTAGTTCTGTCACTGCTCATGGTGAACTCCCCCTCCACACTGTGCTTTAGTTGGAATGCGTGTGCAAAATTCTGCATCACCAAAGACTGTGTGACTCACCCTTAAATAATAATTACAATCCAGGGATGTTACTTTTGTTCCCAATGCATGTTTAGCTGCCCATGAACATGGAAATAAATTCTTGACCTTTTTTACAGAGGAAATTTCTTGTATCGGGCTTTCAGTGCTCAGTTTCACTGGTAATGAACATATTCATTCATCCAAATTTTGCCCCTCCTGTCATGGTTTTGGCAAACACCCCTTGCAGTAGTTTGCAAGGCAAACTAAACTTTCTTCACTTTGCAAAAGTGTTAGACACTACTTGTTTCTTGTGATGTTTGTTAGTATTGTGTTTTTCTATATGAGTGTGGGATTGCTACAGAGTAAAGTTAGGACTTGCTAGTGACTCTATGGTCCATTTACTTTTTTAGGGAGTGCCTTGGTGAGGCACATGAACCAGCCAGCTGTGAAAACTGGAAGAATTGGCATCAGAAGATTGCAGAAGTGAAGCCTGAGGAATGTATGACCATTGATGTTCATTTTATGTTGCTAAACAGTAACAGTGAATAGACAATTGCTGCATCAAACTACATGCGCGTATGTACAGTAAGAAGCATGTCCTTTATTCATCTGCGTGTTCTAAAAGACTTCAGAAGCATCACACATCATAGCTCCATTATTGTAACACTTAAGTATCTGTCAATGCCTGGTTGAAGGGAAACTTCAGTCTCCTCTGAATATACCTAATCAGGATTAAAATATTCAGGGAGTCCAGGAGTTAGATTATCAGGAAAGGGTGAATTCATACAGTATATAACCATACATGCATATTGGAGGTAAATCATCAGAACCAAGAACCGTGAGTGATGTGGGCGTGAAGTCATTTGTCTTTGTTTATGTCATGTCGGCCTGGAATTTATGACAAAAAATAAAGAAAACTGCCAGAATGGGTTCAAGAGGTCAGAAGTTGCACTTATATGGGAACAGTCGGTCATTTTTTGATGCAGAAGGTTTACTAGCTTGAAATAGTATCTGCCTTTGATATATTGAAATTAAATCTCTGCTCCAGTTTGGAACATAAACTGAAGATATTCAGGTTCATGGAAATTGTTCTTGCAGAACTCTGAATGACTTATATGTCTCAACTGAATATGAGCACTGAGTACTTTTTTTAGCTACCAAAGCATGTATGTGTGTGTATGTGTATGTATCATTTTTATTGATTTATCATTTAGAAACCTCTTCAAGATCCAACATCATGCACCTGTATATATTTCATTTCCTGTCAGCTATTTGTTGCATTGCTCAGCTGGTAGCAGAATAGTGAATTGTTGACATTGAAAACTGTAGTGAATGGTACTGACGAGGAGACTGAGAATTCAGCGAACTGTCTGTGGCTTGTGACCAACTCTAAACCATGCTCCAACTGCAAATCTCCAATTCAGAAGAATGAAGGCTGTAACCACATGAAGTGTTCCAAGGTAAACAGATATTGGACTCGCTAATTTCATTGTATAATTCTATTGTATTGTGAGCCAGGGTTGTCCTGGGAACTTGTTAGCTGTTGGCGGTTTCTGTGATGTATTTTAGGTCAGTGTTTGCAGTTCATCCTTTTTATGTTGCTTATTTTTGGCGGATTGTCTTCTGTGCCTTCGGCCATTTGTGTATCTTGGCTGGTTTCGTCCAATGAATTAAGTTCTTTGAAATTGTAGCATGAGCTACTGGTGCGCCAGAGGTGATTGAAGTGTTTGCATTTTAAATATCAAAGAATGTTTTACTTAAGTGCGATATGCAGTGCATAGGACTGCCATGGCTCAGTTCAGATGCTTTGCCTTTCTATAAAATCGACTTCCACCATCAGTTCAGTGCTACACCTTTCTCTCTGGTAGTCTTTTCTCATCTTTCTCTCACTCCAAATCAATTGCTTTTTCTTCAGGGTCGATCGCCCTGGGAGCTCTTCGGAAATGCTTTACTGAGAGAAGTGCTTTATAATTGGTCAATATACAATGCAACACAATATACAGACTTTAAGCAATTTTTTAAAGGAAACATGCGCATTACACCTGAGATAATACATCAGGAGTACACCAACTTGTGCAATATGTATTCAATGCAATGCCACTATGTGGGGCGCGGTGGCGTAGTGGGCATGTTCATCGCCTTGCAGCTGGAGGGTAGCAGGTTGGAATCCACCTCAAGTCGCCGCATATGGACCTTGGGAAAGTCCTTCACTCTCAATTGCTCCGCGCTTCGACGTGAAACTCCGATGCAGTGTCCGCTCTGTAGTCAGGAGCGCCTCTGAGTTTGAAGGGGCACTATAACAAGTGCGCATACAAACTATGTGTGTAGACCATTACTTATAGACTGCACTGAAACATTGATGGTTGGCTACCTTGGTTGGTATATAAGTCAGTTCTTGATGTTATGTGGTGGTGAAGTCAGGCCCGCCGACAGAAATTCCGGGCCCCTGGGCTGAGCAATCACGGGCCCCAAGCTATCTTTAGACTTAGCCTATTGAGCAAATTTACATAAAAACAAATAAAAATAACAATAGTGTGGGTATGAATGTACGCTAATGCTTACATTTGTGATTTTAATCAGTTCTTAATGTTAAGAATTCAATTTTTAAATAATATGGTAGGCCTAATCAACAAGCAACCTTTCTAGATTTAACTGCAACAATATCTCTTATAATGTTCTGGTAGTTCTCTATCTTGTCTGCGAACCTAAAAAATGCACTTCGGAAATGCTCTTTCTTCAACGCCTGGAAAATTGTCCGAATGTCTTGGAGGACCGTTTCTTTTAAGCTTAATAGCAGCCTATAAGTATCGCCTCAATCGTTTGTGTATAGGCCTAAACGCGGGCCCTGAGGGCAGAGTGTCAACATCAAAACAATGCCTCTTTACAGTTTCCATACTTTAAGATTTTCATAATTCTTCTTTGTAATGTGTTCATTTGGAATTAAGATATTAACACCACAAAATATTCCAACGTTGCGAGAGAAATTTATCAATTAGATTTGTTTGACTTGCGACTGAAAGTTGCGGCAACGCATAATTTAGCAAAAGAGCGCTCTGAGACGGAAGTGAGCGTGTTGTTTGGCAAAACACTGATAACTAAGGTACGTAATGGACAGTTTTTGAAACTGAAACAGTTGTAGTAGTGTAACAGTAATAGCCTATTAGGTTTTATTTAAAACAACATAAATCACAGACAATAGGCTAAGTAATATAAGTGATTATATATTATGTTGGGTCCGCCGCCCGAAATCAACATATGAAACATATTAAAATCACTAGTAGCCCGGGCCCCCTCCGGGCCCCTAAAAGTCGCCGGGCCCCTGGGCATTTGCCCCTCCTGTCCCCCCCTCTCGGCGGGCCTGGGTGAAGTCAGTTCTTGATGTTATGTGGTGGTGAAGTCAGTTCTTGATGTTATGTGGCGCGCCTTGGTGCGTTATTACCATGTGAAGGAAAATATATATCTAAAATATATGCAATCATACAGGTTCGACTAAATGTAAATTGGCATTTGTGCAATATTTGCAAATTCACAAATTAAAAATCACAAGAAATACAACCACATTCTTGCTTACTTGGAAAGAGCACAACAAGCTGCTTGCAAAGACATATTTCAGCCTTCTTGCTCATTTATTGGATGAGGTACAACAGTCTAAACTTGGTGGATCATGTCATTTTCTTGTGGTACAATTTTTTTATCATTAACTTCCAAAAATAATATCTCAGTCAGATTTTGAGATATTCTGCTAAGATTTTCACTGTTATTTCGTATTTTGCATGTAGTTTATGTAAAAAAGTCTGAAAAATCCAAGGGGGTGTGGTGACAAATGACTTTACTGGTTGATATGTGACATGGAATGACCCATTGCCCAGTTGTGTTATCTACGCTAATGCTTAGGGTCACTCTATAATTTAATTTCAGGACTGTTTGTCTGATGTTGCAGTGCAAACATGACTTCTGTTGGGTTTGTCTGGAGCCTTGGAAGAAGCACAGCACAGCCACAGGTGGATATTTTAGGTGCAATCGCTATGAGGTTGTGAAGAAGGTGGAAGACCACCAGGATATGCTCAAATCAGAGGTTTGTCCATTTGTGCACACACAAGATGTTTAGGTGGCAGATGTTAGAAGGCAATACATATATATAAATATATATAATTGGCCTTGAATTGAATTTCATTTGTGATTTGCCTGTTTAGGAAGAAAGACGGAAAGTTTTATGCAACGCTTACCAAGGCAATTTGTTCAGAACTAGTCTGTGCTCACATAATATTTCATGTTTCTTTGATGTGTATTTTAGGCGGAGGCAAAGAACAAGAAAATGCAAGAATTGAACAGATTTGTTCACTATTACTCACGATTCAAAAACCATGAGAACAGTTACAAAGTAAGATGTTTAGCTGTTCAATGAGTATCAACAAATTAGATTTCTAAACAATTGTGAATTTTAAAAAAAATTGGTAGAACATAAGCGTTACTATCAGCTGCTATGGAGTAAAACTAGCTTTCGCATCTGTTGTCGGACTAGCCATAATCTAGTGTATAGATACTGAATGAAAAATGTGTATTGGAAATACTTTTTGGATTGAATTCCACTTATATATATTTTGCATACTGAGAAAGCAAATTCTTTATGGATGAGCAGTAGAACGTGATGTGCGCCTTGCACGACTGCTGTATACAGTTAAATTCGACGCCTATCTTAACACTGTTTGATCATCTTTTCATTGCAATCATACTGCGTTGTGTCAGTGTGAAAATAAATGAAGAAATTTATTATTATGTTCCTGTCTCTGCCTGTATTCATGATGTCCTTTGCTGGCTGCCTGTTTCTCAGCACATTTCCTGTCAAATTGCTGCACTTGTTTGGCGATGCCGTCTTGACTGCGTTTCATCCTACTTGTCTGATCTTTGTCAACCTGGCTCTGACCTTGCAGCTCATCAAATTCTTCGCTCTACGTCATAGGGAGATTTTGGTCCCAATACGCTCAGACTACTATTAGAGAGCATTGCGCCTTTTCAATTGTGGGTCCCGCTATCTAGAATGACCTCCCACTAGACTTGCAACTGATACCTCGGTCAAACTTGCCCGCTCTTTATAAGCCCCTCAAATCACACTTGTTCCACTGTGATGACTTGGAGTACCTCTGAGTACGTCTCTTGAAGAGGCGCTATGTAAATTTTTGGAATGATGAATTGACTTTGTGTTTTTATAAGATTTTTGTCGGTGCAGAACTTTCCACAGCATATGCAAGATCTTTATTCCACTTGCCTCACAGTCGCCATGTATGTAGTTGTTATGAATTACTGCTCTTAATTAAACCTACAGACAGGTTCAATGTAATTGAAATGGAAGGTTAAATGCAGACGAAGGTTATGGTTGACATAGAGGCTGCTTTTGGATATGTCTAAACCAAGGATATAGCACCTGTAAAAAGCATGTGCATCTTTGTAGTTTGTTTTCGGTTTGTTAGGCAGAAACAGCACAGCATGAAGATGCAAATACTACCTTGTATTAAATATTGAACTAAAGCATGCATTTCTTTATTATATATAGTTTTTCGAATAAAAGCTGTTTTTAGTTTTTTTATGTATGTCTTATTGTTCTAAAGTAAATTGTGCCATAGGTTTAGCTAAAGCATAATCGCAGTTAGAAATTCATAAACAAAGCAAAGAAATCAAGGCATTCAACCAAATTGATTAAATTGAAAATCAGCGCAATTCTAATATGCAACTTTGAATTAAATGGAATTTTAAGCATCCTTTAAAGCAGCATCATTGATGTCTGTGGGGGATATCTGTTCGATTTGTTCTTAGCAAAGCAGGTTACCATACTATTGCTATCCCTCTACAACCTCCAATAAGCAGCTAAATTGACATGATAGTGCAAAATAGCATTTCTGTTTAACGCAGCCAATGTAGTAGCAATGGTCTAATATACCATGCCTCAGGTTGATATTCTCACGCCTCAGATTCAGATTTCGGTGTGACCTTGTGCACATTATAAATTTTTGTGATATAGATGATACTAAACAAAGTAAAAACCGAAGTAAAAATATATTTCCTTGGTAAGACACTCTAGATTAGCAACTAATTTATTAGTTGTTAAAATTAAAGCATTTAAGCTCTTGTTTAAAAGGAAATTTAATAGTAGAATCAAAACGAAAATCAAAATAGCAAATAGCTGGACTTCTCATCTCCTTTTAAAAGATTGGGAATGTGCTGCTCAGTTTGCTTGTCTTCAATTTACCTGACTAGATTTCACTTGGACTTCTGCAGTGAATTACAGTTGTCAACAACAAATGCACTTCAAGAGTGACTGGATTGGTTTTCTTTCTGCATTTATGGTATTACATACATAAATCATTAGATTAAATAGATTGAATGCAGTTGAACGCGTGTGACTTGCTGTTCAGCTGGAAGTGCCACTGTTCAGCACTGCCAAAGAGAAGATGATGGTGCTGGCAAAGGCCGTCACAGATCATGACTCGGCAAACCAGGAGACTAAGTTCGTGCAGGATGCAGTGATTCAGCTGCTGAAGGCTCGGCATGTCCTCAAGTGCTCCTATGTCTATGGCTATTACTTAGAGGAAACTGGCTACAAGAAGCCAATCTTTGAGTTCATGCAGGTAGTGGTCTCATTGTGTCTTGTATTTCTATTATAAGCCAACTCTGTAGATTTTGATTTATTAGTTAAATTATTATTCAGTGTGTCATCAACCTTGCAGTTGTGACAAAGAAAGTAGGAAGGTCTCTTGGATTGCGTCAACAGGCTGTACTCTGCCAGCTTGATGTTTGGGATGAATGATAATTGATTGATTGATCAGCTGTTAATATTCTGCTTATTTCTGTATTTCAGATGTTACCCATTTTCTAATGAGCAATTCCAATTGTCGCTTTCTCTGTTTAGAGAATACGTTGTATTTTGTCAATCTGCAGACCTTTTGTGTTTGAATATATGGTCTCAAATTATGTGATGGTCTTTTATACCATAATTAATTATTGATACTCAGTATTTAACGTGGAGGAACTGATTGTAGACTGAACTGGAGGAGTGCACTGAAACATTGTCAGAGATGGTTGCACGTCCGTACCTACGCACGCCACGCACTAAGATTGTGCAGACAGCTCATCTTGTGCAGCGCAAGCGCCATGAGTTTGTAATGGCCATTGCCAAAGGGCTTGTGCCGCCAGATACGTCCCCTGCTTCACGCAAGAAACGCAAGATGTTCAGCGTTGAAATTGATGTGAGTTTTTTTCGTTTATTGTATCTGTCTGTACTGTGCGTTAGTTTAAATCGCTGGATGGTTTGACTTTTTTTAATCAAATTCATGTTTCTAGTCTTAAGAACTTTGTTTCTGAGTATTATACATTTGATTCATCTCATATGCATTTATTCTTATTACTTCTTGTGTGTATGTATGTACATATGTTCAATTGTTCATGTGCGTTGAGACACATAATGCATTGTGCATCTTAAATGTTGTGATAGACATTGGTGGCATAGCCTTGCATTAAGGGTGAAAGGCCTGACATGGAGAGGTTTTTTTATCTTATGTAAATACTAATTTTTTACATGAATGATTTTGTTGCATAGTTATCAACCAAAACTGAAATGATGTAATTGTATGCCCATTGTTACCTGACAGGAATTCATTCATCACAGACATTCCTTTGTTTGTTCAAAACATTTGTGTAAAAGAATCAATCAATCAGTGACATTCATAGTCCATCATTCACTGGACAAAATAAGATTTCGTGCATTGATCGAATGTGGCTGGTAGAAGATGCAGGTTTTGAGGAAAGTCATTCCAGACAGCGGCCTCACCACTACAATGGAGTGTTGAGATGGAGGTGATGGGAACACTTTTCAAAAGGTTTGGGAAAAGAATATCTGCTGTCTGGAAAACCCAGCAAGTAGATAGTGGAGATGCCTGTCAGACTGCCATTGATAGGCAGGTACATGACTCGTGTGTATTACCAAATGTATGGATATCACCAATAAATCTAGCAGCTGAGAAACAGCATGTGTTCAGGAAAGACCTGCATAGATGGCGCAAATAGTCAGCCGTTATGTTAATCAATCAATCGCAATTTATATAGCACCCCTTCAAGGTACCTACTTAAGAGTGACTGTGTTACAGCAAGAGAGATTTCATGTTTTAAAAGTTGGAAGTTCCAGTACATAAAGTGTATTGGAATCTGCATTATTTGGTAAGATAGTGATGAAAAATGTAGGTCATATGTGACACAGGGGCTCAAAACCCGTCACACGTCGGATTTTGACCTTTTAATTTAGTCATATGCTACAATGACCATGCTCTAAAATGCTTTTAACACAATGAAATTATCTTTTTTCTAACAAAAATTGTGCTCGTTTGATTCTTTCATTAGTTTATAGTGAAAAAATAAAATAAAAAGTTACTGAATATTTGTGCCATCCAAGTCTACTGAACCCACTAAGTTATTATTCTGAAATTTTCATGGGCATTAGAGGCATATATTCTGAATCAGATAACCCAAACGGCATCAAAATCGGTTCACTACTTCGCAAATTAGGGCGAATTCACAGTCATATACTGAATTGAAGAATAAACTGCATTCCTTACCCCTCTCGCCTATTTCGGCGTCTAGCGCAATATCTAGGAAGCGACAAACGACGGGTTTCGAGCCCCTGCGTCACATATGTTAACCTACCAAGTTTAGATGGTGGCTTATGCTCCTTAGAATCAGCAACATTTGTTTGTGTAGCTAGATTAGTAGATGATACAAGTGACAGCTTGCATCAAATGTCACGTCACATGTTGTAGAATTAATTCTATTTACTATTATTGTTTTATTGATAGGTTGACAATTCTGTTAAGTTGCGTCTTCTGTTTTAGGAGGACACGAAGAAGGCATTGATAGCGTCCCTACAGGATGATCCGGCCAATCTGTGGGTCAAAGATCCATCAGGTAGACACAAGAATGTATCAGCCCTTCTTGACTGGCCAGAGGAAAGTGACGAATCAGATTCAGAAAATGTCTCTCCATCAAAGTTCTCCATTTCAGCGCCAAAGCCACCACCACCACCACCAGATGATATCGACATGAATCAGATTGACCTTGACATTCCAGGTCTGATTGTAACAGGCAAGTAGAGATAAACAGTTCAGTATTAGTGTTGCATATTATGTTGTGATATGGTTATATTACATGTGTGATGTGTATGTGGCATATGATGATGCATGTGTCCTGTTACGTGTGTATTACGTGCTGTTGTTTACTGGAATTCATTTAGAAAGATCGTGGGAAGTAGGCTATAATGAAGATGATGCAGTCGTATTCCAGACAATTCACAACGATGTTGTTCAAGGAAGCGGATATGCCTACCAGACTGGTTTGTATTCAATGATTTAAGTATTTGGTGCTTGTCAGTTAACTCCACGGTACTCGGTGGTTTCTGTGAATGTTGCTAAACAAGTTTTTTAACTCTTTTGCAGTCATTGCACCCATATCTGATGCGCAAGCCAACGAAGGCTAACTTTGAATCCAGTTAGTCCTTATTGGCATGCGCGTCAGATGCAGGTAGTAGGC
This sequence comes from Lumbricus terrestris, assembly GCA_949752735.1. Classification (NCBI taxonomy): domain Eukaryota; kingdom Metazoa; phylum Annelida; class Clitellata; order Crassiclitellata; family Lumbricidae; genus Lumbricus; species Lumbricus terrestris. The sequence continues at coordinate 34,529,827 of OX457041.1, forward strand.
TGGTCCAAGTAGCTCTGTATTAAAACCTTTATTATATAAGAGGCCATGGCTGGTCTTGGATAGTCAGCAACTAAATCGGATTTTAGTAAAAACTGTCTTATCTCCATGTATTGTAAGTACTAGAAACTTGTTTGCAGCAGTTTCTGACTATATGGTCTGAAAAGAATTCGGTAAAATTTTGGTTGTGTTAAATTTAATTTTTTGTAGCACCCTATGAATAATGAATATACTATGCAGCTAGATGCATGGTTTGTGAAACTTTATATAATTCGATTCGCATGTTATATTTGCGAATATACGGTATTATGCTTTTCGGTTGGGTTTTGGGTATTGATTTAAAAGCCCAGATGTAAACCTTCGAAAGAGTGTCTGGATTTTTATGGACCTGTTGACAGTTCCAATCAGAGTTAGAAATTTTGCTTTTTTAAATATTTCAGATATTTGTCAGTAGTATTTTGTTAGTCTCTACTCTTGGCCTACAGGGGCATTGGGCTCTATGATCCTCCACTCAGGGTGAGCTCCTCACTCCCGAGCATGAACTGCTCTTATACAGCACCATGTTCTCTCTGTTATTGGTCCCATTACATGGAATGAGCTTACACTATCTACTTGCCGTATTCCTAGAGTTTGCTCAGATTCGTTTTATCACTGCCTCAAAACCGTCCTTTTCAGCCGAGGTTGGGTGGGGAGCGCTCCTGAGTAGTAACCTTGAAGGGGGCGCTATGTAAATTTCAATAATGAATGAATGAATGAATTTATCAACTTATCCCTTTGAGGCAAGCATGTCAATTGGTTAACTTTTTCAAGACAGAATATTGCTGTGGTGTAAAATACGAAAAAAATTATATAGAGCACATCTATTTCTGCAGATTTTAAGTGTTTATACTTAAACGAACTAATAATGGTGGAAAGGCATCAAGAATGTGGGTACAAGAGAATTAAGGTAAATTGTCTGTGGTGTAAGTACTCGCCTACAAGTCAGAATTTCACACAGTTTTAAGAGCGTCGAAGCTGTCTGAAACTGAAGTGTAAAGTGAGACTAACTTGCAAGGTCTATGCATCCACAGAAGATTGCACCACTCACCCAGCTGTGACACATTACACCACACTGGCAATGGAAATTTAAATGACGATCACAACTGCCACCTTGTTGAAGATTAATTATTTTTTTAAATTTTTTAGAAGTTGGGTTAATGCAGATTAGGAAAATAGGCATATATTTGATAGCACTTATGCCAGCAGCCATCTTCCAACCATTAACTTCTTATTTACTCAAGATCCTGTTTGAACTGGTGCTTTTAGCTGTTGGCCATATTGTAAGTTTTGTAGCAAATTTTTATAATTCTACTTACATTGCGAATTGTGAAAAATTTTACCAATTATAGTCAATTCATTTTTAAAATGTGCCATATAATTTCATGACCTATTGCCTATTGTATGTTGGCAGTACAGTTTGATTTGTAATTGACTTTGTTTTAATCAGGGAAATGTTCTCGCAATGGATGCTTTCATCAATGCGCTCGTAATCCACGAACGGGTGAACTGCATGAACACTGCAGCATGAAATGCATGCATCTGGATCGACTGGAAAATGAACAAGGGGGCATTGGTAAGACTCATGATTCAGAGTGCATCTAAAACTAACAGAGTGGTTTAGGTTCATATATTACGTATGCACAGAGGGGTCAATGGATTTAGGCAATTTGCGTACAGGTTTATATGGCGGGGGGATCTCTGCAACATGGTCGTATGCAAAACAGGTGTCTAATCATGACGTTCACATTAGCCTGTTTATAACTCTGTATTCTCCTATTGTCGTCCAATGACATTTGACGACATTGGAATTATATTCTAAACAGTAAACCATTACAGTTAACAAATTTTAGATAGCAAATATGATGTTTAAAAAAATAGTGGCTTACGGTAAAATGCATGTTTCATAGATCTATGACTTTAGCTAAATAGCCTTTGTAAAGGGGTGGGATAGAGAAGCTTATTTGTACGTACACATAGGTAAAATAATGTACAAGTGTGTTTACGAGGGGGTAGGAACTTAAAATGCATTTTTTTACATACATGTATGATATATAGATGGCCCCTAGGCGTAAGGCAAGGATGTAGATTGTCACAAGATTTGTTTAACCTGCTTCTAGAGGTCATGATGAACTGTGCAACGAATTCTGTCGAAGCTTGTGTAACAATGAATGGCGGGCAACCTGCGATCTGCGGATGATGTTGTCTTGGTAGCTGGGTCACCATATCAACTGTATGTGCAAAGCCCTAACAATTAGCATAAGGAAAGAACATAAAGAGGTTGGGTGGGGAGGAGCTGGAGGTTTGTGTACCTGGCGGAATTAATATAGATTGTTAATAATGCTAGTTCTAAAACATTCGACTGCTATATTAAACACACCCTTATATTGCAGTTTTGAGCCTACCACGTGGGCTGACAGCTTTCCAATGTCACGATTTTGCACTTGAGGAAGAAGGCAATTGTGATGCCAGGGCTCGAAACTCGTCACTTGTCGCTTCCTAAGTATTGCGCTAGAAACTGAAGTAGGCAAGGGGGTCAAGAATGTAGAATATTCTTTAATTCAGCAGATGGATATTTGCCATAAATAATATATAATTAATAATTCACCATTATATGTGAAGTAAGTAACCCGATTGTGATGCTCTTTGCATTATTTTATTGAGAAAATATTCCTTTACTACAGAATCACAGAATAATCCATTAGTGGTTTCTGAGAATTTTGATTACATGAATATTCTGAGAATTTTTATTCGATTTTCCCACTCTAAACTAATGAAAAATTCAAACGAGTATAAATTTAGTTAGAAGACAGATATTTTCATTCTGTAAAAAGTATTTTAGAGCAGCACCAGTGTAGAACTTTGCGCTCTTCGGCCAATGGGGAGCTGCTGGTCCCTCGAACCCGCTCTGCTACCAGACAGCGTCGAGCCTTCTCGGTTGTTGGCTCGTCCACATGGAATGGGCTCCCACTTGAACTACGCTTACTACCTCGGAATAATTTGCCTGCTTTCTACAAGTTGCTCAAGACCTATCTTTTTAGCTGTGGCTGGACTGGGAGTGCCTCTGAGTAGGCTTCTTGAAGGGGCGCTATATACGTTTTCGGAATGAATGAATGAATGAATCATATGACTGAATAAAAGGTCATAAACCGACATGTGACAGGTTTTGAGCCCTGTGTCACAATTGGTTAAATTACCTAATGCATAAAAATTTTGCGTTTTCTTTGGATGAACAGTTACTTAAGGTTTTCAGCAGAGATTAATCTTAAGAATGCATAACTAAGTGCTCTGAGCTTGAGTTTCTGTATGTACTGGACCATAAATCACAAGGGTTCTTTGGGCGGCTGAAAGGTGATAACCTAAAACTGAACATAGTACACTTTTATGTATTGTATTGCAGTTTGAATTTGAGCATTTCTGTTTTTTCTTTGTCCTTACCTTAGACCTTAGTCCTTCTCATGCAGGACTGCACATCGGGCAATGCACCTTCTCCATTCTCCTCTGTCCATCACCACCTTTATACCAAATTTTTTGTATTTTGACTGAGCAGTTTGCCTGAGCATTTTGTCTTGTAAATGCTGTATGAGCTATTATAAGAAGTGTGGAAAAGTCCAAGCATTGTGGTTTGCAATTTGAACAGAGTATTACTGAAATTTCTTTTAGAATCTTGTGTCTAAATTTGTGTTGTCAGATTTGAATTCACAGTCTAATGCTGACTACTTTACTGACTACCACATGGACCTACTGAGAGCTCTGGAGATGTCACGTCTGCAGTTTCTGCGAGAGATGGGATCACTTCACCCTGGCAGTGGAGAACGGTCAGCTGGACACACACACACACACAACACACACGCAACACACACACACACACACACACACACACACACACATGCAGTCCATTCTATACTCGAATATCATTTGATTTCAATTCATCATTTATCTCTCTATTCATTGTGTTCATTTATGCTCATAAATTGTGATAAAAAGCATTTAACAGAATTCATCAGCATTGTGCGCTTAGTTGTACTGAAGTTTCTCCAACTGACAAATACTGCATGCATTCGTTCACATACTGTTCCACTTAATGTGAAGTTGTGTTATGTCCTTATTTTGCTAATTGATGAAATTTTCTTGTTGCTATGACACTTAACATCATTTCGGCTAGTTAGCGCAGAGAGCGTCTCTGAGTAGGTTTCTTGAAGAATGAAGAGGCGCTATATAAATACTTGAAATAAATAAATGAATAAATGAAATAAATAAACATGTCTGTCAGAATGTTTTTGATGCTGCGCTGTTTCCGAATACAAACAAACATGTTGTGTTTTTACCTGGGCCGAACTTTTAACTTGGCATGTACCATATTGGGAAATCCACGAGAAGTTCTGACAAACAGACTGGACATTCTGACAGTCTAATGACAGTTGGACGACAATCAGATGCTGATGGATGAATGGTCAGACAAATGGATTGATCTCAGAACGAATTACTGATAGTAGGTTAAACAGTCTACTAGTCGCCTTTGAGAGACTGATAGACAGACTGATGTGAAGTGACGGTTGGATGGAGGGTTGGAAAAATGGACAGCCGTTTATAAGGATGAACTGACTCATGGTCAGGTGATCAATGGGCTGATAGTCAGATGGACACACTTACTCATTCATCGTGAGGATTTATATGGCGACCTTTCGAGGTTGCTACTCAGGAGCGCTCCCCATAGGCGGAGACCTGGGCCGAGAATTGGGGGGGACGGAAAGACGCAAGATTTTCAGAAAAAAATCTGACGACCGGCGAAATCTCGAAAAAAAATTATTTTCGCCGCCAAAAAAGTTGATGACTTTTTTTTTTTAGTCATCCGGCCAAAACCTATTTTCGCCTTCAAAAAAAGTTGATGACTTTTTTTTTTTTAGTCCGGCCAAAACCTCGACGAAATTTTCTATTTTCGCTGTCAAAAAAAGTTGATGACTTTTTTTTAGTCACCCTGCCAAAATCTCAACGAAATTTTCTACTTTCGCTGCCAAAAAAAAGTCTTGACGCTCAAACATTGGGGTGGGGGACAAATGCATGGGCCGTCCCCCCAACACTTTCATTGGGGGGGACCGTCCCCCCTAGGTCTCCGCCCATGGCGCTCCCGACCCTACCTCAGCTAAAGAGGAAAGTTTTAAGATTGCGATAGAAAGTGTTAGAAGGGACCTTTGCATCCGACGCAGGTATGCAGGTAGCCAGCAACAGAAGGCACGTTGCTGCCTGTCAAACATACATAGAGAATAAGAAGTTCGCCTTTTGCAAAAGGGAACGGCAGGTCCGAGTGTCCTGTGTGTAGTGGCAAAGCTCCGTGAGATAGGCAGGGGCCAGACCAAGGAGGCAACGCCACACCAGTGCCAACGTGCAGACTCGTGGTCAGATTGGTCAGATGGATGAAAGGCTGGTGGACATTCGGTTGAAAGGCTGCTGGTGATGGATGTCATTGAAACTAACACAGGCAGTGCTTCATGAGATACTTAAGCGACACTACATCATGTGACTGAACAACTGTGCTATGTGAAATGTAGTGGCATGTTTTGCTGATGATGTGCTTGCAGTGTTGTGTAATTTTGCAGTGCTGTGTGTCATGGAAATCCAGATACAAATTATGCGTCAAAATGGTTTAGGGGCTGTCCATACATTCCATACGCAAAAATTTTATTTTCTGCCCCCGTACACAATTTGTTGACCCATCCTATGTAGATGCTTTTGTACAAATAAGCACGACTAAAGGATAATACAGAGTTATAAAAACGCTAATGTGAACATCACAATTAGACATTTTTTTACGTACATACATTTTTCCAAGACCTCTTCCTCGCCTTACGCAGATCACCTAAATCTTGTGACCCATCCACGCGTATGTAATATATGGACAGTCCCTTAGTGGATTTTAGAGTCTCTAATGGCATGTTTAAGTCAGCCATCATTTCCAAAATGGTATATGTAAATATACTTTACAGGAGCACACGGAGTCCGCTTCCAAGCCCTCGCTTAAGTCCAAGTCAGTCTCAGTCCGGTCCAAGACATGCAAGCACAAGCAGTGACATCGACCTGCAGCATCACGGGTCTCAATGCCTTACCCTAACAGACCCACTTCCTCCTCCACTTCCTCCTCTTGCTCCTCTTCCTCAGGGACGAAATCGCACTGCATCAGCCTCCCTAGCCTATCCTCCTCCTCCTCCTCCTCAGTCGTCAATGTCTCAGCTCACTGGACACGATGACATGTATGCTGTCTCGAATGATGCTGAACTGCAACGTGCGCTAGAAATCTCACGACTTAGTCTCCAAGGTAAAGTGTTGCGTTTCATTCTGCTTTGTATTGAATTGAATTGAAGCCATTTGATTGGACATCATCAGAAATCAATATTTCATGACTGCCAAGAGCCTATGATGTACTTATTAGAATGTCAGGATTCACCATATCAAATTCCATAGACAGAGATTAAAGATTGTGCCAGTGGAAATCCTTTACTATTTCACAGCTACATTTTTTTAATGAATAGTTCAACCACTTAAAATCTTTGTTGCATATCAGTTTGAAGCTTCGCCTTGCTAAACTGATATTTTGGTGACAGCGTAATGTAAAGCTGAGTATCATTGACATACATACTGTACTTGTACTTCAAAGTGATTGCCTAGGTAGCTTATTGGTGAAGTGAAGATTGTAAAAAATAGGGGCTTGAGAACAGGTCTTTGTGGGACACGAGCTGCAACAGTGTGGATAGAATGATATCAGATTGTGTAGTACCAATGCCCACATGTATGCTGAGACCGATTGCAGAGTTAAGAAGCCAGCCTGTTTAAGGCAGTCATTTGAAGCTTTTATGGGGTCTAGAAAGCAGTGGCCAGTTAATTAATGAATCTGAGATACGAAATTAGCTAACCAACCGGTAATGCGCTAGCCTTGGATGATGCTATCATTGAGATTCTGCGAAGGGCATCATGTGGAACAGGTCGTCACTTCATGCCAATCGCTTTTGTTGAAGAAGTGGCTTAAACTGTTTGTATTGAAAAGTCGTTGGTTCTCTGAAGACCAAAGTTGATGGAAGTTTCACTCGAAGATTTCTTACTTTACATTTTTACCATTCCATCCTTGCCTGTTTTATGACATTTCTTTAAGCCTGTGAGTGTCTGTCTTGTTTTAGTGATTCACCATCTCATTTAGGTTTGTTACTGACAAGACATTGTTTAAGCAGATCAGGTCTTTTGCAATACATGCACAATTACAAAGGTGCTTAACCTTTCCAAACATCGGAAGAGAGTTGCAGTGACACATAGTATGCTTAAGCATAAAAATGACTCACAAATTCTGTTGAGGTTCTTAAGGTAATCTTTCCCTCACTTCAACGACATGCTGTATTGGTTTCCAAGTTGTTAACCATTTCTGGTCATCATCCAGATGCCAATTAGCGGAAGTGCCACTAGTGGGGATTCATTTTTGGTTATCAGTGAGTGTTCAATATGGTGCAGTCTAATTCAACTTTCCAGTTTCATCATGAAAAATTTGGGTATGAGTAGACTATAGAGTGCATTGTTTAAGCACTGAAAATGGTGAATTGTTTTTGTATGTGTCATGACACTTAACATAGCCCACCCATCAAAGTGTACCCATCAAACTTTACTAAAGTTTATTTTTGAAATTCAGCCAATGATTGTGCGCTTTGCTTTATTTTGTAGAAGAGGAAAGGGAACTTTGTTTAGCCATTGAGTTGTCGATGAAAGACACTGGTACCATGTCATCTGGTTCTACGCTGAAGTCTGTCTCACAGCCACAGCTTGATTATTTTGTCCCCACCAGTTCCACTCCGCCAGGTTGGCTGAGCCAGTCACGAACAAGTGAAGACCTACTAAGACAAACGAAAACAGACAGTTCTGTAGTTATCACCTCGATGCCTAGTAGTATTGCTACAGATACATCAGCAGCAGCAGCAACAGCAGCTGTGACGGCACAAATGGTTTGCGTCAATTCAACAACTGTTTGGGCGACGCGTTGTCACCAGAATGGATCAATGACGAGCATGAGAACTGCAGAAATATCAACATCCGACTCAAAGACAACAAAGAGTAACTCTTTTACATCATCATCATCATCATCCACCGAGCCCCACGACTGCACGAGGAAGTCACTGATGCCGTCGTCATCATCATCGACAGCAGCTAAGGCGAATCGATTTGGTATTATTAAAGACATATCTGTAGCTAACATACTGACCACCGACCATGACAAGACTCGAGACTTCGCTGGAAAGGACTTCAGCCAGATGTTTGGCAAGCATTCTGTTCCAGGAGAGATGGAGATAGAGAACGTTTTCGAGCCGAGACCGCCCCATCCAGAGCTATCTCCTGTACCATCTGCATCACATGAGAAATGCATCTTCACACAGAATGAAACTGTGAGTATGGTTGATCCTTGGCAACAAATGCCGTCTACACGTGACTACAGAATGGGGAAGCTGCCTAGACCGCAGTTCCGCTCATGGAAGGAGGGTGCTCGAAGTTATAACCGCCACTGCCACTGTTCGGTTGGAAATTTTTGCAGCTACTGCAGGGAACCTGATACAGAAGATGGTGTCAGAAGTGCTGGGGAACCGGCTCGGCGAAAGTCCTCTCAGGGACTGGAGTTCGCCACTGGTGGTAGTGGTGGTGGTAGTGGTGGTGGTAGTGGTAGTGGCTTTGCTAGCAAGAGCTCATCTGGTAAAGATGTGTCAATGTCGGCTGTAAGAGTTCCACTACAAGACTGTCTGGACCCAGCCGATATTGTAATCAGCTCAGAGATCCTGGAATCACTGCTGCAAGGGGCAGAGGGCTATGACTCCAGCAAAGGCCCTGGCAGAACAACCTACAGTGCTGCAGAGGTTTCAGGTGACACAGTGGATGAAATGCTTCCACTTCCACCTCCTCCTCCACCTCTTTCGGATGAGCTGGTGGCAGAAAGTGGAGTCGTGCCAGAGGGAACGTCACCAGACAGTCTGGATCCACCATTTGCTGTTGGCCATGACATGGATGATGCAGAGGCAGATAAGGATGCTGTGTTTGTGTGAAGTCACTAATGAGCTGCATGTGGTACCAGCTCATCATGTATTGCATTCACTTGTGAACTGGTCACTTTCTATGTGATAAACAAGGTATCTTATGTCAGAGATGTGTGTAGTTTAAAAAAATTTACATACAAAAATATATATATTATGCTAATGTTTGTATATAATTAACTTTAGTTCATTTTTGTGTTGTTTTTTGTGTTGGTCATGTGGAATGATTATGGATTCCACCTTCTGTACGTGGAAAATTGTTGTGTTTGTGTTGTATGTAACTAATTATTCAGATGGTATTGCACAATGTAATCGGAAGCTTTGAGCTACAAAAGCATCAGCCGCCAACCATTGTTCTGTTGGATTTTGTCTCCTATGTTCCTGCTGACCAGGTGGACTCGATGTCTGTGCCTTTCCATGTTGTATTGGAACAGACACTTACAGTCTGTTGTCTTTCCTGGGCTGGACCAAATTCTAAAGTACAAGCAAGAGACCATACTTGACTGATGCCTTCTACCAGCACAATAACAAACAGCGGATGCTGAGGTCAACAGGACTTGTTGGTTGCTTCACTTAGAACTGTATGCTCACTAGTGCTCAACGCTTGGGATGTTTTTGGCAGGTTGTCATAATTGCTGCACCATGTTCATCTCTGGTAAACTCATGTCCTCTTATGAAACTGCTTGCTCTGCCTGAAGTCTATTCCAGAACTTAATTCATATTGTTTTTGGTTGAAAACTGCTACTCAACTTTGCTCCACTCAGTGTTAAGGTGACAACACAACCCCCTGTGAAAACGTAACGTCCGACCTGAGAGGGGAGGAGGGGCAGTGCTTGCATATTCGTGTGACATTGTAAAATTTTAATAACTCTGCTTCTCAGCATTGCAAGAAAGGCATAGACGTTCTTAGACACTTAAACTTAGGTGAAGCAAGCCTTGAAGTCATGTGAACTAATCATGTTTTGGCAGATTTCTTTTTGAATATGTCTTCTGCCCTATTTTTAGCTATCAAGTCACTCGGCAGTCTTTACATTATCTCGATATTAATATTATTCACTGTATCAATGACTTATCTCTCGTTGTTTTCACTTCTTTCGTGTTGCTGAATAGTTCCATTGTTCTGGTTTTGCTTCTTCACCAGTTGACGACTGGACTGACGACTGATGCGTCCTGCTCTGTCTATATCGTTCAGATTGCTGGTCATCACAAGTTGGCTGCTGAATGGAAAGTTTGATGTTGGTGAAAACTGAAAGAGTGCTAGCCAGATTGCCATTTTTTGTGCTGTTGTTATTAGTTGAACTACTGTTGCACTGTGGTTGCTTTGCCTTGTGACGACATGCTGTTCTGTATTGTAATCGTCTTGTTATTGCTTTACTATTCTGCTGCTACATCTTAATTTATACGTATTTATATTGAAATCAGAAACTATTAGTACTTTAATCATTTTTATTATAATAATAATAATAATAATAATAATAGTAGTAATACACAAGCAATAAATTATAATAATGATGGTTTATAAGTTCTATTAACTGGAAACTTAAAATTACAGTTCTTATGAAGTATTTGTCATTAAGGAGAAATATATAATTTTTTGGTGCCAGTCAATTGTGATGTGGCACTGTAATGCTGATACAGTCTGCAGCACTTGACATGTTTTGGCCAATCCAATCGAATTTCTCTGCAGTGTATTTTAACACTTTGACGGCGAGAGTGTACTAAAAACGCTCATCGTTAAAATTTTAAGTCCTGATGGGTCATAGGCGTTGTGGGAAATATTATCGTGCTTCGTCATATTTAATGTTAATGGTAGCTAACTCCTTGTCCTGAAAAGTTACATGGCCAGACGCTTTCGAAGATGAGGTCTGATATTCCAGGCATTTCCATTTTGCTTGTGCTTGAAGTTCCTTTGTTGAAAAAATTATACCCTGCCTGGAGCCCATGCAGGACCAATATTCCAATATGGAATCCACATAGAGCTCAAATGGGTCTTATCTTATGCATGTGTACATGATGACAAGGACTAAATTAAACTTATTAAATTTTAAAAAATGAAACTTTAATTTAACAAATTAAAGTTAAGTTTTAAAATTTAAAAAAATAAAGCTCAAATTTAAAAATATTACATAGCAAATTAAATTTAAAATAAAATGTATTAAAGAAAAATATAGAGTAATAGCACTGTTGATGACAGTAATTACATTTTTGCCTTTCTCAGTTAACCCTTTCAGTACGAGAGTGTACTGAAAGTGACTGTGAAACTAATGCAGGTCAACATTAGAGTGTTAAGAAGATAGTGAACTGCTTATGTTAACTGCTGTATCCATATGTGGTGTTAAAAGCAGACTTCAAATTGTCTTTTTGTATTTTCCAAAATTAATTTATGTGAGGTTCTTGGATGTGTGCTGTTATCCTCATAATGTTTTATCAAAGTAGAATCATGTAAAAAATTTATCAGATCTTTACAATATGTTTGATGACATGAAGATGAGAATTGACTTGATTCTTGCTGAGAGCAGTAGGAATTACCTTAGTAATAACTCCGCTGGAACTGTATTTTAAAGACATTCTTTTATGCCTGTTGGCATCTTAACTGGATTTCCTTACTACCGAGTCTCATAGACATGTACAGACATTTCCGAAGCAACCTACATTGTCAAAGCTTGTTGCCTACTTTCCAATTTCTGTGCTAGTCGTTTTTTATATTGATAGCATTAGCATACCCAATGAATATCATAATCAGATGATGTACCAGCTGACCTTAATTTACCATGTCCTCAAATAAAAAATAAACGGATGAAAAGATGCTAAAATTCTGAATATTAAAGGGATCAGATTTCATTAATCTTTCAGCAGAAAATTTGCTGATTTTGCTTAGCGATAATAATAATAATAATGACAATTTATATGGTGCCATAGCTTGACCATGCTGCTACAAAGGTGCTTTACAAACAGCTAACTAGCTGGATAGGCCTTGCAGAACAAGTATGTCTTTAGCATAGATGTAAAAGAATCCACTGAGCCGGTCGATCGAATAGCAGGAGGTATTCTGTTCTTCCAGCAACGAGGACAAGTGGTTAAAATTAAAATATAGCAACGATGTGCAAAACTGAATAAATGCCCAGCCATCAGAATAGTATTTTATTCATGTGTTAAGTGCTTTCAGTGTTCGTTAGGCTTGTTGTTTGGGGAAATGTGTTACCGATATATTTATTTACGTTTGATTGGCTGATCATCCACTCATCTCTTATACGTATTATTCTGAGTTCTGTGGTTAGTGGATTAAATTTTGTTGCGAGCTGAGTTTAAGGAGGTTATGAAGCATATTCAGATTTTATATACCGGTAGTCTGTAGTTCATGTTTTATGGTGTGAATCTTTTCTGTTGTACACTTTAAATGTCTTCAATGTTTGCAATCTTTGATTTATTGTGTTGATATAATAGGAGGATTTTCACGAAATGTAATAATTGTCTTTGTTTATTGAACAGACTTATCGCAAATTCATCAATTTAGAATTTATATTTTCACATTGAAATATGTTTAAGGCTGTTAGAGTTTAATCTCCGCATAGCCTCCAATGTTTCCACAAACTGACCAACAATTTGTATCTGTCCTTAATCTTAGAAGTTGAGACCCCAAATGCAGTATTTTTAGCAAACAACTTGGGCAAATCGTTTACAAAAATTGCAAGGTGTATAATTGTTATACAATTTGCAAGCATATGGGCAACAATATGTAACTAGATTATCTCAAATTAAAAGTGCTTTGAAAAAGTGTTATCCAGGTGAATACTATCCTGTGTGCTAAGTTACCAAAGTTTCATTTTTTTAGTTGTGACTGGGCTGGGAACACCCCTGAGTAGGTCTGTTGAAGAGATACTGTATAAATTCTTGGTATAAATGAATGAATGCGTGACAGTGGCTACAAACATCTGCACTCATTTACCAGTAATCACTGACCAACAGTGCTGGTGCCAGACACTTTTTGTAGCCAGGCCATAGCCAGGGCAGGACAAGTGATCAGGGCAGAGGGGGAGTTGCGTGCTCGGTAGTGCGGGCTTACATTGGCCTATAATTTTGCGCTATACCGTGCTTGCCATAAATCACCTGCCTTACACTATTACGGTTGGCTGATCAGAGGATCAGATGGACGAAGCCATAAATCCGAATACTTTTTGACATTTGGAAAGTAAATCTTATAAATCTTATACAGGGTGGGCCATAAATGGACCTCCCTAAGGTTTGTGTCAAATATCTTGGCCAGGAGTTAAAAAAATTAAATTAAATTTTACAGGCCTGGAGACAATTCATATTTACGCACAGTGGCCAGATTTCACCACAATATTTCAAACAAAACAAAAGTTATCTATCACTGTTAGTGAGACCATCATTCCTTATCAGAGTGAGCGGCGATTATAATAATTATGCGGTATAGCTTTATCTCCAAGACCTTGCTCGTGAAGTGTATGAATGCAAATTTTGTCTGCCATTGACACTTTGAGCGTTTTAATTTGAAAGAATTTTCGATTTGATTATTTTAGTAGCAAAATCATTAAACTGAAAAATTCTTTAACAACTTGACAGCCATCTTGCTAAATGATGCCACAGCGACGTGCAGCTATGCTGGTACCTGTTTCTTTTCTAAATAATAATAAGAATCATTTTGGGTAAACAGCCACAGAATTTTTGCCTGCCAGAACATTTTCCCCGAAAAAAATTGCCCTGTCAGATTTTTGCCCTGTCAAAATTTTTCCCGCCACAATTTTTTCTCCCCCAGAACTTTCTGCACTGCCAGAACTTTTACCTTGCCAGAGAGCAGACGGACGGATGGGAACAGTAAGAAACAAAATGCCCGAACAAATTCTGGCAACATAAAATTTCTGGCCGGGCAAGGGCTTTTTTACCAGGGTATTTGCCCTGCCATGCCCTGGTGTAGCGCCGCCACTGCTGACCACAATATTTGCAAATGTGAAATATTAACGTGTGCAACATTGTTGTTGACTGTCGTTCTCTTATTACGCCTGCTGCGTCATCTTCTCACCTCCGCTGTTTCGACGTAATTGCCTGGCAGTGTGAATGCCAGTCAGGTTGAGGCTTGAGCATTGCTAGGCACTTGGCCACACGCACCAAATGCAGTTGGAGGTGATCCACTTTTGATCCATTTCAGATTTGTTCTTCTCTCGCTTGATTCTTGCCATCTGTCGACACAATTTATCTGCTACCAAATGATGGCACCACTTCATTCTCAACAGCAGCAGCAGCAGCAGCAGCATCACTTCATTGTCTCTTCTGTCAGAGAACTCCATCTGTTGATCATCAGTGACTCTCATATGTTCATATGGGGCTTTCATCCTCATCAAAACTCACTGAATGCAACAACACTGTTGGATTCTGCTGCATCAGAATAGTCACATATTCATATTCAGAATATTAGAGTGTTATCATTATTTCCAACTCTTGTCCATTCAGCAATCTAATCTGGATGCTTCTGATTCTGACTATTAATAGAGGATGGCATTCAGGCTATGACTGGCATGTGCAACTATGTATGTAGATTACCAGCATTATCAAATGTAGCATGAAAATTGAAAACATAACCAAACAGTGAAATCACCATGCAAGATAATCTTTGTTCAAATCAGTGGCAGCGCCAGGAAATTTTCCATTTTCATTCGCCAACATTTCTGACGATTTTTTTTAGTCTAGTCGAAATCTCATGGAAATTTTCCATTTTCATTCACCAAAATTTCTGACGACCTTTTTTAGTCATTTGGTCGAAATCTTGAAATCATCTCATGCATATGTTTCAGTTTTAAAGGGCTAATCATGGAAATATTTAATTTTTACATGCAAAAAATGAGATGGCCTTTTTTTAGCGGGGCTTAGCCCCCTCTAGTCCCACCCCTGGCGCCGCTGCTGGTTCAAATAATGTGTATAAACATACAGGGTGGGCCAAAAAAAGACCCCCAGGTTTTTTGCCCATATCTTGACCAAAAGTAAGAATTTCTAAATGAAATTTCACAGGCTTGCAGGCAATTCATATATACACATCATGGCCAGATTTCATCAAAATATTTCAAACCCAATAAAAGTTACGCCACTTTTAGTGAGGCCACCCACCGTTTTTTGACGATTCAAAAACAAAACCCCAAAAAATTAGGTTTTTTGCCAATATCATAGCCATAAGTAAGAATTTCGAAATGAAATTTTACAGGCTCAAAGACAATTCATATTTACACATAATGGTCAGATTTCATCAAAATATTTCAAACAGAACAAAGTTATACCACTTTTAGTGAGGCCACCCACCGTTTTTTGACGATTCAAAAACGAAACGCAATAAACAGTAACAAAAACACGATTTTATTAAGTCTCATCTCAAATAACTGTTGTCAAATGAACTTGGTAGTGCTTCACAACTTGTGTTCAATGTGCCCACGACCCATGCCAAAACTTCTTTTGAGTCTCTTCGCAAAGTTCTTGATGGACCTGTTGATTAATCTGACAGATTCCTTATTTACCAATTCGATTGTCATCTTGCTAAGTGACTTCTCAGTGACGCACAGCTATGCTGGTACCCTGTTTCTCTTTTAAATAGCAATAATAATGATCATCTGGCAATATCAAGGCTATTTGATACCAATTATTTGATATGAGAAAAAAATCGTGTTTTTGTTACTGTTTTTGTTGCGTTTCGTTTTTGAATCGTCAAGAAACGGTGGGTGACCTGCCTAAAAGTGGTATAACTTTTGTTCTGTTTGAAATATTTTGATGGAATCTGACCACCATGTGCAGATATGAATTGTCTTTAAGCCTGTAAAATTTCATTTCGATATTCTTACTTTTGGCCAAGATATTGACCAGAATAATTAGATTGTTTTTTTAACTTTTTGTTGCATCGCGTTTTTGAATCGTCAAAAAGCGGTGGGTTGCTTCACTAAAAGTGATATATCTGGCCATGATGTGTAAATATGAATTGCCTGTAAGCCTGTAAAATTTCATTTCAAAATTCTTCTGGCAAAGATATTGGCAAAAAACCTGTTTTTTTGGCCCACCCTGTTCACAGGGCCACTGAAAATTTCAAACGGCGGCCTGTAACATCGATTAAAAATTGTTAGGAGGAGTAATTTTATCATGCGTTGATCTTAAGAGTCTTGCAGAATTTGTGACTGTGAAATTTATTTTCTCTTTTACATAATGCTTCTGAGATGCTTTTTTTATGCTTATTATTTGAAATTTCAGAGGAGTTGTAGATCTGTGGCATTTTTTGTTAGACTGTTGTGTGTGTGATGTAGTGACAGGTCAATCAATCGTTTCTCAACAGTTCTTATTTATACAGGCAATAGCAACACAAAAGTAGTCCGTTATTTACTAAGATAAATGTGTTCGTTTGGAATAAAGTAATTCACAATTGAACTGGAATAGAATTCTTAATAGAAAATCTTTAAAGAATCCAGGTCAAGCTGTAAAAGGCGACACCTAATGCAGAGACAATTAAGCGTTTGACAGAGATGGTGGTAGGATTACTTCCAGTTTCCAACAAAATAACATGAGAAATAATGAGTTCAAGATTAACAATAATGTTGTGTAGTCACAGCTTATTCCAATATTCATTCATTCATTCATTCATTATGGCGATTTATATAGTGCCCCTTAAAAGTTACTAAGGAATGCTCTAAATAGTAATAAATAAATAAATAGCAGTAGTAATAAAAATCACAGACAACAATTGTCACAAAGTCCAGACCAATTATCACACAGAAAAACAAAATAACAAAGACTCCTTATGTCAGGATAAGTTTTCATATGCAAAACAAAATTACTTAACTAGAGCATTGACAACATGATATGGAATGGCAAAAGAGTGATATTGGACGATGGCAATGGTGCAATAGTATTGAGCAGGTAATCAGGCATATTGGCAGGTGTATTCTAGACACATAAGTTAGAGATGTGACGTAATTCATAGGGAAATTCGTATGGATGTTGGGCCAATTGCCGTTATTTAGAATTTTTTTAATATGTAACTTTCAAAATTACCCACTCAACCGACCTGTTCTGTACTTGCATTGAGGCTTGGCTCTTTCAAAAGCATATTAGGAAAACCATTGTAACAGTTTGGTCAACTAATAAACTTAATAATGGAAATTTTACTGTTCTCTTTGTTTTGTCAGAGTAGGGGATTATGACTGGCTTGCTGTGTTTGTGCAGCATGTTAACCATTGTACGTTAATAGTTGTCACAATTCTTACTTAGGCTGCACCAGAGTTAGTGCTAATCTGACACTTAAAGGATGTTCTTAACACTTTTGAGGCTGTTTTAGACAAAGGTCAGCATTTGAGGCCAAGAAGTGTCCACAAAAGTTGACATCTAGGAGAGTGGGCTATTATAATCATTGCTAGATGTCAACAGAACTCGACCAAAGTCGGCAAATGATTACTTGAGTTTGGCCATCTGCTACAAAAGCTGGATGACTTCAAATTAAAGCCTAGATACAACTTGGCTTTTGTGTGTCCTGATAACATTCAAGGCAATGCTGTTACGATTGGGTGTAAAAGAGTAACCTATTAGTTACTCAGGAAGTAAGCAGGACAGCAGGTATTAGGATATGAAATACAACCAAGTTTGTGTGATATCTGCTAGTAGGCTGAGAAATAGCTTCACTAATGCAACAATTGCTAACAACATTTGTGACTTCACTGGTCCATGTGATTGGTTGCCTTGAACAGTCATATAGCTATGAATTATCACAGAGTGACATCAAAGTTTAGTGTACAAACAGTATGAAGCACTGATTATTATCGGTTTAGAGAGAAAAGCAGTTTTCATATATTTTATGAAAACAGGCCTTTTATAAAAAACTATCCAGGCCAAAAATTTTAGCCATTATTTAGTGCTAAAAGTGTTGAAGATAGACTTCTATTCCTAAGTTAGTTTTGTGAAAAGTTTTGCTTGAAAGTCCATTTACATTGAAGTTGTGACATCGATTGAAATGCTTGCTCAGTTGGACTGCAGCAGAAAGGTTATTATTAGTGGAGACATGACATGTGTGAAGGAGCATAGCAATGGAGCAGAATGTTTGGCCTCAATCTGTGAGGGAAAGTTCCCCTTACCTTCTACAAATTGCACCTTGCTTACGGTATCTATGTCATGACACATTTCATCTTATTAAGATTAGTCACAAACAACGAATTGATGCTACAAAATTCTTTTGCCATCTAATCTAATGACTTGCATCATCAAATGCCTTTATGATCATCATTATGTATGATTAAATTTCAAGAGGAAATTACAGTATTTGTTTTCAATAGTGCAATTTCTTTTCCAGAAAGCATTGCAAAGCTTATGAAAGATTGGCACTTTATTAATGGTTAGAATTCAGTGAATTTTATCAATAACTGTCAGTGCGATTGATATTGTTGATGTTAAACCAATAATAGGAATATTATGGACATTTGGAATATTGTTTCTACTGTGCTCAGTTGCTGCTGCTGGTGCTGGTGCTGCAGGTCATTGGGTAAATTCAGGCCATCATCATGTGTGTGTGTTCTTCCTTTGGCCTGTGTGGACTCGTGCAGACAAATTATGCTGAACCAGTCAAGGCATTTTAAAAATTTAAAAACCATAGGGCCAGCAATTCGAGTGTTGCAACTCAATGTCAAGGGCCTGTCAGCAGCTAAGAGTAACGGCCTTGCATGTGGCTGATGAGGCTGCTGTTCAGTGACTGGACGCGCTCTGCAAAAGCTAAATAAAATACTGTGGATGCAGCTGGGATATTAAAGTGATTAGTGAAAATATGTTTTCTTTGCTGCATGCTATGCTCTGCCAACTCTAGTGGTGATATTGCCACTAGATTATGGGTTATTGAATCAATATGTAGCAACTTGTAGGATGACTGTTGGCAAAACTCTGCTCTTCAGCATTTCACAAATGCATAACACAAAATCATTTCCTGTCTTCATCTTGAAATGTAAGCATTTGATCACTCCTTCTGTTATGCTTATCCTTGTATTCGGGTCAGATAATGTCTTCAAATGTAAGCATTTGATCACTCCTTCTGTTATGCTTATCCTTGTATTCGGGTCAGATAATGTCTTCAAATGTAAGCATTTGATCACTCCTTCTGTTATGCTTATCCTTGTATTCGGGTCAGATAATGTCTTCACACCCAACTATTCATCTCTTTCTCTCCAAGCAGCTTCTCTGACTCCATAGATAATCTTCTCTCCGTGGTCAACCAAATCACCTCTTGGATGACCTCAAATCTCCTCTGCCTTAACCCCTCCAAGACAGAATTTATACTAATTGGCCTCAGAGAACAACTCAAGAAAATTCCTGATCCCTCTATTTCCTTCAACAATGACTCTTCTTCCAACCACACTTTCTCCGCAAATTCTCCTGTCCGAAATCTAGGTGTAATCTTTGACCAGCATCTTAGCTTCTCCGACCACATAACCCAACTTTCCCGCACCTGTTTCATGCACATACGAGATCTCCGCAGAATCCGACCTATGCTCGACTTTAAAACTGCATCCACAATAGCCACATCCATAGTTCATGCGAAACTTGATTACTGCAACTCTCTCTTCCTAAACATTGATATAACCCAAATTAACCGCCTCCAAGCTATCCAGAACGCCCTCGCCCGTGCAGTGACGAAAACCCCCAAACGTCACCACATCACTCCTGTCCTGAAATCACTTCACTGGCTCAAAATACCTGAACGCATCGAATACAAAGTCCTCTCACTCACTTACAATACACTTCAATCATCCCAGCCGTTCTACCTTCGTCAGTTGTTCACCATCCAGCCACCTCGTTCAACACGCTCCTCATCCTCCATTACACTGCTTCGCCCTCCCATCACTTCATCACTGAAATTCGCAAACCGCTCCATAGCCATTGCCGTTCCACCTCTCTGGAACAAACTTCCGCCAGCACTTCGGGAAACTTCCGACCCATCATACGAACTCACCAAAACTCCACCTCTCGCTATCTCCCCACAGGTCTTTCACTCAAAACTGAAAACATTGCTCTTTCACAAATCCTATCCTGATTCTTCCTCTTCTCCTCACATCCCCCGCCACTTCAATTCTAAACATCACCCACCTTAGTCGTCCATCTATCTGCCTGCCTGACTCTCCGGACTTGACCCCCTGCCTATCGATTTTGTTTTGATTGAGCGCCTGTGAATAAGCTGGTTCCCGCGACTTGGCTTTTGTGGGCGCTGTAGAAGTCTCGAGATTACGATTACGATACGATTCAAATGTAAGCGTTTGATCACTCTGTTCTGAATTTTGCTTACAGAACTGGTAGTTTTAAAAATAGCAGGTGAACTTTGACCATGTTATTAATAAAAATTGTCTGTAAGAGTTCTTCAGTGGAGTTTCTCATAAAAGTTGATGCTAATATCTGTGGATATACTTAATTCTTCATAGCTGGTCCTTGATGCTTTTAAGGCTATTCTGGGATTGCAAAAGGGCGTGGCCTATGTGGTCGGCCATATTGGTGTACAGCTGTGAACTGTTGTCAACGTAGGCTACACGCCGTTACACGGTGAATTGTTAGTTGATGGAATAAAGTTATCGTCATAGGCCTATTGATCTATCCATAGGCCTATGCCTTAATAGATATATCGGTCTAAACACCATCCAGCCTGGATCGACCCGAATCCCTGAAGCGAATTTCGGCCGGAGCCCAAATCTGCTATAATTAACAAGTAGGCCTAGGTTGATCTATGCTTTTTGCTGCTTCACGGTCTGTATACATGGCTGGGCTTCTTCCAACGTACATATATGGCTTCCAGCCGTCCCGGATTCGCCGGGACAATCCCGGAATTGGCCCTGTGTGTCCCGTGTCCCGGACTGATCCCAAATTGTCTGGGAATTTGCTGTTAGGACCCACATTCCACAATATTGTTCTTATTTTGCACACTAAACTTAATAGATTGTTCGATGAATTTGACGTTGTTGGCTGAACATCAAATGTTGGACAGTGCTTGTTTGAAGTTTCAAAACTTTACAAACCTCTGATACTCAGTATAGGCCTAGCATATTTTGTCCTTCGTAGGCCTATATTCTCTCATTCCGTTTTAATGCTTTTTGCGAGAGAGCGTTCAGCATTATGGACGACCTGTTGTCTAGCAATCGCAATTAAACCTAGCTGAGCATCGACCTTGTAAAAGCGGAACTGTCAATAGGCCTACACATCAATTTTGACATGACATGTGCTATTTTCTACGACTTTGTGACCAGTGTTCTGGAACTGCTTAAATATCAGCAGAGTAAATCGTTTGGGCTAAGTTCTGCTGTCCGGCAGCCGACTTAATCATTTCATAAATTGACATTAAATTTTGTAATCTGCATGCATGCACGATGTCGCTTATAATTTTGTAGGTTAACTTTCAACATCGCTCGTGCTGGGCTCATAAGTCTGCTTAGGCTACTCTAGTATATACGTAGGCCCAAGTTACTGGAACTTACATTTATTTTTTTTAAATCCCTTCTTGACGTCGATTCTAATCCTAAATTTAGGCTACTTGTCTTCTGGCAATTTATCTACAAAATTATTAACTAGGCCTACTCTTTTTGTAGATTTTAGGTTAGATCGTATAATTGGACTGACACAGCATTAGTTACATTAGGCCTATTTTGCTTGCGATCGATTGCATGTCTCTGGCTGTAGTTTTTAGCCGCCGATGCTCTTCTCGCGTTAACCTCGACATTCAAGCTCGTGTACTTTGGACTTCTCTAATTGAACCTTTATCTCTGACAGTAAGTTTGCCGCAGACAAAACAGTAAAAATACAGAAAATCATTTTTATAATAAGCGCCATTCGCATACGTATCCAATGTCAACAAGCATTGCCTGCGAACCAATATGGCGCAGGCCATTATGCAAATGAGCCGTTACGTCATTAGGCAAGGGGTGAATTGTTGACAGAAGTCAATATTAAGGACTGAGGGAAAGTTTGACAAAAGTGAAGTTGACATAGGGTACCCGAAAGAGTATAGTTTGGTTTAAATGTCAGACAGCATCACTGGACACACGACCTGAGTTTGACCTACTGTAACTGAGGCAGAATGACCTGAATTAAGGCCTGGATAGTGGAAGTGATTTGGTGTTTTGTGTGTGTACTGATAACATGCATGGCAATGCTATTATGACCAGTGTAAAAGAGTAACCTGTCTTTCAGTTTGCTAAGCAGGGTACTTGAACATCGGTTTTTCAGTCAGATAACACAACAGCTCAATGGGTCAGGCATGTTCAGGATTGATGGTTGGGCGATTGAGGCAGCCTGTTCGGGATCTGAGAGTGCTTCTGGATGGATATAAGAGTCATTAGATGTAATTTATCACATGAAGCCTCTACAACTCTTGTCCACTCCTTGTGTTGACCTGACTGGATTTCTGCAATACTGTCCTTGTGGGTCTTCCAAAGTTCCAGACACGCCAGCTTCAGTCTGTCCTTAACTAAGCTGCCCAAGTCATCATTAACCTACCAAAATTATTGCATATATATATATATATATATATCTGGCTGGTCATGGACAGAATCACATTGAAGATTATCATGGAACGAACATTAGTGGTCCCAGAGTACCGGTACATTAGGGAGCTCTGTCTTAACTGTCTCCAAACAACCAGGTCATCGGTCTCTGCGATTTGTGGGGACTTGATAGTTCCATGCTCTCGTACATTGATGCGGGCCCACCACGCCTTCTCATGCATTGGACCTTCATACTTGAACAATCTTCCATTAACAATTCATGATACTGCAATGCATGTATCTTATGAAACATCCTCAAAGTCACTTAAGTCGCACTTGTTTAGAACTGTCAGGTAGTTACGTTAAGCGCCTTTCTGAGGTTATTGTATGGCGCTATATAAATGTCCACATACATGCGTGCATGCATACATACATACATACATATATGTATCATTCTTGGGGATTCATCCATATATATACCTGCATGCAAACAGAATGCAGATATTTAAAATCTAGGGGCTCAAGATTAGAGACAAACAAAGAAAGCATTTTTGTCTGAGTCTGTTTCAAATCCTTGAAAACAAAACTAAAGAACATTCGAAAAAACAATCCTCACAACAAGAAGGAAGTTACACAGTAAGGATAACACACAAAATTTAAAGAATAATTGTTCTGTAGACTGTTAAGAAAATGTTTTTGTAGGACCAGATTCATATCAAACAGTTGAAAGCAAATGCCAAGCTCACTGAACACAAAGTTGTTATCATAACATACCTTTAAAGTTTAGATATGTATCAATGATGTCTTGTACAAAGTCAATGAGATTGTGTCCCAGTAAGTTAAAATACAAATTGCTGTTAAGTCACTTAATTACCTATATATAAATATATTAAATAATAGCTGATGAAATTCATGCAGAAATTGAATAAATAATGGTGCAATGCAGTTTTAAATGCTTGTCAAGAACCAGAAAAGTAAAAACATACAAATAAGCAGAATTGTATGGTCTCAAGATAGTCTTGGTCTCAAGTCTCGGTCTTGGTCCCGGAACCGATTGACTTGGTCTTATTGTCATTGTTTTGACCTTTTGAAAACTGTCTCGAAGCGAAAATCTTGTTCCCTTGTCTCCATAATTCTCACGCAAACTTTAGTGTATTTGGTTCTTGCCTATAAAATTATTAGTCAGAAGTGTGCTAAACACACCCGAAGGTTAGAAAATATAAACAGATAATTTGTCAGATATTGAGCAGAGCATTTCTAGTTTATTTCAATTTTCTATCAATAAAAAAATCATAAAACGTCTAATAAAGAACCTGAAATAGTCAAATTTGCATTCACACAATTTGAAGTCATGGACAAACCAGGGTTTAAGTGTCACTGGACGGTCATGGATGGCGTCCAGGCACTTATTTTCAAATCTGAATGCCATCCTACCACTTATTAGGCTAACACAGCCTTGAAAAGTAAGGGATGTCCAGGCTCTTCTTTTTCTACACTTTAAGCACTGGGACAAGCAAAGAAATGCCACCATAAGTGAAACGCTTCGAACAAAAGGCCTACTGTAGTTCCCCAACATGAGTTATGTCGCAAATTAAATGGAAATTCCTGGTTTAAATTTTAGAATCATTTAGAAGGTTTCAGATGCTTGAACTGTATAATTTCCTTAATTATTCAAGTAATTGGCTGACTTTAGTGACTTGTCTCTGGCAGTGGACTTGAGCAGTTGAAAGAAAATTTGTTTCTGGATTTGGGTCCAATTTCTTTTATTGTTTTTCTGGAATCTATGCTATGCATAGAAACGAATGCTGGAAAACCTCAGTCTTGAACTGTCTCGGACCTTGTGTCTCGGTTTCGATCTCGGAATCCACTGTCTTGGTCTCGGAGTCAGTGTCTTGCATACAAGTCTGCAAATTAGCCTCTGAAGCATGAAAAGAATTTACCAAGGGCTGACCACACAACATACAAAGGAATACTACAATAGATTAAAACATACATAAAACAATGAAATGCAGAGATTCTTTTGTTTGAGAGCTCCTATTTAGAAAACACTGTAATATAACAGTGACAATGTAGACAGAGCTGTGATAGTTGACCACAGTTGCCTTAGTCATTCCTTCACCCTGAGATGCTTTGGGTTTTGTGAATATGTCAGGTAGGCATGGTTAATGGATTGCTAGACCAAGTCACCCTACCATCCTCCCTCTGAAGTTGGTAAAGCAATTAGCAAGCTAGAGGCATATCCTGTTGATGGAATGCTGTTCTGCTGGCAGTGCAGCTAAAGGTCCGCTACACTATGAGACCTTGCTACCAGGTGACATACATTGAGGCAGTCAAAAAGTTCATTACATCTAACTATCTGTAACAATCATAGAACAATGAAACGGACTTCTTAGATTCAAGATAAAATATACCAGTGCAGAAATGTTGTACGATGGAATAATTCAGTGACTGTCTATGTCTATGTCACACAATAATTAATAAAGCAACATCATAATAACCAATGAACTATCTTACATCTAACTGGTTTGCAGTAAATTACGGTAAGCACAGAAAATATAGCAGAACACACATCTACAACAAATGACACATCTGTGATAGCAGGACGCGATAACTTCACACATCAGATGTACCGTGATCCCAACCAAGATCTGATAATTATTCTCTGCAGAGAAAGATGAGGACTTTCTAGAACTCCTTGCACTGGTTCAACAGCACTTGCTCACAATCACTTAGAGTCAGCTTTCCAGCGAGAAGCAGCTGAGAACCAACTGAAGACGACATCTGTGAAGCAGACATTGCACGTTCAGAAAAAACTTTCAAAAGGGATTGCGTAATACCAGTATATATCTACAATTACAATAATACTAAGCAGGCAAACCAGGGCAGTACATCGAGACCGGTATTCGGCGCCGAATGCAAAATGATTAATTGTATAAGTTGACCTCATATTGGAACATAACCTATTTATTTCAGATCAAGTTGGACTTAATTGAAAAAATATAACATCACATTTAATAATTACAAGATGCAGACATTCCTGTATTGTTAAAGATCAATGAATTGCTGTACAAATTATTATGTATTTAGCTGAGGTAGACACCTAATAGGAAAGAGAGACAACAGTTGTCAAAAGTGTTCATAAACAGCTTGCATAAAGTTTAAAGCTGTGTGATTGTTTTTCAGTTTAACTCTGTGAGTGCAACAGAACATTTTTCATAACCAGTTGGATTCTCATCTCCAGAATCAACATTCCACTTGTCTCATAACTCTCTTAGCGTCAGTGAATACACCGACCATTTCAAATTAGCTTGCAGCACTCTTGAATAAGCTGGTGCTTTGTGCTTAGCTATGGAATTGTGCTTTAGAATTTGGAGTCTGTGATAACTGGCTTTCAATGTGGGAAGACTAACCTTGTTTGTAAGTCTGGTCTGAGTGCAGGCATCTTTAGTTGCCAGCAAATCATCATCAGAAGAGACATCGATGACATCTTGAGAAGCTGGAGGTTTTCGTAAACTTAAGAGGGAACCGGACAGCTTTATGGGTGGAAGAACATGTCTGTGGAAGAAAAGCCACATGACCAGACAGATAAAAGATTATAATCTAGCACTAAAACAGATCTTCATTCTGAAAACCATAAGCTGTATTATGTCTGCAGATCAATAGTTACTATTGAAATCATAATTTACAATTCTAATTCATCCTTGGATTATTTCATCTGTTTTCCCAGTGACATAGCTGGCTTATCTATTTCCTAACAAATATTGGAATCCCGATAACTTTCGTCTTATTTCTTACTATGCAGCAGAAGTGAAAACTATCCATTTGGAGATTACTTATGCCACCCATTTCGTCAAAAGCCTGGTATAAAAGTAAAGGCAACACATTTGCTTACATGCCCGTAGAGCCACTCTTCAGCAGCATGGTCATTAGATAAATCTACTACCACAGTAAATATAATGACAGGACCCGCTTTGTCACCTCACAAAGCACTGAGCATGTAACACAATGCATGTAATCCACTAATGACAGATTAAAATGTGAACTACATAAACATAACTATAGTCTCTGAGTGTGAACAATATAAACATAATAAATGCTTAATGTAACTTGCATCTAGCTTGCAATAACTGTGAATTTTCTGTCAATTTTGCTGGCAGCTCAGATCTTCACTTTGACACAAAGTTTTGAGACCCTCTTTCATGATCTTCTCTGCCAACATTCTGAAAACCCTTCTAGTCAGAAGAAGTTTCATGAAATTTAAAAATCCAATAGTCAAATTTTAATCACATGTGTGATGCAATGAAATTTTTATAACCTGATAAATACATGTCTTTATTTCTTTACTGCTTTCTCAGATGCTAATTAATCTTCCAGGATAGCTGGTAATGGCTAACAAATTCAGAGTTTTTATCACCCTCTTTCGTTTCCACGAATTTAAATACCTTTCCTGTATAGAAAACTTTGTCCACAATACAACTTTCACACTGGCATGTTCTCTCAAATAGCCAGACAAAACTGGCTCCAATGTATGTATGTATGTATCAAAATACTTAATGTAAAGCACTATTTCCAATACCCTAAAGTAATCTTCCACAAATGAATATGGTACTCTAAATTAATACAGCTAATCTATTCCCTTTTTTCCAAGCAAAAATTGGGTCCAGTGAGGATATACTAAAAACTTCAACTGTTGGCTATGTAGGATTTCAAAGCAATCTAGGAGACTTATGATGTGTAGATGATGATGATGACAATGATGCTTTCAAGCACATGGATCTCTAACTGCATCTTCCTCTGGCGACTGACTATCCGCGCCTCAGATTCACATTTCGGTGTGACCTTGCGCGCGTTAAAAATTTATATTTATTTATTTATTTATTTACTTAAGCTTAGATATACTAAGAGAGGAGAATGATAATCGTACTCTAATTAAACAACCCTGATCTAGATCCTAATAGCAACTATTTTAATGGGTGCACTGACGCAGGACAAAATGGCGCCAACAAAACGTAATTTAATTTTACGTCTACTTTACAAATCTAATTTTGTCAGACTAGTCACCCTTCAAAAATATGCAATCCGATTTATATCTAATATTCCTCGTCGAGCCCACACCGCTCTGTATTTCAAGGAATTTGGATGATTAAAAATTGATCAAATTAGGCACTTGCAAATAGAAGAGTTTATGTACCGCTATAACCATGGCCTTTTACCACTTGTATTTAATGATTTATTTATCCTTACCTCTGATCGCCACTCTTATTCAACTAGAAAATTAACTGTTTATGACCTTCCCTACGCACATACTAACACTCGTCGATTCTCTATACAATATCCTGGCTCCCAATGTTGGAACTCTCTCCCCACATATCTTCATTCTCAACCTAACACTAGATTATTTAAGCATAAATTTCGCCTTTATCTACTTAAAACACTTTTATTTAATAGTTATGGTTTCTGCTCAGTGGTTTCGCCAAGCTCTTAGTTAAGTCATTAGTTAAGAGTTGTTTTTCTTGTTGTTATCGATTGCTTATAATATTTTTTTTTCTCTCGTCATCTTTATATTCCTGCAATGTGCTGTCATGTGTTTTTTTTAATTTTACATGAATAATGGGTGGCCCTGTTAGCGGGATTGTCCATCCCTTCTGGGTATCCCCTTCTTAACCAAATTATGTTAAAGTATTGTTCTCTGCCATAATTGTACCATGTTTGTTTGTTGTTTTGGTGCAGGAAAAATAAATAAATAAATAAATAAAATTTAAGTAGGCCTACCTATCAATTTAAGCTCTACACACCTGGCTATCTGACTGATCTAAACAAATGTGTTTGAAGACAGTTTGAGAATATATGCTGTACATAAGAAAGGGCCATTTGACTGAGACTGTCCAGCTGACACTTAGAGACATATGATGCTGCACCATTGATTCTGCAACTTGCTCTCCTGGACGAACAATTGCATGCTTTGTTCTG
This sequence comes from Lumbricus terrestris, assembly GCA_949752735.1. NCBI lineage: Eukaryota > Metazoa > Annelida > Clitellata > Crassiclitellata > Lumbricidae > Lumbricus > Lumbricus terrestris. The sequence continues at coordinate 34,558,370 of OX457041.1, forward strand.
CTGGTAAAATCAAATGATGTTTATTTTTATCAATAGGTCAGCTATGAATCATCTTAACCTACCCTTTACTTGGATTGAAGGCAGTCCAGGCTGATCTGACTGGCCGAGTCTGACCCATCTCTTTCTGATTATTCTCCGAGCCAGACTTCCATGAGATCAGAAGATTGTAAAGTTCCTCCAGAATATTCACTTTGTTTTCATCTCTAGTCTGGTCCTTAAAAATCATCATAATCATCATCATAATCATCATCATCGTCGTCGTCGTTGTCATCATCATCATTGTCATCATCTACACCATCATCATCATCATCATCATCATCATCATCATCATCATCATCATCATCATCATCATCATCATCATCATCATTGCCATTTTATCACTGCTATCTTATCATCATCACAGCCCTCATCATATGTAAGTGTGATTGTCTTAAATTACAAAAATTCAGAACTATAAACAACAATGTGCATGTATAAAAATTAAACATGCTTTTGTTGCATCTGATGGGCAACTTTTTTGCCCCGAGGTACCTTGTTCCTAAATGGACTAAGAAATGATAAAAGTTACATTCTTGAATGATTTATTCTTATTATGAAATATTCTTATCATTATCACTATTTATACATTAATTAATTAAATTTTTAATGTGCACAAGATCACGCCAAAATGTGAATATGAGGCACGGATGGGATCTCACTAATGGTTGTGCCTCAATTCAGCACATTCAACAGCTGTGAGGCACGAATGGGCTCTATGTACTTATCCCACCCCACAGTCTGAGATCCTCTGTTATGGGTCTTTGGTTGTGCCTCAATTCAGCACATTCAACAGCTGTGAGGCACGAATGGGCTCTATGTACTTATCCCACCCCACAGTCTGAGATCCTCTGTTATGGGTCTTTGGTTGTGCCTCAATTCAGCACATTCAACAGCTGTGAGGCACGGATGGGCTCTATGTACTTATCCCACCCCACAGTCTGAGATCCTCTGTTATGGGTCTTTGGTTGTGCCTCAATTCAGCACATTCAACAGCTGTGAGGCACGAATGGGCTCTATGTACTTATCCCACCCCACAGTCTGAGATCCTCTGTTATGGGTCTTTGGTTGTGCCTCAATTCAGCACATTCAACAGCTGTGAGGCACGGATGGGCTCTATGTACTTATCCCACCCCACAGTCTGAGATCCTCTGTTATGGGTCTTTGGTTGTACCTCAATTCAGCACATTCAATGACTCTCATGCATTTCGTGTTGCTGACCGCAAGCGATGGAATCGACGACCAATGAATGTCCGTTGCTTAACTCCTTTCTTTCTTACAAGACACGTCTTAAAACTCACAACGTCTCCTTCAAACATCTGGATATCTAACTGGCGACTGACTAACCATGCCTTCAATTCACATACCTGTGTTAACTTGTACACATTAAAAATGTGTAATAATAATAGTGACAATAATATTAGTAAAATGTTCTGAAGTTGTAGAGAGAGAGCTCAAGATGCTTTACCAAGAGCAAAAACATGCCAAAAGCATGAACATACAACAACGCCTGTGCTAAAAGCATTGCACTGGTTTCCTGTTCAACATAGGATTGGAGTTCATAGTTAAGAAAACTCTCAATTCTGGTAAACAACAGTTAAAATCAGTTCTTAATACAGACTTGTCATTATTTCAAAAATGTCAACTGAATATCTTTCATATCTGGTCATACCTAAAACATGATGATGAATGAACCAGCCTTTCCAGTTGCTGGTCCACTCTTTCGAACTCTGTCTCTGTCTGTCTCTGTGTCTATGTCTGTCTCTGTGTCTGTCTCTGTGTCTGTCTCTGTGTGTCTCTGTGTCTGTCTCTGTGTCTGTCTCTGTGTCTGTCTCTGTGTCTGTCTCTGTGTCTGTCTCTGTGTCTGTCTCTGTGTCTGTGTCAGTGTCAGTCAGTCAGTCAGTCAGTCAGTCAGTCAGTCAGTCCAGCTGTTATTATGCCAGCATATCATAGATGAGTAAAGCAATAACCATTAACGCTGATCTCAGTTTAGCTGCGGCTTCTGTAATAACTTTAGTTAGAGCATCTGTCGCTCCATCTTCCTCCTTCAGTTGACCTTGAACCTTTTCAACTTCTGATTTCAATTGGTCACCTCTGAAGCTGACCTTCACGACTTCCTCTCTGATGAAACATAAAACGCAGAAAATTCATGTCAGAGTCAAGCAGCAGGTCATGTATCACAGCATAGGATATTCCCTGTCTGCTGGATAAATCAAAGGCACGGACAGCACATCAGCAAACTGAAGCAACTCAGCATTTTCCACAGGAAATTACTCGATTCCATGGAAAAGTTTCAATACCAGATGCAGTTGCAATAAAGTCCTTTGCATTTACTGATCAGTCATTATATTGCAACTAAGCATACGAGGGATATTATCTGGCATTAGCAAATAGATATAACACTCCAATCGATATAAATAAAGAGAAGATTCTGTGTGTCTGTCTGTTTGTCTGTCTGTCTGTCTGTCTGTCTGTCTGTCTGTTTGACCGGGATGCATTTCCACAGTTTTTGAGCTTTTCACTCCAAACCTTCACTACTGCGTTGGTGTTGGCATGGGACACCCGATGGAGGGGTTGGAGAATCTCTACCACCAGGCCAGAATTGTGGGAAGGGCGAAAACCCTCATTTTCGCTGTTTCACCGGCATGCATTTCCACAGTTTTTGAGCTTTTCACTCCAAACCTTCACTACTCTGTCGGTGTGGGCATGGGACACCTGGTGGAGGGATTGGCATATCTTCACCACCATGGGGCTAGGGTGGGGGTGAAAACCCTAATTTTTGCCATAAATTTCCATTCCGTAGTCATACTTTCACACATTTTCACCTGAAACGTTGCAGCTAGACAGCTAGAGTGTTAAAGGGGCCACCTCCTTGCCCCACCCAACACACACATGCCTCCACCCAGGTGGAGGCAGGGTATTGTTAGGGGGAGAGGAGAAAAACAATTTGCCGCTAAACGGAAGTATCACTAGAGGCATGCCGGTTAGGAGTTCGGAGTGTGACGAGGTTGGGGGCTGGGTGTGTGGAGTGGGGTGGGGTGGGAGTGGGCGGTTGGGGAGCCGGGGGTTGGAGGCGGGTTCGAGTGGGCCAAAAGTGAAATTTATCGGCCAATGCAGAGTACCCACAGAGGTCGAGGCAAGGTGAGGGGTGGGTTATGGGGAGTCGGTGGCTGGGTGGGATGGGGAAATAAGTGGGGAGTAGGAGCGAGAATATGGGATGAAGTGAAGTGAGGGTGGGGAAGTAAGGAATTGGCCGGGAGCGGGGCGAATCCTAAATTTCCCGGGCAATGCCGGGTACCCCAACACACACCTCGCACAGCAGGGGCCGGGTCAGAGCAGGGCATTGTTGGGGAGATTTGCCGTGAAACCAAAATTTCAAACATGGTGTAGCGGTTAGATGCCATCTACCACACATGCTGACGCAAGGTGAGCCGATGAGTTAGGGAGGTTGGTCGGTGACTGGAATGGGAGAAAAAAGTGAGGTGGGGAGTAGAAGTAAGGTATTGGCCAGGAACGGGGTGAATCCTTAAATTCCCGGGCAACGCCGGGTACCCCAGCTAGTAATAAGAATATTAAGAGTAAGTCAAGGACAGTTCAGAAGAACCCAAGAACTACTCACAGCAACTTGAATAACTCACAATTGATGAATCATTTAAGTCTAGCCAGACATAACACTTTCTTATCAGTCTTCGTTTTCCAGACTCATTCCACTGGTCAACAAATTTGAACTTTTTCTTGCTACTGGAAAAACTTCAGCTGTTTCTTATAGAATATGGCCTGCTGAATGCAGTGGTGTTGTTGTTTTTCTTGAAGCACTTCAGGTTAGGGTGCTCCAGATTATAATGCATTTTCAAAAAGTTCCTCAAAATACTGCTCCCTGGCAATTTTCCCATTCCATTTACCATTTTGTTCAACTGTACCAATTTTCAGACCAATTGAAAAAGGTTAAGCCTTGCCACAGGCATAAAAACCTTACAATTAGAAAAGACAGAAAGTTTCTTTAAAATCGGCAATTTGGAAACCATGATGGGAATTGGTGGAAAAACTTAATTATTTCATGATGATTAACTTCTTTTACAAGCTTTTGTATGTGCCTGACAATATTTATCATGAGAAATATTAGGTGCACTGGGTGCAGTATAAGAATTGTAGAAAATAGCTGCATGTCAGTCAGACGTTGATTTATATGGAGTTGCGCTGTGCAATGAAAACTTTACTGTGGATCTTAAGAACGACTATGTCTTTGTTATGCGGTCACATTCGGCCGCATTCGCCGCTAAAGAGTTAACCAAACTCAATAACCTCTTAGACTGCCATAAGAAGAAAGTTTTTTAACCAAACTCAGTAATCTCTTAGACTGCCATAAGAAGAAAGTTTTTTAACCAAACTCAGTAATCTCTTAGACTGCCATAAGAAGAAAGTTTTTTAACCAAACTCAGTAATCTCTTAGACTGCCATAAGAAGAAAGTTTTTTAACCAAACTCAGTAATCTCTTAGACTGCCATAAGAAGAAAGTTTTTTAACCAAACTCAGTAATCTCTTAGACTGCCATAAGAAGAAAGTTTTTTAACCAAACTCAGTAATCTCTTAGACTGCCATAAGAAGAAAGTTTTTTAACCAAACTCAATAATCTCTTAGACTGCCATAAGAAGAAAGTTTTTTAACCAAACTCAGTAATCTCTTAGACTGCCATAAGAAGAAAGTTTTTTAACCAAACTCAGTAATCTCTTAGACTGCCATAAGAAGAAAGTTTTTTAACCAAACTCAGTAATCTCTTAGACTGCCATAAGAAGAAAGTTTTTTAACCAAACTCAGTAATCTCTTAGACTGCCATAAGAAGAAAGTTTTTTAACCAAACTCAGTAATCTCTTAGACTGCCATAAGAAGAAAGTTTTTTAACCAAACTCAGTAATCTCTTAGACTGCCATAAGAAGAAAGTTTTTTAACCAAACTCAGTAATCTCTTAGACTGCCATAAGAAGAAAGTTTTTTAGCCAAACTCAGTAATCTCTTAGACTGCCATAAGAAGAAAGTTTTTTAACCAAACTCAGTAATCTCTTAGACTGCCATAAGAAGAAAGTTTTTTAACCAAACTCAGTAATCTCTTAGACTGCCATAAGAAGAAAGTTTTTTAACCAAACTCAGTAATCTCTTAGACTTGCCATAAGAAGAAAGTTTTTTTAGTCAAATTCAATAACCTCAAATTGCCAAAAGATAAAAGTCTTGAAAATCAAACCTGCAAGATTTGAGTTTATCTCGTAGGACATCACTTTCAACTTGCATCTCTTTAAAACTGTCATCTGCCAAATCACACTGAATTAAAGCCTTCTTCTGTAGCTCACATTGTGCTTCCAGTAAGCTGCATATCTATAAAATGCATCAATGAAGGCATCATAACATTACCCAGCTCATCACCAGTGTCAACCACATTATTTCTAGACATCTTAGTTTATGTATTGGACCCTTATTGTAAAGAGGAAGACAAATGTCATGCATTGTGAGCTGACGAGGTGAATGACACCGAAATAAAAGTTACTGATAGCAGCTGGAAAGAAGTTGACAGTGATGTTTTAAGTCAGAGATGAAGAATTCAACGACTACGACAATTCTGCAGTATCAGAGACAAGAAAGTTGGAGAGCCCGAACTTCCTTACTCTTTATTTCTGTTTCTAAAGAGGTTGTTTGTTTACAAAAATTTGATAATAAAAATCATTATATTGGAGCCATTGCTAATCAAATCTCCAGCTGTACTTTAATATTGCAATGTTATCATAGTGCGCCAATCGTATCAATCAAATAAAAAAAATTCACAAAATTATTTGAGTCGCGGCAATGAAAGAGGGTCGGTCGGGTTACCGGAAACACAACATTTTTTTGGGCCTTACCTTTCGACCGCTTACCTTACGGCCGCTTACCTTATGACCGCTTACCTTACGACCGCTTACCTTACGACTGCTGATACAGTTCCTTGTTAGTTCTGTTTCCATGGTTTCCATTGCCAAGATCTGTCGACGACCGGCAGAAACTCGGTCCTTGAGTCCCATCGTTTCCTTGCCAATCTCCGTTGTGCGTTCAGACATTTTGCCTAACTGTGATGCAATTGAGACATTCTCACGAATTGTGCGCTTCGTAGTCTCAGCCATTTCCTGGTGCGAGACTTTACGAAATGCAGCCGCAACCTGATTCACTCGGCTCAGCATCTGACCCTTCATCCTGCAACAAAAGTGCAACAGTAACACACACACACATACACACACACACACACACACACACACACACACATACATACCGATAGATGAACTCATTGTCCGCAGCACACATTAGGCACAAATGGAGTGCCATGAAGTCATGCTGCAGCATTCTAAATTTTTATCTGTAGACAAGTATTACAGTGAGGTTGGTGAGCTGTGAGCCTACGCCAGTGAATTGTTCAACCCGTGGATTACAGCATGAAACTTCACACTAACATATTATGGCACAACATCATGAATAGAAATTGAATGCAGGCAGTAATTTACACTGCTATCATCCTTCAAAATATACAATTGCTATTAGAGATTTTGGTCAATTACTTTTAAAGGCCACACTACTCCCTGGTCATGGGCAAAAGTACTTGTCATTTTATACCAGATAATCTGTGTTTCTGACCAAATCTACAGGGTGGGCCAGCATAAATGCACCGACTTTGAATGGCTATAACTCACCCAATATTTGTAACTTCTCTCTACTTAATGTGCCAAATTAAAGATATTTCACTCTAGTATCAGCCTCAAAAAAGTGTAATTGGTATTATTTTACATTTTAATACAATGTTTGGAACAGTCCTAGCTACCATATTTTGTTTTTATTGGTGAGGCAATTATAAGGCAATTTTTTCGGGAAATTTTCGTGTCGTGTTTTGACGACACGAACATAGACACAATCATTTTATGTGTTTGTGCGAGTCTGTACGGTGAATGGATATTCACGGTACAGACTCCTACTATCGCTAAACCATGTCCTTTCAATTTTATCAACAGTCATGTGCTGTTTCAGCCGCTTGCATGCTGCAAGTCATGACTTTGCGTCAGTGTTGGGGATCTGTTGGAATTCAAGTCAACCAAATATCTTCAACTTCAGATCATCTTTGACTCTTGCAATAGACTTACGGTGCTTCTAGAAATGCCTGTTTCACGTTGAATTTCCCGGGAAGATTTGCTTTTTACCCTGGTTATCGTCTTCAATGCTAATTAACACAAAAGCAATGTTGGCGGGCGGGCGGGCCGGCATGCCACGCGTACCGAACTTATGACTCGACTGAGGCTTACGGCTCGAAGTTCCTATTTCATCAATTTTTTTATCAGACGATTTCAAGGTATTTTTGCTCCATCATCTGTTAGGAAATTCTTTAATCATATGAAACAAATTAAATCTTTTATAAGTTCACAAAATTCTGATCAAACCTCAATCGTCATGTGTTAACGGCGCCATATCACGTCACTAATAACAACAAAATATGGTAGCTAGGGCTGCTCAAAATGTTTTATTAAAATTTAAACTGGTATCAGTTAGACTTTTTCGAGGTAGATACTAGAGTGAAATGGCTTTAATTTGATGCATTCAGTATTAACAAATTGCAAAAATTGGCTCTGAGTTATATACATTCAAAGTCGGTGCATTCATGCTGGCCCACCCTGTACTATTCAGATACGTTATTTTAAAGTACGAAGGTGCCTGGACGGAACCTCCAAGCATATGGGTGCACATAAAGTTTTTGGGCTACATATAATAGTGTCTGGCAACATTAGAGACTTCCCTACCATAGCTGACATGTCCTATAAGTACTGCATGACTGTGTTAACCATATGTCCATGTGTCTTAGCGCATTTTCTACTAATTATTACTTTAAATTTTTACACATTTTATGTCAACAATTACTGTGCACACAGATGACATAAAGCAAAGCAAATTGTCACAATATTGTTACTTATAAATTTCTTCAATCAATACATTGTGAGTGTTAGCTACCTATTACCCCTCTGGGCTTCCTTACTTGGACTCTCCTTGACTATGTGGGAGTTGAGGGAAGGGCAGGGCCTATTTAAAGGGCTACTACTGTGGGGGCTTGCTTCTTGTCGTGGGTCTACTCTGTGGTGTGTGTTCGACTCCTGTTGAGCGTGGCGTGTGGTTCGTGTTCTACGACGTTTGTCTTCTTCGATTGCCGTCCCACCCCGTTGGTGAACTGGCCTACATCCGTCTTCCTTTGGGCTCCGTTAGCCTGGTGTGTCTTCACGTCAGCTCTGTCGAATCAGCTGTATCGGTCGTACTTCATGTCAGCTTTGGGTAACGTTAACCTATTTCTTGTCAGACTGCTCTGTTATTGAATAAATCGATGTTATTTTACATTACGGACCTGAGTATTACTCATCATCTTCTAGACTAGAGCCAGTGAACCCAACAACATGGTGAATGGTATTGTTACCCCAACATTGGCTAATCACTTACAAAGTTTGTGAGTCTCAAATCTCAGAAGATGAAGTCACAGATGTGCCAGAGAGCAGATAAGTAAAGACAAACAAGGCAAAGCAGAGATTTCTAAGCTATGCAGTGAAAAAGCCATTATGGGTGGGTCATCACGGCTCATTCAATATGGAATTGGCTACAAAATGAAAGGTAAAGGCAAGACTATTCTTTAATTGACCAATAATTACTAGCCACATTTTGGTGTACAGAGGGTAATAAACATGCATAATCCATCTAGTTGATCAAGATAGCCAAATATTCTAATATCACACATGTCATTGATGCCATCGTAAGTCCAAAATCGTAAATGTCATCCTATTGATATCCACTCTCACTCTTTCTATGCACATCTCAAAACTGTCCTTTTTAGCTGTGCTTGGTCGGGAGCGTTTCTGAGCAGTCGCCTTGAAGGGTGCTATATAAATCCTTGTAATGAATGAACGAATAAATAATGAAAGTTTTCCTCATCATGCCATCTGCCGAAGAGATTGCGTGGTTATGGGTCCATGGGCGCAGGTGGTAGAAGGCAACTTTGACCAGACATAAAAACAATATACAAAAGTTTTCATCAAAACTTTGAGCTTTTGAGGAAAATATAGTCATGATCCTAATTGTATACATGAAGAATTAAATTGTATTATACTGTGCTTTGTATTGTATTCTTCCTGTATTGTATTTTACCATAATATATAAAGCGCTTCTCTCAGCAAGAGCCTTTCAGAAGCATGCCCCCTGCCCAATGCATGCTGCCAAATGCAAGATTTGAGGATGAGAAAAGACTAGAGGAGAGCGGATGATGTAGCGAATTGATGGAGGACATTCTTTCCATAGAGAGGGACCAATATGCCAGGCAAAGAAACTGCTTTGAGACATGTTGGTCCTGACATGGGGAACAAAGAGGTTAAGCTGGCAAGAGGATCTAAAATGACACAGTGAAGTGGCAGAGAGGGCGCATATTAAAACCACAAATTTTCTTCAGAGCAAGACTAAATTGAGACATAAGAACCAAAATAGGAACTTCAAATTGTATAATGGCAGAGGGAGCTAGCGAAATTGTTCGGTCATGAATGTAGAAATGTGGCAGAATCAAAGAAGACAGGCAATCAGCGTAGCAGCAGTACTCAGCAATGAGCGTAGACTGTAGAGGAGATAGCTAAACCTTAGAGAGGCGAACAAGGAGAGAATAACAGTACTAGTCAATAAGAGAACAGACGAAAACGTGAACAATTGAGGTCAAGGTAAAGGAAGAAACAGATTGCGAATAGCCTAGAGACAACTTAGCTGGAGGTAGGAACAGTGAGTAAGCTAGATGTTAAAATTACACAAAGTAGTCAAATTAAACTAAGCTATATGCAGTCAGCAAGGCTAAGCCTAAACCAGCCTCCTTGAATTTAAAAGCATCTGAGTTAAAAGTAAAACTGTGCAACAAGTTGCATAGATTTGTTGCACATTAAAACCACAAATTTTCTTCAGAGCAAGACTAAATTGAGACATAATTTACAATCAACTGCACATGCCATTCTGAAAGAAGTGCTCACCTGTCTTTGGCCAATACATCTTTTCCGTCGAGCAGTTCCAAGTCTTGCTGGTGTGAATCCTTCTGACCTTTCACGTCTTCCTCCAAAGATGACAGTTTTGCCATCAGCTCTGATTTTCTCAACTTAAAGTCATCCAGCTGAGCCAGATGAGTGCCTAGATAAGGCAAGCAAATGGAAGAAATGGGGGAAGAAAGAGAGAGAGAGAGACAGACAGACAAACAGACAGAGAGAGTATGACACTGACAGTATGCTCAGCTGTCATTGTCACAAGGAAGACACTGCAGCATGCTTTGCTGCAGAGAAAAGCAAAAGGCGACCTGACTGCACATATGGAGAGAGTCCAAGCATTTGGATTGCTAGGTGAAGAATTATCTCAGTTCAGGACTAGAACGTCATGTCTTTTGTCAATCTCAACCAGAAAAGATTTTCTAGGCATCCCATTGTGCAGCCATAAGATAAGTTTACCATAGAGAGGCTGAAGAACAACTGTGACAACTCAGCTTGGACATTCCTTAAATGCAGAGTTCCATGGGGCTTGGCCCTCAGATCGTTCTATTACATCTTGCATATACAGTCAATCGTACCACAGTTACTATCCGTACCTTTGTTCATCAGTATGCCAAATTAAGTTAAGCTGCACTTAACGTTCATTAGTCTGACACAGGCTTACGTGGGCAAACATCACCATGAAAGTTTATAATCACACAATCTAGAAAGACTGAACTTAAGTGGTTAGGCACAAGAGCGAGCAAGGATTGACAGCAAGAAAGAGTGGTAGCATTTCACAATATTTACATCATAGTTTGCTTTAAGTAGATACATACAATTTCTGATATGAAGCATTTTAGAATAAAGCAAAAAATTATTTCAATTGTTTGGAGTTTCAAAGACTCCAGACTCATTTGCAAGTTGAAGTTGATCTGAATAGCCAGCCAAATGACTATGCTGTTCACATCATAAAAAGCTGTCTATTGACAGAATAAAATAAACTCTGAAACTGTTTATTGACAGTATAAAATAAACTCTGGAGCTGTCTATTGACAGTATAAAATAAACTCTGGATTATACACGACACTGGTATGCCAGCTGGATGCAATGAAATAAGACTGGAATAATAAAATCTTTTCATGCACAGCAACATCAAGCCAATGGAAATCTGTTCATTTTCATCCCAAAAGACACCTGAACAATAAGACTGCATAATGCATATACCTCTAAACATCTTCACTCCTCTAGTCAACAATCTAGTTTCCAGTCGTGTTCATTACTGTAACTGACATTTTTATTATTAATATTAATATTTTATTATTAATATTATTACTTCATTGTACGATGTCTCACATCACAAAACAAATCAGCACAAATTAAATTGCTTCAGAATATCTTCGCCAGGGCTATAAACAGAAAACACTTCAGGTTCTACCCATCACTCCTTTACTCTTGTCACTGGCTCTCCTATAAAAAACAATACAGTTTAAAACTTATCTTACAGCATGCAAATTGGCCAATTAACTCTCACCTTTGATCCCCTAAAACACTCACTCATTGGATACTGTGATGCATATATTGTACAGAACCAAACCAGAAAGTACTGGATTTTCAGTCTTTCCCTGTTGCCAGCTTATCTTTCAGAATCAAAGGCATTGAGGATGTTGACTGTATGTCCAATAAATTGCATTTTGGGACGTGACCTTTCATAGAAAAGATCACAGTTTTGATGCTTTGTGAATAACAACAGCCAAAGCATAGAAGTTGGATCTGGATTGGATAAGATTATATTCAGACAGTAATTTGCTCATACCAATGATGATATTTTCAGAGATGAGTTGATCTTTGGTTTCCTTGTACTCTGTTCCAAGTTGTTGCAACTGTCTCTCGTACCACTCTCTCTCAACATCTTTCGCTTGTTGCAAGCCAATTAGACGATCCTTAATGTCTGCCAACTCATGTACTGTACAATAAAATCAATAACTAAAAGAATACTTTGTTGGCATACATGACATAGCAGGGTAAGGCAAGGTCGGCTAAGGTAAGAGAAAGTAGGACTAAAGTAGAATAACAATTCATAAAATATGTCTGTTCATATAAGACACATGGAAAAAACTAGATTTTAGCAACACAATTCAACAATTTCCTCAATTGCAACACAACACTACTACTACCAGCTTTGTCAACTCCAAGTTGTCTCAAGATTGTGCATGCCTTTGTCACCAGTGGATCACTGCAGTTCGGTACTTGTGGGTCTGCCACTTGGACTAATTGGGCGCCTTGAACGAGTTCTTCGTTCGGCTGCTCGCCTCATTGGTCACATTCCTAAGTATGCTCCCGTCTCTGCTTATATGCGTGATGTTCTTCACTTTCTCCCTGTTTCACAGCGCATCTCCTACCGAGTTGCTGCACTTGTTTGGCGATGCCTTCTTGATTGTGCTCCATCATACCTGTCTAGCCTTTGTCTACATGTCTCTGACCTTGCAGCCCGTCGATCTCTTCGCTCTGCTACAACGGGGGAGCTTTTGGTTCCTCAAGTTCGCACTTCTACCAGACAGCACCGAGCCTTTTCTACTGTGGGTCCCAGTATCTGGAATGGCCTCCCACTAACCTTGCGACTTATGCATTGCCTAGGCTAAATTCTTTTTTATAAGTTGCTCAAATCCTATTTTTTAGCTGTGGCTGGGCTGGGAGCGCAGTTTCTTGAAGAGGCGCTATATAAATTTTCTAAATGAATGAATGAATGAATGAACACAAAACAGATAAGCATAAATTGAAACAGATGAAGAAGTTAGTCCATACTTCGTTGTTCAAGTGTTTTGCTGTAGACAGTCACTGCCTCCTTCTGATCTTGTAAACTCCGATCAAATTCTGTCTGATAATTTGAATTTTTTTTCATCAACTCGTCGTGTTTCTTTTCATATCTAGAACATGAATTTCATTCGATAAATAGTCAAAGTGGCACCCGACAAAAGGGCACTGACAAAAAGGGCACTGACAAAAGAGCACTGACAAAAAGAGCTTTAACCAAAGCTTTAACCAAAGGAGCTTCAAATCGCATAAAACCTATGATCCTAAAATTTCTAACAATAAAAAATGGCACAAAGGCTAAAATACGTTCTCATATGTTATTATGCTACAAATTGCGACACATATGACAATTATTAAAACTGATGAAGAATATCAACATCTTTTAACTCTTTGGCAGCTTTTGATGAATCTGACCATTGTTAGGTCAAATGAATACAAACACTTAAAATCTTTAAAGACCTGGACACATCATCCATAACTTTTAAATATTTCTATTCCTCAACAACGTTCGTCATGCAAAAGTGGACCAGTTCATTTATTTACCCCAAAAGTTGATAAAAACACGAAATGCAATATCATTTTTAAAATAAAAGCAGAATTGTAAATATGAAAGCCATAAAAAATTACTGAGGAGAACAAACTAAAATAAAATGAAGCAACACATTGCCAATGGTAAAGCAAACTTGTAGCAACTCCTTAAGAGCTAAATCACTTAAGAAATTTATTGTAAATCCGCATATATTTTTCTACTAAATGTATGGGATTCACTCTTCTTTCTCCTCTCTCTTCCGTTTTCTTGAGCACTTTTATTCTGTTGAAAATATCAGAATTAGAAGTAGAGAGGATATAATCATCATCAAACTAAAAACTCATTAAGTTACCACAATGCTCAATCACACACATGCACACACATACCCAAATGCAAATGCATACACACAAACCTGGTTAATCTTCTTTCAAGATCTTGTATTTCTATCACATAATATTCCCTTGACTGTTCATTTACAGTATCCAATGAAGATGGGCCCTTGGCGGATTTCTTTTCTCCCTTCTTTTTCCCCAAACGTCCTTTTTTATTTTTAGGAGGCATATCACCGTGCTACAGCAGCAAAGAAATGATAACTGTAAGCATGACAATTCCTAGAGAGCTCTATGCATAACAAGCAAATGCATTATAACTGCAATGCTTCACAAAATAATGTCAATCATCACTACCAGTCCATCAGATCAGAACAGCATATGAGAATTTGGGGTCTTGCCTTCATATATTTGCGCATAACTTTTTTAAAGTGATATTTTCTCAAATTGCTTTTATGACTTTGTTGACTCTATTGCTGAGCTACAATTAGCACATCTAAATGACCAAATCGATTGAGTGATAAGGAGGTACTGAAGACAATTACTGACTGAGACTGTATAACAATGACATTTTCGACAGTGAGAACAACAACAAAGAATGTGAATGTGAAGAGATGCTAATGCCTGAAGAATAACCTTCAGATGTTTCTTATTATGTATGATGAAATTGAAGATGATGATGAACATGATGATGAGACTGGGTTTGATATTTATTTTATTTATTCAGATAGTGAAGATAACGATGACGAAACTGTTGATACTGATGAAGCCGAGAGAACTGAATACAAGTAAAGATTCAGATAATGTTTGGCAGTCAAAAACACTGCCAAGAGGACTTGCTCTGTTGCGCAATGTAGTAAATGAAAATTGTGGAATAATAGAATACAGACACATTAAGAATATTGAAGATAGTTTTGACAGTTTCCTTACAGCCGAGATGAAATTCATGTACATCATTTTTCATGCGACATACAAATCCTAAAGCAACAGCTAACGAACTAGGTCTATAATGATACATGGTTACAATTTAGGTGTGGGCATATCCCATTAATTTTTTTAAATATATTTTCTAGAAAAAGTCGTGCTGACTTTGAACAAAACAGCATTCAATACTAATTTTACTAGAATTATTATTTCTTTAATTGATTTCCAAATTTGATAGATTGACAATTATTGAGTCGATCAAACATGTATGGAAAACCGTCACAATTAATGTTACTGAACACTTAGTTTAAAATTCATCATAAAAATGATTTATGTTGCATAGAGAGACTGATACATTGTTATTTTTAGTTACTCCAATGTCATCTTGCAAAATTGGCACATAAAAAACACTATAACCCATGAAAAACCCACATCACAACGGGGGTCTGGCCAGATTAAGTTCAAATTAAGTTGGATTTTTGCTTGTTCGGATGAGGGTTAAATTAGATTTTAATTTGGCTCCTTTAATTTTCAATATACTTTGCATGGAAGCAGACCTGATGACCTGACTGGTTCAATCACCATGTTAAAACTTTATCATTTAACAGGAATTTATATAACACCCCTTCAATATCTGTACTCAGAAGCACTCTTGATTCAGACCAAGCAGAAGAGAACATACTAGACTACCTGTCAAAGTCTGACAAACCCGCCAATTAGACATGCAGCTATACACACAAACACACATACACACACAGATATATATATATATATATATATATATATATATATATATAGGAGGGTGTAAACCTATGCATGTGTATATATATATGTTTGTCCAGAATGCAAGCTCACAGTTTTGCAGCCATTGACCTTAAACCTTCTATCTCGATAGAGGCGATCCCGCCGATATTTATGGGATTCGGGTAGCCCTCTGAGCTATACGGCGCTGGCTTCGTTCCTGTTGTTGCAAATTCACTGAATCACCACTGAATCACTGAGAATTTAGTACAAAGTATAATTAACACCGAACATTCTGACAAAATAGAAAACTTAACTTGTCTTTAATAACACAGAATCAGTCATTAATAGTGCAAACATAGATTCTTCATTACTTTGTCTACTTTTGCAATTCTGCCGCCATTGATAAACAAAATTCGGGAACTGAGCAACAGCGGATCACGTGACACAGACAAGCGTTTGAAGCCGACGAGCTTTCTGCGTAGCATCTGTTATCAAGATTAAATCAAGTCAACATGCCAGTTTCTTAATTACTGGATTGACTTACCTGAAGACAACAACCTCAGTTAGAAATTTGCAGACAGATTGGTCAAAATGTGTTATTCATTCATTCATTCATTCGGACATTTATATAGCGCTCCTTGAAGAAAAAACTACTCAGAGGCGCTCCCGACTCCAGCGCGCACAAAAAGAACAGTTTTAAGTTTAGTAAGGAAGGATCCTGGTAGAGTTCCAGGGTGTAGGCGTAGCTCAAAAGGAAGGCCATTCCAGACCACTGGTCCAACCACAGAAAAGGCTCGATTCTTCATGGTAGTAGTATGAGCAAAAGAAACTAAGAGCTAGGACTCCCCTATCAGCAGAGCGTAGCTGACGACGTCCTTGGATACCCAATGTAAAGCTGCATAGCTCACGGAGGTAAGTTGGGGCAAGGCCCTGACAACATCGCCATACCAATGCAGTTATATGTCAGGTAGACAGTGATAATTGTTTGATATGTCCTGCAACTTCTAATCAGACTGATTTGGGATCTGGTTCGATCTGCATATGTCACTTTTGAACTTGATATAATAGGTTATGATGAGTTGCATGAACTGCCACAATCTATGCACTTGGAGAGATTCATCGATGATGGCGGAATAATGTTCTACTATGATGCACAAGGAAGCGAAATGGCATGAAACGTGTCGTTTGCGTTATAACACTAAGAATCTGCATCGTCTCCAGAAGAAAATAATAATAACAATAATAATAATAATAATAATAATAATAATAATAATAATAATAATAATAATAATAATAATAATAATAATAATAATAATAATAATAATAACAATAACAATAATAAGTAATAACTACATGTACACTAAGCTATAACTGTACACTAAGCTATACCATTCCAGAAGAAAATAATAATAACAATAATAATAATAATAATAATAATAATAATAATAATAATAATAATAATAATAATAATAATAATAATAATAATAATAATAATAATAATAAGTAGGCCTAATAACTGTACACTAAGCTATACCATTCGCAATCATTAACTGCAATTAATCACTTTGTGTACTATTATGAATGCATAATTGTTAACTGCAATGCAGTGCAATTAATCACTTTGTGTACTATTATGAATGCATAATTGTTAACAACAATCAATCGCTTTGTGTACTATTATGAATGCATAATTGTTTGTTTTATATTTTTGGGATCAATAAACAAGTTGAAGTTGAAAAAAAGGCTCGTGAATGTGAATCTATAGATGAAGCAGACATGTCCATTTGCAGATAGAGAACGAAATCAGCTATTGACACACGTATCACGCCTGCATGCTGACCACTTTTTCTTATCACATGATTGTGGCAAGTTGACAACGCCATTTGTGAAGAGCTATCAAATAAGATCATGAATTGCAATGGCGCATAGCAGGCATTTCTGTAAGCAACAACAAAATATGCACGTCTGTGCAGCCTGTATCTGTCTACCTAATGCACAAACTACGACCCGCGGTTAGAAAGGAAATGTACGCATGTATGAGCACTTAATTGTTAGGCCTAGCCTATAGCACTCCTTCCGATCACAGTGCGGACACTTAGGCCCATCTGAGTTTCACGCTGAAGCGCATGAGCAATTGCGAATGAAGAACTTATTCAGGGTCCCAACGTTACAAGCTTGGGATGTATTTGAACAATACAGCAACCTTTCGGCTTCAAAGCTTCGAACATACCTCTAGCCTACTGCTCTACACCACCGCTCCATCAATAAAGAAATGCAACCCATATTATAGTCATTTTGGGTTTCATTCGTCCGAAATATGGCGCTGGGTATTTAAAAGTTGGTCATGTCGAACGCGTTTGATAGCGATGGCAGAAGTTCGTAAAATATGCCATACGACTAATTCACATTTACATACTTGCAGACACTACGCACTTAGTATTGGTTTCGGGGAACCGGTACAATAGTCACGCCGCCATTTTGATGGCGGATTGAAAGCTTTGTTTACAGTCGAAGGTTTCCTAATTATTATTAATATGTTACTATCTAAATAAATTTAATTACATTTTGTTGTTCACTTTTGTTATTGTTATTGTGCATGTAGTTTTTCATAAAGTGATTTGTCAAATTTAGTCACTTTTATAGGTTTTGAACGATTTTACGATGAACTAACCCCAGTTGCGCTGTGCATCATGAATCGCGGAAATACAGTTAAATTATGTTATGCCGAGCGTACGCCTTACGCGAACAAATCGTAAGGCATTAGTTTGAGCATTTGAAATTTTCTGATTAAGTTGCGATTGCTTACCTATGAATTACGTTTTGCGTTACTATAGTTCATTTTAGACCAGATGGCAACGTGGAAGGGGTAAACCCGAATTCCAAAAACGCTGAAAATGCACGAAATCCCCATTTCTCGAAATCAGTTGTATAGAAAACGACCGAACTCCCGAAAGCAATTTGTTTGAGTTGAAATAAATACATGACATAATGGTCCTGTTAGTGTTATTATTATTATTATTATTAAATAAATTTGTAACGCGCGCAACGTCACACCGAAATGTAAATCTGAGGCGCGGATAGTCAGCCGCCAGAGGAAGATGCAATTAAAGTTCCATATGTTTGAAAGCCAAGGAGAAGTAGTAAGTTTTTAGCCGCTTTTTGAAGGAAGGAAGTGAAATTGAGCTTCGAAGAGAGAGCGGAAGCCGATCCCATTCCCTGGGTGCAGAGGCATGGAATGCACGCAAGCCCATAATTGTTTTGCATCGAGGTTCAGATAAAAGACTTGTGCCCGATGAACGCAAGCAACGAGGAGGAATGTAAGGAGTTAGTAGTGACTGAAGGTAGGAAGGTGTGTTGGTGCTGAGAGATTTGTAGGTCAGACATGCCAATTTGAATTTTATCCTGTACTGAACAGGAAGCCAATGCAGTTGATGGAGTAGGACTGAGGAACTAGTTTGTATTGGGACGCGCAGCACAACACGCGCTAAGGAGTTTTGGATGTGTTTTAGTGTTATTGATAACGCACTTCAGTGTTTAAAAATCATTGAGTCACGCGAAAACGATTTCGGGATCCGGCGGAAAATCGTTCCGGGGGATTCGGGCCGAAGGCTGGAGTGTAGCGAATTCTTTGATACCCTAATTCCCAAATATGAAGTTTGGTTGGATCCTCTAAATCTGTTTTCTGAAAATAAAATTTACATTATCCAACTTTTTGGGGTTTTCATGATGCACTATTCTGGAGATTAGCGGACAAATCAGTACTGGTATGAATATAGTACAGTCTGAGTATTGTACAGTACAGAATACTTAATCGAGCAAGAACCTCCACGGTGCAATTGACGTATTAGGCATGCAGTATAAATGATAGAAAGCAGAGGAACTAGGATGGAACCCTGCGTCAGCTGATATGGGACCAGTGACCAGATTGAGCGAGTTGAGCAAAAGAACAACTTTTTAAAAAAAAAGATGATACGCTACAATTTGCTTGTGATTATCGTTACATTGGCAGAACTTTCAACTGCTGAGTATCAATATCCTGTGCCGGTGACGTGTTAGACTAGATTAGAAAAATATAATTTCTATCCATAGAATTGTGTATTATATTGGGCATGTTCTGAAAGAGAGACGGATGAATGGAGTAGGGCCCCCAGAAATTAGCGATCTTGCGCAGTGCAAATTTTGCGCAAATTTCCAGGTTTAGCGCAACAGCGCAAAAATTGGCAATCTGCTCGATTTTAGCGCAAATTTTGACAAAATCTTGCTAATTTATCTAAATTGGCTTTGATTGACTTAAAAATTGCGACAGTTCAGCATAGCAACGACAATCAATGTGCGATAATCAAAATGGCGGCCGCCAAATGGGATGAAATTATAGAGGAATTTTTAGTTAAAGATCGTTATTTTTAGTAGTAATGCACAAACTTAAAGTGTAAAAAATTCCAGAACTTCACGGCCACACGATAAAATGTGTTAGACAAAGTTTCTCTAAGCGGTCGCATAGGAGCGTCGCGTGCTGTCTCGGCTTATGACAGAACGAACGCATAGGCGTCAGGCGTGCACACAAAGACGGAAGGCTAGTACTCAGCATGTTGTGTAACTTGGTGATTCATTAAAATATAGGCATGTATAATACTATTTGAAGCTATATTTGTAATGAGCGTAGATTTCGGTGGGCGTATATTATGCAAAATTAAAATCATTTGCGATCGTCTGAATACATTAATCTCATGGTTATAGGAACTTTATAACTGCATTTTTGGCTTGATTGTCTAATTTCTAGAATGGCCAAACTTTACACTAAATGACAAAAACACTGTTAGATACTTTGGTGCACTGATTCAATGAAAAAATAACGAACATTATCATTTTTTAACTTGCGCAAAATTCGCGCAAGTTTATCGTTTTTGGTGCGCAATTTTTTCAATTTTCGGGTGCAAATTTCTGGGGGGCTTAATGGAGACTGACATTTACATGGCTTGTGTTAGTGGTCATGTCCACCATTGCATGATTAATTCAGGCCATACATTTATAAAAGTTTATTCAAATTCTGTGCTGTATCCTGTCATCCATGTACCATGCCACCAATAATTATGGAGCACTAGACAAGTTATAATTCATCGCCTGAGAATTATCTTGTTGTATCTCCACGTTTTTCCGAAATGCAGTTTAGAGATGATTTGTAGCAGACATTTCTTTATCATGCATCAGTTTCAATCGCTAGGAGATACGATGGGTCGTTTTAAAGATATTAAACAAAAACTACCTGTCGTATGTCCTGTTTCCAGAAATTTTTACCGTATCTCTAAGGATTTTGCCGTATCTCCAGTACTGCATTCATGGTTTAGCAGTGCCTTGTTGTATGCCCAGAGAAAAGCTCTTCAGTTATTGGATGATAGGGATATACGACAATCAATCATTGCTCACTTCGTTTTATTTTGATTTCGTATATCCCGGAAAAAAACTTCTTTCTTAATTTTTTTTATTATATCCGCAACCATTTTAACGAGCACAATCGCTTATAGTTGTATATTGCTTTATTCAATCATTTCAAGTCTGTGTTTTCGTGATGATGACTTGCAATTTATGTAAATCCATTTTCTTCAAAATGTTAACAAATTTCTCAAAAAACTGTTTTAAAAGTTAATATTTTAAAGTGCATTGTTTATGCCTCAATAGCACACTGTCCATGATTTTGATGTTTTAGTGTGATGTCTGTGCGTGACGTATATTAGCCTGAATTTAATTTTTTCCCATAAAATTTAACCAGAACTTCTACTTTGATTATCTTGGAACTCTATAAAAATGGAGATACGCGAAGATAATTGTCAGATGACAAGTTGTTGACATTCTACCATGTGCAATGAGTTGTTTACTCCAGCCTATCAAATGACGGAAATTACACAGATTTTTTAATAGTGCAGTTCTTTTGATTTGACTAAAGTTTGTAACATGTATTTATTTATTAATAGCAATTGTTTATGTTCGTAATACATTTGTGAGTGTTAGTGTACTGTTTCTGTGTTGTAGAGATTAATAACCAACTGGAGAACTGGAGTATTGCATGATGGCCGATAGGGTACCATATGGTCAGAATCTTCACTGCATTAGCAACATGATCGGTGGAGGGGTTAACCTGACATACGATCGACCAGATGCCATGAATGGCGGTGATCAAGAGCGAAGGAAGCAGGACATCGGTGAAATTCTACAGCAGATCATGGCGATCACTGATCAGAGTTTGGATGAGGCTCAAGCAAGGTAATGGCAGCAGCACACTTAAATATCAATTCAGAATTAAAGCAATCATTACCATCTGATAATACTCAACAGCTTGCGTAAAGAAATTGCAAGCTTTTAAAGATGCAGAGTTGAATTTACATTCTGAATACTATAAGTTTAGATAGAAGTTTGCAATAACGTTTACGGTAATAGAAAGCTATGCAACAGGAAGGAGTTTCATTTTCATTATTCGCTTGTATGTGACTTTGTGCTTGGATTAAAGTATAGAATGGAATAGATTGTATGATAATCATGATTGTCTTGTAATATTTTATGTCTGTGGCTGTTTCAATAGAATTGTTTCAGGACATCAGTTGATGATGGTCAGCTGCTAGTCATTAGATGTGATGTCTGTACAAAATTCAAGTACAAACCCAGTTAACAAAAGTAGAAATCCGTTGAAACTCAGAAACAGCCTTTGAAGGAATCACACGACTCGTTCATTAACCCTTTAATGCCGGAGGGTATAGGATTTCCCATACCATTTACTACCATCTCGGCATTAAAGGGTTAAAACAGGAGTTTTGGTTGAGCTGTAAAAGTCAATACCGACTCTCTAAGGTGAAAATTTGCTGGAAGATGGGCCTGCAATGGAAATGCGAATTAAAAGTTGTCCTTTGTTTTTGTCATGTATGTATATATATGTACGGCATTGTACGTTTGTATAATTGTATATATGTATGTATGTGCACTTGTTTTAGTGCCCCTTCAAGACTTATACTCAGAAGTGCCCCCAACTATAGTGCGGACACTAAGTCGGAGTTTCATGCCAAAGTGCATGAGGGTCATTCCGTGTCAAATCAACCAATTTTTTAACATTTTCCCACCTTCAACTTTAGATTTTGCTCAAAATTTTATCATTTGTTTGTCCTCCATTTCTAAACACAAATACAACAATTTTATTAAAATATTTCAAAATTTGACCGAGGTATGATATTTTAAAGTGAGGCAGGGTAGGCAAAAATTTGCATCCGATTTCACGAACTGTTCTCTGCAGCTATATTCAACATGAAATATCTCAAGAAGCATTGCAGGTAGAGGCATGGGGTTTTCACTGCTGTAATCAGCAAGTTGGTGGCAACCTACTGAGCCTATTATAATGACTTTGTCTTGAGTAGAGACTACATGGGACAGCTGCCAATATGCCATCTCAGAACTCGCAAACTGCATTTTCTTGAATTTGCCTGACCGATATCAGAAAATGTACGTGCAAGAAATGTGCAATCTGCTAATATTCTGATTTAGCAAGTAATTGGCTCCTACTGGATGTACTTTGTTGTGTACTTTGATTGAAAATTTTTTCCATACCGACATGCTAATCTTTGTCGAACTGACGAACAGGGGGCAACTTTACCAGGTGATATTGGAAAAATGGACAACTGGAATTTACCTTAACTTCATATTTATGAAAAGTGCATGCCATAAGCTTTCTGGTGATATAAAAATTGTCTTGGCACTAGGAAGCATTCAGGAGTATTGCCCTGTTGAATATTACGAAAATTTGCCTACGATTTCGCGAAATCTTCTGTGACGCTATATTAAACGTGAATTATCTGGAGAACCAGTGTGGGTAGAAACATGAGGTTTTCACTGCTGTATTCAGCAAGTTGGTGGTGACATAATGAGCCTATTACACTGACTGTGGCTTGAGTAGAGAATCTTCAGGACGGCTGCCAATATGCCATTTCAGAACTTGCAAGTGGCATTTTCTTGAATTTGCCTTACCGATAAGAGAAATAGTAAGTGCAAGAAATTTATAATCTGTTCATTTTCTGATTTAGCAAGTAATTGGCTTCTACTGGATGTACATTGTTGTGGTCTTTGACTGCAGATTTTTTCATACTAGCATGCTAATCTGTGCCAAACTGACGAACGGGGGTCAACTTCACCAGGCGATATTTGGAAAATGGACAACTGGAATTTATCATAACTTCATATTTCTGAAAAGTGCATGTAATAAGCTTTCTGATGATATAAAAATTGTCTTGGCACTCAGAAGCAATCAGGAGTATTTATTTCTTGAATATTAGCTATATTTTCCAATTCGCGACTAAAGCATGCTGCACCCTTAGTTCCCTGTCCTTCATCAAACTATCCTCCTGCATCTGTGCTACAACATGTTACTTGCATATTGCAGTGGTTAACTTCTATATTAAGTGTTTCGCTACAAAACTGTGTGAATGAGAAGTTCTATGTTGTATACCTGCTAATTTGTTTGGCATAGGACAATTTTGACATCTAATGTTAAAGGAAAAGTAAATCTATGATGTTTATCGCTGTTGTTTTAGGAAACATACTCTGAACTGCCACAGAATGAGACCCGCTCTGTTTCAGGTGCTCTGTGAGATCAAAGAACGAACAGGTCAGCTGACTATTTTCTCTTTGTGAACACTTATTGTTTTAGTTCCTGTTGACTTTTAAACAGCAGAGTTAATTTGATACAGAATTAGACAAGATGCTGGACTAATTGGTGAGGGATTAAGTGGTTAATAAAGTTATTAACCATGACAGTCTCTTTGTCATCGTCATCATCCAAAATTGTTCCATACTAAAGCAATGACGCTAATAATGAAAGCTGACATATATATCTGATATATATATTAATAAAGAAGAAGAGCAAACCCTAAAGGGCAGCCATAGACATGATGCGCTAGCGTGACTTCGTTTTCTTAGCCTCGGCATATGAAAGCGGGTGCCCAGTCATCTCTAGCGATGTCAAATTATAACAAAAAATCCGGTTATCGGTTCTGAATCCGATTACCGGTTTTTATAATTATTTTACCAAGCGATAATCGTATTTATTTTATTATCATTATCGCAGTGAAAATTACCAAAAATGCCAGAAAAAGTTATTAGTGTTTAGATTGCTTTGGAAATTTCATACATTTTCTGTCTCGCAGTCTGTCGGATGCATCGATATTTACATATGGAGCTATTCAGGTCTAATATAGATATCGACAGTCGTATGAGTGTATATGTGTCTGAAATTCGTTTTTGCGGTTTATTCTGCAATCCGATGTTGAGTTATCAGCGAACCGAGTTGCAACCCATTATTCTCTATGGAAATTTCGCTGTTGAAAGTTCCTTTTTTGTTGTAATATAAAGACTGTTTATTACGAATATCTTTTATTTATGTTGAATGATGAAGATTTAATAGAAACATACAGTGTATATTATGTTCATTTTGAATCTCTAATTAGAAAATAAAGAATTCGTCGTTAATGCAGGATTGCGTTACATACATTGCATTACGTAATAGCTTGTATATTAATTTGAATTATATAACATTTCCTAGAGGCAGTTAAAAACCGATAACCGGTTTGAAACCGGATTTTACAAATGGATAATTGTTTAAAAAATATATTAACATTCCTAGTCCTCTCCCTTGCCATCTCATCTTCCCACTGACAATGTATTGTGTTGGGTTCAATGGCCGTCTACGGGGTATGATTAATAGAATAAGGTCCCAATTTGGATGAAATAAACATAGATTTATTCAGAAGCGAGCACTATATACAGCGTAATAAACAAAACGTTACCGTCTAGTAGATACGAAGTCGAACAGACCATAGAACTCAGTACGAACGACAGCACGGCAGACCAGGCTAACGGAGCCAAGGAAGACGGATGAACGGCCAGACCGCCAACAGGGCGAGACGGCGACGTAGAAGAAGGAACCCGCAGGTTAACTCGCATGACCACGAGGAAGAACCACCGCTAGACCGCTCAACAAGAGACAGGAACCACGCTCACCACACACCACAACGGAAGGGACCCAATGCACGACCGCAGGCCCTTAAATAGGCAAGGCCCTCCCACGCACCAAGTAAGAGAGAGTACGGAAGAGAAGACGGGCCGTAGACATCTAATGGCTACATATCCCCCTCCCAAAAGCTTGAGGAGTCCTGAGGGGACGACGAAATAGAACAGCAAACGCTACGCCTACCAGTCCACAACAGAAAGAATCGCCAAGTACTATATCATTACAAGTTAGCGTACTAAGCAATTCATCGCACAATGCATCGCAACAACTAACGCAGCACAACACTAAACTACTGCATCATCATAAACAATCAACTAAGAGTTCATATAATGCAAAGCTAAATACAGAGTTCGAATCATATAAACCTGAAAAGCAAGAAAAAATTTGGACACACGCTGTGTATCAAAAATGAACCAAAAAGTAGCGTTGGCCAAAGCCAAATAAGACTACAGCTAACAGAGTTAACCCCCTCAGCTCATCACAGAACCGAGTCAACAAACAAGAACCCCCAACTCTTGAACAGTTCCGGAACAAGACTTTGAAGATTTTCACACTTTTTCTGGAAAGTGACTGACAGCCGCTCGCATGACACCCACTGAAGTGTTCATACAAGAATTTCCATTTTTACTGACAATGACACCCACTGAAGTGTTCATTACACGAATTTCCATTTCTCTGACGATGACACAGACTGACACAGAACGTAACAGAGATTGTCTCTGCCACGCTCGAGGACGTTGAGGACAGAATCCCTGCCGAGACCCCAATGACAAGGCCTCCACAGGATTCCAACGACGTTACTGCGACGGACGGCTGAGAATGTCTGGCAGAACATTTAACTTGCCAGGCCGATGTCGAATGTCGAGATTGTATTGTTCGAGTTCCAGACTCCATCGCAGAAGTTTCATATTTTTATTGGCCATCTGATGGATGAATTGCAGAGGCTTATGGTCCGTGTATACCAGGACGAGTGCCGACCCGAAGTACACACTGAAGGCCCGCAGCGCGACCATCAGAGCCAACGCCTCCTTTTCGATCGTCGAGTATCGGACTTCATGCGTCAGAAGCTTCCGGCTGATGTAGCAGATCGGATGTTCCAAGCCGTCGTGCATCTGAAACAAGCAGGCTCCCACACAGAATTGAGATGCGTCAACACCAACACAAAACTGTTTAGAAAAGTCAGGAGGTCTAAGAATAGGTCGAGAAGCAAGACGAGATTTCAAATCAACAAAGGCATTCTCTGCTTCCTCATTCCATCTAAAAGGAATTCCTTTCTTCGTTAACGCCGTAAGCGGCAAAGCAATGTCAGAGTAGTGAGGCAAATATCGCTTATAGTAACCCGCAAGACCAAGAAACGATTGCACCTGTTTCTTATTACTAGGTCTGGGAAAACGTAAGACAGCCTCCACCTTCTTTACCCGTGGCTGTACACCATCCACTCCAATGTGGTGACCCAAAAAATCCACTTCCGCATTTGCAAAGACACATTTAGCCAAGTTCAAAGTCAAACATGCATCCGCAATCCTACTCAACACCTTACGCAAATGTATCAAATGATCAGACCATTCCAAACTGAAAATGATTATATCGTCCAGATACGCATCACAAAAATCATCCAATCCATTCAAAACTTTCGTAATCAACCTTGAAAATGATGCAGGCGCATTTTTCAATCCGAAGCTCATGAATTTCCACTGGTAATGACCCCTCGGGGTTACAAAAGCAGTCAACGGGACTGAATCAGGATGCATTGGAATCTGCCAATATCCTTTGGTCATATCCAATTTTGTCAAATAACGGGATTTTCCCAGTCGATCAATTAAGACCTCCACCCGGGGCATCGGAAATGGATCCGCTACGGACAGACCGTTCAGTTTCCTGAAATCCGAACATAAGCGATCCGTACCGTCTGGCTTAGGAACCATGACAATCGGAGCCGCCCAAGGACTCTCAGATTCCTCTATGATCCCAGCCTTCAACAACTGTTCCACCTCTTTCTCCACCTTAGCCATCCGCTCAGGATTCAATCGATAAGGGGTTTGTCGAACAGGACGAGCAGCTTCCACCAATTCAATTCGATGTGACACCATATCAGTTTTACCCGGTAACGTACTAAACACATGTGCAAAGTCATGCAAAACATCACGTAATTCATCACGACATTCAGCAGACACATCACATTGTAAGACTTTATCCTCCAAAGTCAACTCAGTCACCTTCACATCCGTATTCACCAACAACACAGAAGCAACCACATCATCTTTCGGTACATCATGCAACACATCCGCACGATCCACATACCGCTTCATAAGATTCACATGTACCACTCGTTCTGTTTTCCTTCTATCCGGTGTACATACCAAATAGTCAACCGGACCCAGCCGACGCAACACCACATAAGGTCCACAATATTTAGCCTGTAAAGGTTTACCCACCAACGGAATCAACAAAAGGACTTTCTCGCCTTCTTCAAAAGTGACAGCCCTCGAATTCTTATCATACAGTTGCTTTGACTTAGCCTTAGCAACAACAGCATTTTCACCAGCCATGTGCAACCCAACACGCATACGCTCACGCAATTGTAAGACATATTCAATCACATTCTTTCCAGACACTTCGTTCACAATATCTTTTGACAACCATGCCTCTTTCATCAACTGAAGCATACCTCGAACATCCCTACCATACATCAAGTCAAAAGCAGAAAACCCAGTACTCTGTACAGGAACTTCTCTATATGCAAACAACACCCAAGGGAGCATGGTATCCCACGAACCCGGATATGTTTCAGCCAACGCCTTCAACATATCTTTCATAGTACGATGGAAGCGTTCACACGAAGCATTCGTCTGTGGTCTATAAGGACTAGTCTTCAATTGTAGAATACCACATTCATGCACAAACACTTGCATCAAATCAGACATGAATTCACTTCCACAATCAGAAAGAATTTCTTTCGGAAAACCGAACATCGTAAACACTTCTCACAAACATTTCGCAACATCCTGTGCCGTATGGGTCTTCAAAGGAAAAGCAAATGGGAAATGCGATGCTAAATCAATCACCGTAAGTATAAATCTGTTACCCGTTAAGGCACAAACACTTAGGGGACCAACGATATCCATGGCGAGACGTTCAAACACTTCTTGCATAACAGGCACACTGACCATAGGCGCTCTATAATTCCTTGAACCTTTACCCAACCTCTGACAAACATCACATGAACGACAGTACTCACGTACATCCTTATTCACAAGTGGCCACCAGAAATGTTTTAACAGTCTGTCCAATGTCTTCTGTGTTCCCAGATGACCCGAAGCTGGTATATCATGTGCAACATGCAACATCTTCCTTCTCAATTTGCGTGGAACCACAATTTGTGACACACCCATACCGAATGGAGTTAATTTATCGTCCCACCGACGCACCAACACACCTTCAACCAATGCATACGGTTGTACACTGTCATCGCCTGTCGATTTATTTTCCGCCAGCGCAAACAATGGAACCAAATCTGGACAATTTCTTTGCCTCATTATAAATTCAGATCTCGGAACACAGATCTCCGTCCAGTCGTCGTCACTACTTTCAGTCTGTGCAAATAAAGCTGCTAAATCACCGGGCTCTAAAAGCGCTGGGTCATTTGACACACCCAATAAATCACCTGTCATTAATGCCTGATCGACCGACTCTGCACTATGACCCAGACTCGTCGCCTCCACGCGCGTCGGTTCACTGCACACAGCGCTTATTGTCTCACTTCGTTCTGCTGCATATTGTCGTGCTCTAGCCCTGGTCGTAATAGCCACATCAACAACATCACCAGCAAGCGCAATATCATTCCCAATAACAACTTGTACACCGTTCATAGGAAGAGAATTCATCATACAGCAAAGAATCTCGCCTTTCACAAATGCACAGTCAACATTCAATTTCACAAGCGGGCGCTCCATAACTTGACCAGATATACCGCGCAGAAGTCTCGTTTCATTCAACTGCACAAAATCATGTTCATCCAACCATTCAGCAGAGACTAAAGATTGCAGAGCTCCGGAGTCCCGAAGAAAAATACCATCCTTGCGTTCATGCATATCATTAATGACACACCCATTCACACAGAAAGGAGCATACATTTTATCGACATTTTCAATAGGCTTCTGAAAACTCTGTTCCTGAACAGGTGCCGACAAAGTTTGTACTAAACCCACTGGTTTCGGACCCCTCCAGTTTTCAATGTCAGGCCCCTCCTTTCGTTGTAATTTCCGGCATTGGGACCGTACATGCCCAGAAATTTTGCAGTACGAACACGTGACCTGCTCCCCAAACCCATCTACGTCATCATTTTGACGACTAGGCTGTTTAAACCCATACGTCCCTCTTTGAGGCGAACGCTTACTCCATTTTGAATCATGGCGCACACCTTCCTTGTGCCCAGAGCCCCGACGCTCCCACACATCCTTCTTCTCACTATCTTCAGATGAGAATCGGTTTGTACGCTCAGAAAAATTCCTTTGGAATCCCCCAGCATAATTACTCGGCCCCTGTTTATACAAAACAGCGTATTCATCTGCCATTCGTGCAGCACTCGCTACACTCTCAGGACTTTTGTCCAAAAGCCACCTGTGGACCTCTAGCGGTAACGCCTGTACAAATTGCTCCATCTGTACAACCTCTTTAAATTTAGCCAAATCATCCCACGAATTTGTACCCTCTATCCAACGCTGAAAAGGGATCTGCAGACGATAGGCATAATTTGCAAAAGTCTCCCGTGGTTCTTTTCTCATCTCCCGAAATTTCTTCCGATAGAATTCAGGTATCCGTTCATAAGCAGTGAGGAGCGCAGTTTTAACAATAGCATAATCAACACAATCATCCAAAGACAAAGACGCAAATACTTTTGCCGCCTTTCCCGACAGTTGTGGCTGTAAAAGGGATGACCATTTTTCCATCGGAATCTTATGCAATGCCATCGCCTGTTCGAATGCCGCAAAATAATGTTCAATATCTGAGGGGTCAAATTTTGGAACAAACTTCATTGCCGCCCCAAAACGAAAATCCTCCTTGGTCTGTACAGGTCGTTCTGTCACACCTCCTAATTCTACTCTCCTCATTTCCATATCCAATTTCTGTCTTTCGACATCCAAATTCATCCTTTTCTCCTCCATGTCAAATCTCCTTTTCGTCTCCTCAGCCTCAGCTTCCATCTTCATTTTCTCTTTCTCGATTTCAGCTGCTATTCTCATTTTCTCGGTCTCAGCTGCTATTTTCTTCTCCTCCGCCTCAGCTGCCATTCTCATTTTCTCGGTCTCAGCTGCTATTTTCTTCTCCTCCGCTGCCATTTTCTTCTCCTCCGCCTCAGCTGCCATTCTCATTTTCTCTTTCTCGACTTGCCACTCAAAGTCTCTGTCCTCTTTAAATTTCAGGCGCTCCATTTCGACGGCCTCTCGCTTCGCTTGTGCCCGAAGCTTCCACTCCTCACTTTCGTGTTTAGGCGACAACGCTCTTCTAGCCAACTTCTGTAATTGAGGTTTCGATAAACCTTTAACGTCCTCACCCAACGTCACACAATATTGTCTCAATTTGTCAACCGGCAAATCCACTATCTCGTCCCATTCAAGAAGATTACCTTCCGCCGTCGACGCCATAATAGTCTAACTGCGCAGACCAACGGACCAAAATTTTCCCAAAATTCCACCAACAGAAAGGCGACCGACAGTCCACTGCAAGACCGTCAAACGTGCAAAACGCACAAAATTTCGGCCTCCAACTCAAAACAATAGCCCAGGCCCCCACAAAACGAAATGCGACTTCGCAAAATTTCCGAAAAATACGGCAAAATTCACCAAAATTCCTGCGAACCATACGGATCAAAATTTCCAAAATTTTCCAACGGAATTACGCAAAAAACCGGTCAAAAGAACGGAGGGCCCCCATATGTTGGGTTCAATGGCCGTCTACGGGGTATGATTAATAGAATAAGGTCCCAATTTGGATGAAATAAACATAGATTTATTCAGAAGCGAGCACTATATATAGCGTAATAAACAAAACGTTACCGTCTAGTAGATACGAAGTCGAACAGACCATAGAACTCAGTATGAACGACAGCACGGCAGACCAGGCTAACGGAGCCAAGGAAGACGGATGAACGGCCAGACCGCCAACAGGGCGAGACGGCGACGTAGAAGAAGGAACCCGCAGGTTAACTCGCATGACCACGAGGAAGAACCACCGCCAGACCGCTCAACAAGAGACAGGAACCACGCTCACCACACACCACAACAGAAGGGACCCAATGCACGACCGCAGGCCCTTAAATAGGCAAGGCCCTCCCACGCACCAAGTAAGAGAGAGTACGGAAGAGAAGACGGGCCGTAGACATCTAATGGCTACAATTGTCACTGTATTTACTCATCATAGCTGAGATGTCCATAAATGTACTTCTTTAATATTATATATAATTTTTATATGTATATATACTAGCTGTGGTACCCGGCATTGCCATAGAAATTTTAGTTTTTCGCCTCTGTGGTATCCAAAGTTGACTGCTGAATTTCGGGGTTTTCCCCCTCCATACCAGCCCGGTCTCACCCTGCTCCCGGACCCTGTAAGGAGGATCCACCAACTTCTCTACTGGGTGGGTCTGATCAATAACTGCTCAACTGTGGGCGTATAAACATACATACACACCCACAGCCACATTCTCCTTTCCCTGTGGTTTCTGCACTGAGCGAGCCTCTAAGTAACTTAGGTAATTAATCTGAGAGCGGTGAGAATGACGTCAAGATATGACGTCATGTCGTACCTGCTCTGTAATGGAGACGCGATAGTTAATGTTGCAACGTGAATGTCCATAACTCGGAATTTAAAGTGAATTGAGAGTTGAAAATAGTCGCGCTGACCCACAAATTCGCGTAATAGATTTGACTAAATGTTTAGTCATTCAAATACATGCAGTTTCAAAGCCTTTCTTGGGACAGACATACGTAGGACCCTCAAACTGGAATGGTCTACCTCTGACCCTCCACTCTCTTTGTAAAAATCCTTTTCAGGCTTTCCTCTCTCATCTTGAGACAGTTTTATAATGCCTTTGTCTGATTTAGGTTTAAGTTTTCGAGGTGGCGACGAAGACAACTCTCCTGATCCACAGCTCATGAGATTGGATAATATGCTGATTGCTGAGGGAGTGGCTGGTCCAGAGAAAGGTGGAGGCTCTTCGTCCCTTAGTGCTGCTACACAGGCTTTGTCTACGGGTCATGAATCACCAGAAAACACCATCGAACACTCAGACTATCGCGCTAAGTTGGCACAGATTCGACAGGTCTATCACACAGAATACGAGAAGTATGAGCAGGTGAGATATTCTATTACGCAGTGCCGTGCCTTTTCTGTCATTGGCACTACAATCTGGAATGGGTTTCCTGTTTAACTGCGTCTAATGCCTAGAGCCTTTGAGACTACGTTCTACTCTGCTCTTAAGATTGTTCTCTTTTGCTGAGGTTGGGTCGAGAGCTATATAAATGTCTGAAATGAATGAATGAAAGTCATTGGTTCTCTGTTAGATTTGACCTTACAAGGTGCATGATTTGAACTTTCTACAGAGAGTTAGTGAAAAACCAGATTGCAAGGAAATGTTGGAGTTGCTGCTGTGTGAAAAAAATTTTCATAATCGTAATAACATTGACCCGGAATTTAAAGTTTTAATTAAATCTGCTCTTCTGTAAGTAAAAAGACGTTTTTCAAACACAAAATGCTGCTGGTAGTTTAGTTTGTTTGAAAGTCATATTCTCCATATTTAGGGACCTTTACGGCTTAAATTTACTGGCAATGATTTACGAGATTTTGGGCAAAGCATGTATGTCGTGTAGCATGTCAGATGTCAGAAAAAGGCAAAACATTCGTTTTTGCGTAGATGTTAAAATCGGTTAAAAATGGAGGAATACATTGTTTAAAAAATAAAAACCAGAAAAGACAATTATTCAACTTTGTTGCATTTTGTACTTTTAAAATTGAAAACCTTGTTTATGCAATTTAATTCTATTTAGCAAAACACTATAAATATAACATTAAGCTACAGCAGTTTTTCCTTTCTTATAACTCTGGTTTAATAATAAACTGAGTGAGAAATGAATAAACATTGAAATTTTTTAAAATTCAAATTGTAAACATCATTTCACAATATTCATAGTCCATGCTGACATTAACATTAACAACCAAAAACTTAACTTTGTAAGTAGACCTATAGAGCAGTGGTTCTCAAAGTGGTGGTCCGCGGACCGGCGCCGGTCCGCGGAGACCTGATCACCGGCCCCGTGAAGAAATCTGAGAGTGAAAATAAATTATAAATATTAATTTATATAATATTATATGTTTCAAATTATGAAATTATTTGAATGGCTATTCAAACTGTATTCAGACTTCTTCCTCGAATTTAACAAATACACCAGTGCCTTATTTTAACTTGCCAACTCACTTTTTTAAACGATCTTTATTTTTAAAATTAATTTTCTGCGTCTATTAGCCTACTGCGGTCAGTTTCGTTTTATTTCTGTTGATTCTTTGGTGTGCGATAGTCAAGTAAACGCTGATCAATCATTAAGTTTTTTCTTACTGGGTGTAGGTCTTTTAATTTTATAACATGATATAAAACTATAAATATAGACAAATGTTTGTGTGATGTAAAAATTTGCAAAATATAAACAAGCCTGTCTGGGCTTTTTTTAATTTATTTTTTAATGAAAGAATATTGCTAGAGCGTGGCCTCTCAGACATTCTGAGCGCATAAAATGATCATAGCCTAATATTCTGAACTGGTTTCCTATGCGAATATCCAAGCAAAAAAGGAATTGACCATTCACACGGAAATATGATCCACTATATAAGCTTATTTAAAATGTGGTGATATTCGGATTTCTGTGCTTTATTTCGAGCAGGTGTTTCCATCAAAATCGCAAAATCAGTAATGTGTCAACAGTGTCATTATCTATTTTTACAGTTTTTTTTTTAATAGGCCCCTATAGTTCGTTTTTGTTTCGGTATGCCATTACAGTTAGTGGTCCGCGAGCTTCCAACAAAATTATTGCCGGTCCGTGGCCTTCGGAAGTTTGAGAACCACTGCTATAGAGTATACTTAATTAAAAATTTGACTTACAATTTTTGCTTAAATAAGAACTCGATACTTACTAATTTTTATAAATTTCATTTCTTGTACTATACTATTTATTTCTCAAATGATGACACTAGGCGGTCAAAAAGTGAAGTAAATTATCTGAATCCTTGAAAGTATAGTGACAGTGTAATGGACATCAAAATAAAAAACTGAAGAAAAAGTGTGACGAAAAATAAAACGAAAGAAAGGAACTTTTCAGGTGAAAGAAACGAAAAACATTTCTTGACACTATGGGTTTTGCTGTTTGCCTTTTCTTTGATACTAACATGTGCGATCTGGTTACTTTAAATGATAAGAACACATGCTACATGACACATATGCTTTGCCCAAAATAGTGTGATAGCCAAGATATTATTTACCAGTTATCAAGCAGTTTTATTTATATTGCTCTTATCATATTTGTATGATTTTGAATATTTCTTGCATTAGCAGTGTAATAGTGCAGTTGACTGTGTGATCCACACACACATTTTTACCAAGTGTTTGTTCCTTTTCATTCCATCCAATCTCTGTGATGAGCTTTCATAATGAAAAACATTCCTTTTGAGTAGTTGTACTTTTAAAAATAATCATTGGTTTAAGTTTCGTTCCATGCAATTGACTGCGATCAATATGAAATACATTCATTCATTGCCAGTAGTTTCGATTAGAATGATGCTTACTCACATCGACCAGATGTCCTTAACAAATGAATTTCAATTGTTTACAATAGTTCAATTATGGCCTTATGAATATGGCAGAAAATTAAGATGCATTTTTTAAATCACGCTGAATGAGGGTCACCCTAGATGACCTTAAAATTCTGTTTAAAAGAAACTACAAGATTAGAATATCGCTGTTACACTTTACAAGACATGTCCTAACACATTAAAGCACATTCTGTGCATATTTAATAAAATTCCGAGATTTTCAACTGAGAAATTTGCAAACATTTGTTGATGTGAGACCGAATGACCAATAAGATTGCTCTTCTCTTTGTGCAAGTAAATATTTTTGCATGGAAACTTGATAATTGCAGTATTTGTTCTTTTTATTTGGAGTTGCGTTGAAGAGTTGGTGTATTTTGCTGTTTGTATTGTCAGGCTTGCAATGAATTTACCACACATGTTGTCAACTTGCTAAAAGAGCAGAGTCGCACCCGACCTGTGGCGCCAAAGGAAGTCGACCGCATGGTTGCGATTGTTCGAAAGAAGTTTACTGCAATTGAACTTCAGCTGAAGCAGAGCACTTGTGAAGCAGTCATGGTGCTCAGATCCAAATTTCTTGATGCACGGTTAGTCATTGGAAAATTTACTAATTTGTAATGTAGTCATTATTTACATTGTCTGCATCAGGACTCTAAGTCAGTAGTTCTCGAACTTTATTTTTATTGTACCCCAAGCAAACAAAACGAACAATGGCGTACCCCAACAAAGTCAGATCAGAAACAAAATGCCATTGCGAGGTCCCCTTGCGGTGACAACTAAAAGTCCTTTTAATCATTGGTGATATCGTGCATTAGAATCATATAATTATAGTGAGCAAAATTAATTGTATCATATTAAATTTTTCTTTAAAATTGGTCTATAAGCCTTGTAAGAAAGAGCTAACGTATAGTGTTATAGTGCGGTGGGGCTTGTTTTGACTCTAGCACGGACTAAAAATATCTGATTTAATATTTTTCAGTTTCAAACGCAAATTTGGGCCATATTTGTTTTTGATAGTCAAGAATAGTTTAAAAACGGGTTTCACGCTGATATGACGTGCTCAAAGGAATTGCAAATTTTAAAGCTCAACCAGAAATTAATCCTTAGGCTAATTCAGCTCACTCACTTCTATTTGAACTCTACAGGCCTATACACTGAGAATTTCTGGCTTTGGTTCTTTCAACCATTATACATTATTTGTTTCAATTTAATAAAGTATTAAGTTTAAAATTAAATATGTTGCATGCGCTATATATTATGTGAGCCTAATTTATACGTTGTGACATAAATAAATGACTATGGTGTTATATGTTGCAACGTTAAAAATCATTGCTAATCAAAGAAAGATCGATTGACACGAAGTCCATAAACTCAAAGAAAATTTATATTTCTGGAATTTTTTCACGTACCCCTTGCCGGCGCCTGGCGTAACCCTAGGGGCACGCATACCACAGTTTGAGAATCCCTGCTCTAAGTACGTGGAATATCAATGAACTACAAGAGCAGTCCAGCATAATCGTGTTCAGGCATGGTTATTGGTTAACTATAGCAAACCCCAAAAGCAACTAACGACTATTGCAAGTAGTTGAGGACAGTCAACCGTAGCGAACAACAGTTACTGTAGCAGTCGAACACAATCACAGTAAGACAAACGGGGTCTCACCCATTTTGCTTACTGATGAAGCATTTATTAAATAATGACATTCAGCATTTTTGTATGCTAGGGCAGAGAGTGTTTCTGATCAGTTTTTTGTAAAGTTGCATTGTTGAAATTTCTAAGCACAACACATGTAATCAACGACACACATCGTGAATGAAAGTAGTCCTGCACATCACAATCATCTTAATACACCAGAACTTGATGTTGCCTGTATCCCAACACATCTCGTATCAGATTGCGTCTTAGCTGTAGACGCAATCTCTGTCGCCAATCTCTGACTTTGAAGTGTGTCACCTTCTTCGCTCCAGATACTATGAAAGGGCAACTCATAGTTCGACAAGCTCTCTTAGCTGCCAGGCAACGCCGAGCTTTTTCAGTTGTAGAGCCATTCGTCTGGAATGACGTGCCTTCAAGGCTGCATTTATTGCATCTGACCAATCAAACTTTATTTCATCAATCTCTGCAGTCTTTTTTCTTTTGCCATGGCTGGGCTGGGAACGCTCCTGACTAGCTTTCTTGAAGGGACCTGGGGCACTATATAAGTCCAAAGAATGAATGAATGTATGAATGAATGAATCGGCCATGTGCTGTGCGATACTGAACTGTGAAAGCAGTCTACAGCAGTTGGTCAATCAAACGCAGTCAATCATAGCATTCCTATGTCAGTCTGAGTGTATTATGGAGCAGTTCAGATTATAATAATGTTTATTCTCTTGCTAATTTTTATTCATCAGTATTGCCACGTTTTAGCAGTAATGTTGTAAGTGCAATTCGAATGGCTAATCTATGACACTGTGACAGTTTACCATTTCGATTCAGTAGAGTCTCTCCTGACATAGCAACATAGAACTAGATGACAGATTGGTCGAAGCGCTTGTGGAAACGAGACAAAGAGTGGCAAAGGGGTTCGTGTTGGGGTTGCTAGGCAGCATGTTGCAAAAAAGATATGATCTGTAATCAGGGATCATCTTCATCAAAATCCTTGGGCTAAATGCCCGTGGGGGTCCGATGCCACTCTCCGTCTCAGTGTGTCTCGTGACATGTTGCCCAGCTTCAACCGGTCCGGTCAGCAAGTCTGCTCCATACCATTAACATCTTGGAGCAGCTAGACCACCTTGTCTGATTGAAGAGAATATTGGGAGAGAGGCATGAAGGACAACCTGGGTCAATGCCCGTATGTGTCCCACGCTCTCTCCCCCGACTCTCTACACTGGTCTGTCCTGACCGGCCTGTGCATGTCAGCTCCACATCATGACACCTTGAAGCATCTGGGTCGCTACGTCGCTTGTGCCGTGGTTTTTGCGGATTTCAATCATCTTGGTCTTTTCCTGCCAGCGTATCGCCACCCATCTGACAAACCTTCCTCCTTTTGTCCGGGCTTAGGACCGGCACAGGGACGTTGTTGGTTCCCTATGGCGGGGAATGGATGCAGTTTAACGTTGTGCCCAGGACAAATCAGGGATGGAACGACCATAATCAGGGATGGAAAGACCATAATCTGATGCTTCAGATAAAAGCGAGCACAACTTGCAAGATGATTTTTTTATAAGCGACAAATTCTTACAGACAATGCATTTTGCATCTAGGTAATGAGTGACTGGAGGATCTGGGGTTATGCCTAAATTTAGATGTATCACCGATCAGGTGAGCAGCAATTTTTAAACAGAAATTTGTAGGTGCATAATACTGGGATGACCTTCAGAAATGGCCTCACCTTAGTCAATAATGACATTTATGAATGAAGCATTTCAATGTTGTCGGTGTGAGTCATAGGTTAGTGACATATTTTACGAATCTAATGCAGGTTATAGAATAATGTTCAATATGCATTCCTACAAGGTTTTAAAAGGTGGGTTATGTTATTAGTTCTAAGCATTGTTGATGATAATGATGATGCCCTTGATGTTCTAACTACTCTCGTGAATTTATCTTCTTTTATTCGAAACTAATGTCTGTTCATGTTTGCTTGTTTTGCAGACGTAAGCGCCGTAATTTCAGTAAGACTGCAACTGAAGTACTCAATGAGTATTTCTATTCTCATCTGAGTAATCCGTATCCAAGTGAAGAAGCAAAAGAGGAGCTGGCACGTAAATGTGGTATCACAGTGTCACAGGTAGATATTGATAGATAACTCTCAAGTTAAAAATGATAAAGTTTGTCATTTTTTCAATAAATCAGTGTACCAAAGTATCCAACAGTGTTTTTGTCATTTAGTGTATAGCTTTGGCGTTTAGAAATTAGACAATCAAGCAAAAAATTCAGCTATAAAGTTCCTATAACCATGAGATCAAAGTATTCAAACGATTGTAAAGAATTTTAATTTTGCAAAATTGACGCCCGTTGAAATCTACACTCGTTACAAATACAACTTCAAGATAGTATTATATATGCCATTTTGCCTTTTTTATAATCAATCATTGCGCAAAATTCGCACAAATTTATCGTTTTTAGTGCACAATTTTTTGGCGCAAATTTCTTGGGACCTGATTAGTGGCACGAGAGACATATGCCACTTATAAGACCTAATAAGTGTTTCATAGTTTATTGAATGATATCAACTTGTGAAAGATGCAAACAGAGCTAAAAGGATCTTTATTAAATGGCACTAGAAATATGTTCACCTGCTGTCTTGCTTTCTATGTTCTATATACAAAGGCAATGACTATAAAGCACTGTCCTCAGACTTCTGCATGGCTTCTGATTGGCTAGTAATGGGAATTTGACAAACGCCAAGTGCTGTTAAGATTAAAATCACGACGGTAGTCGGTCAAAGTTGCTTTGGTAACAGTTTTGTTTGCATGATTAATCTTATCAGACTCCATTAAGTCATTATTTTCACTCAACAAACCTCGAAGACAAATTGATAGCACATCTTATTCAGTTGATTAGTCATTTTATCCTAATAATAGTGTTCTGATTGTTAGGTGAACAACTGGTTTGGAAACAAGCGCATTCGATACAAGAAGAATATAACGAAGGCACAGGAAGAGGTGAATGCTTATGCAGCCAGGTCTTCAGCTGCCTCAGCCTCGGCCTCTAATATCCAGCACAGTCCCGCCAGCACTGATGGATCAGGACACGGTATCTAAGCTATTGTGATTATATTCAGTGACTTCTTGTCACCAAGATAGTTTACTTCTATATTACCATAATGACTATTCAGTAACTATTGCTGTCATCTTGGACTTCCAGGTTGTGGATGGTGTCAGCTGGGTGCAATTCTGTCACCACAGGCAGAAACTGAGCACTTCATGTTTAATTCCAAATGAGCTATGTATCCTGGTTGCAATTTTTTGT
This sequence comes from Lumbricus terrestris, assembly GCA_949752735.1. Classification (NCBI taxonomy): domain Eukaryota; kingdom Metazoa; phylum Annelida; class Clitellata; order Crassiclitellata; family Lumbricidae; genus Lumbricus; species Lumbricus terrestris. The sequence goes on from OX457041.1 coordinate 34,598,624, forward strand.
CTAAGGTGAAATTTAGCTGTTTTATAACTTTGAGGAGGATTTACCAGGAAGTTGAAGTTTGCAAGGATAGTCATGTGATCTGAAAGATGTGACTCAGAATGAAATGATTGTATATCAGAGCCAGTTGATTGTATATCAGAGCCAGTTATCAAGACAGGGTGTACTGCCGTGCTAAGCAAAAAGACAGTATCTCCTTACCGTTACAGTCTGAGTTACTGTCTTTTTGCTTAGCACGGCAGTGTAGGCTTTCTTATATGTTGAAGTGAGACCAGCACATCAAGAAATGTTGAAGAATTATAACTGGCTACAGTTGCCCATAATAACTCCTTCAGACGGGGAGACAATATAGTATTCAAGCTGTGCCTTGAATGTTAAAGTCTCAACTACTTCGGAACAGATGAAAATCAAACATTCGAGTGGTGACTGAAATTCACTTCTGACAGATATACCTTGAAATGTAAGCACTAAGCAAGTGCCCCATCTGTTACCAGAAGTAACTGTTAAAATTCTATACTGGTGTGCTGCATAATTTGACAATTGGTGTAATCTATTTTGACATGGCAAGTCATTAAGTAAGTACTTGTTTTTCAATTTGCCTTTGTTACTGAGAGTCGTTGCATTTGTGCTTGATTGGTTGACTAGGAGCTACGTACCAGCCTCTTCTGACCCGGCAGCAGAGCTCAGGCACCCAAGCCATGTACATGAATGGGTGTGAAGGAGCTCAGGTTTGTTTTTGCTCTCTCTGACTTGTATGAGTTGATTTTTACTGTGAGTTACAGTCAGGGTTGTATTCTGAATTTTTGAGGTGAGTACACGCTGCCACCGGAAACATCGACTTTTTCAGGCGAAAAATTTCTGACGACCTTTTTTTAGTCGTCAGTTTTCCGATCATTTTTCATCCGAAAATTCCTTTTTCACGGCGTAAAATGCTCACATTTCGTCATTCTTCTTCAAAAATCGTGATTTTTCCCTGTGTATACCCACTCATCTGTGAGGTGAGTATACGACATATACCCTCATTTTCGGAGGTGAGTATACGCTGTGATTTTTTCCCAGAGGTGAGTATACGCTGTATACCCGCGTATACCCTGCCCTGGTTACAGTGATCTTCATTGTTGAAGGCATTGGTCTTCTGTAGGAAACTATTTAAGTAGTTTATTACTTAGTTGTCTATGTGAAAACACTGCTTAATGCTAGTGCAATGGTGTCAATTCATCGCCTCAGAATTATCTTGTCGTATCTCCATTTTTTTTCTCCAAAATCGAGTTTAGACTTGATTTGTAGCAAAAATTTGTTTATCTTTCATCGCTTTTAATTGTTAAAAGATACAACAAGTCGTTTTAAAGATATTCAATGAAAACTACCTGTCGTATGTCCATTTTCAGGATTTTTTGGTCGTATCTCCAATTTATTTTGCTGTATCTCCAGCGCCACATTCACGGTTTAGAAGTGCATTGCCATATGTCCATAGAAAGCTCGTCGTTGATTGGACCATAAGGAGATATGATATCAATACACTGCCCACTTCGTTGTATCATAGTGTCGTATGTCCAGGGAATAATAACTTTTTTATTAAAAAATGGTATTAAATTCGTGAAAATTGAAATGAGCAAACTCGCAAATGATTGCGTATTGCTTTCTTTTATCTTTTTTTTTTTCAAGAGGATGACTTGCAATTGATTTAAATCCATTTTATACAAAATTTTCACATATGTCTCAAAAACAATTTTAAAAGTTACTATTTTTAAATGAATTGTTTACAACTCACTGGCAAAATTGTGATCGCCATGAAATGTTAGCACTTGAGACAGCACCATTTAAGAATGGTTATCTAACTCAGAGAAGGCAGAAAGTCGGCAAGTGGTGAACCTGAAATTTACATAGATGTCTTGAAATTAATTGGAAATTTTTTATTAATTAAAGTTCCAAAGCACTGACAGTTTAGTTTGTTAAAATTGTAATTATTCTATATTATTTTGTCTTCATCCATATTTGGGATTTTCTGTCTTGATGATCTTAGTTTCTATAAAATTTCAATGGTGAGTCGGCAATAACTTGAAAATTCCAGGAAGTGGTGATTATTGTTTTATTATGTACCATCGGTCTGAACTTGTAAATCATCATCATCAGGATCCATGGGCCAAAGGCCCGTTGGTGTCCACTGCATTGTTAATCACTTTTCTTCAGAGTTCCCGCTTTTGTGCTGCTGTTCTCAAACTTTGAAGATCTTGTTTACACCAGTCCCTAACGTCATCGATCCGTTCTCGGTTAGGTCTTCCGCTCCGCCCCTCGTCATCCATAGTTCTCAACACTACTGTTACTGTTTTTATTTTTCTGCTATCATCCATTCTGCATATTTATCCAAATAGACTTAGTTTTCGTCTCGTCACTGTTTGCATTAGGTCTTCCCTTGTATTTAGTCTTCTTGTAAATCACAAACTGATAATTTCTGTTATTTTTATCATAAAATGTTTGATTGCTGGTTAGAATAGGGCTAAACATCTCCAGTAATTGGATGCATTTGTAAGAAACACAGACAGGAAACTTTGTATCTAATTATAACAGAAGTTGTTTGATTACTGGCAGATTATTTTAGGGATATTTTGGAAAAGCGCTTATTATCCAGTATGTTATCTCAGTCATTTATAAATGATACTTGTTCATGTTAGATTCTTTTGTCGTTGAAAAGCCCTATGAGCTGGGATTGATTTGGTACTGAGAATGAGTAGTCTTGGATCTGTTTTAGGGCAGCATCTACAAGAGTGATCCAGGTTCTACTCCGGGTATGTATGACTGAGCTACCATCTGTAGCTTGTCAATGCAATACTTGCAGACGATGATACTGTGACTTGGCGTAAAGTACAGTTGCTGTACAACTATTAGCCATTCGAAGTTCAACGACATTTGTTGCCTGCTAAATGTTTTGAAACATCATAATAAAAGATTCTGTTTTGGGTGTATTATGCCAATCCAGTTTTTAGCAGTTTTTTTTATTGTTTTCAGTCATTGGTTATTATGTTTCATGTTAGAAATAGTTGTTTTTTGTAAGTTTGTTACCAGTGCAATGAATACAGCTCTATCAACCGATGGTATTGCTTGATCGCTTGGTATGAAAGGTCTGTCATTGTACAGAGAGTACTGTTGTAGACTGTTGGTTGCATCTGTGCAACTTGCCCACAATTTTACTAAACTTGACTAGCATAGATCTACTGGTTAGCAGTGTTGCTATATTGTAGTTATTTGTAATAAGCTGTTAACAAGCTTACTCTGAAGTTCATTTGTATTGAATGATCTTTTAAGTGGACAAATTTGAAGCACAATCAATTTCTTTGGAATAGGTTTTGTTGCAATTAAGGCTGAAGTAGAGATGTACGAAAGCTATGGAGGTCTGTTTGACATCATGGCACAAATTATATGAATTGATGCCATGTTAGATGAGTCAGTTTAATGACTGCAGCAGCAGACATCATTTTGTCTTTTCTACTAAACATAGATAACGAAGATCTCTTATTAATCGATACATATCAGTTGGTTTTCAGTTTAGGCTAATATAGAATAATCTTGCAGTTCTTGTTTTCACCCTCTGGTCTTAATCAGTGTTGCAACTATCTGCTCTGATCCCATACTGCTCCTAACTGCCTCTCTTTGTCTGTTGCTTGCTTCCCACTCTTCATGCCTTCATCACCTACTTTTATCCATCTGTTTCTGTCATACTATTATACCTTTTTCTGCAGCCGTGAGTATCTACAGTGTTTTCATGGATCCAATGCTTGTTGTGCTTGGGAGTAGCAGGGAAATTACTAGGTACCTAACCTCACCTTTAACCTATATCCTTTCATTAGTTAAAAAACTGTTTCAGCAGTAGACTTTAGACTGAAATTGGGAAATTAACACACTTTGCGGTCTACCTTTTGACACATGCATCCAAAGAATTTGTCAGAGTGTGTACTTATGGGAAATTGTCCTTTGGTATAAAATTCTGGGTTTTTTAACATCTGTGTTGGAAGGTACCAGTTTCTCGTGATCCTCCTTTCTAGCTGTGGCCTGGATTGTAATAAGTGACAGTGCAACAAGTGCTAAATTGTTATTTTGAGCTGTTGTGTTTTCTCATTTCTGTCTGGCCTTTTGTTAGTGCGCTGTAAACAAGGCACTGTCACCGTTCTTTTGCAATTAGGAAGGTTAGAATTCGGATAAATTGTGGAGACAAATGTGCAGTTTCAGTCTTGACACCTGCTTTCACTGAAGTCAAACGTAGAAAAGTTTCTTGAACATAATTTAAACTTTTATGATGATTATTATCGTTAAGTTTAAATTAAAAAATTTCATGTATCATTGCAGCAATCAGTCAGTTGAATAGCATGTTGAATTATAGAGTTGATATGCAATTAATATCTTATTATTAATAGTAGTTTTCATAATAGTTTTCATTGTATGTTTGTTCTTCCTATGACTGTTAAATCCTCCATGCCTGTGGGACACATATTGGAGAGCAGGGCAATAGACTGTTGTGCAGCCTTACTTTCATTACACAGAAATTTGAATCTACGAGATGGTTCTGCGTGTAATGCAATAGCAGCGCCACCTACTGAAATGAATTGAGTCTAGTTTATTATGACCTTTATTATACTATATAGAATGACAGTGCCACTGGCCGACACGAACTGAGTCTTGCGCTTGCGTAACGAAAAGTTCACTTCATGACATTTCTTTTCACTTGTTTATATAGATTTCTGCAAGGTTGAAGATTTGTTTGCATGTTTTGCTTCAATGTGGAGCAATTCTTTTTCATGTTTCTGGATACTTTCATAAAACGGCTTGTTGTTCTTTGTTCTTGTTCTGTTGCTTCACATGATTTCCTGTTGGAATGGAATGCTATTCACTCATTCTCTGACTATAATATTATCTCAGTGCATATAGGTTCATCGAGTGCTGAAACTCTTTTAGTTTGCCTCATTACTCATACTTTACACTATATAATAATATTATGATGTAGAGTTTTATCATAGTCCTGTGATTTGGTTGGACGTTCAATTATAAACTGAATAGTGCATAAATTTTGATAATCCTGGACAAGTAATTTTGCATGAGTTATTGTGAAGGGCAGTTTTGCTCTGAAGCAAATTCCTGTTGAATATTCATGTGTAGGTTTATTTGTTTGCATGGTTTTGTTCTACTTGCGATTGATCAGCTCTTCAACTGACTAGGTTAGCACTTTAGTGGACTTCACTTCCCACAGAGCAATAGTCAATGTGCCTCCTGCATTTGTCTTTATTTCCGTGGAACTTGTAGTGTTGAATGTTGAGATTTTTAGCATATTTGGACAGCTAAATTACCCAATGTGTTTAAAGGTGCAGTGTGAACTTGTTAGCACGCTCCTGGATAACATGCTGTTGGTGTCATGTCCCTGATGCTATTAGCTTAACACCATATTGGTTGGCACGCTGTAGCAGTTTACATGCCATGTGTTTGCTAGGATAGACTGACGGTCAGATAGATGAACGAACTGTTGGATAGGTGGACTGATGTTTGGATGGATGGAAATGAATGGTTGGATGGACAGACAGATGGTTGGATGCGTGGATTTATTAAGGCAATTGGTTATTTCTTTGTCAGTCCATTTTCTGCATAGTCCATTTGCTGTGGGTCTGATAGAGATTTTTAGCACATGTTAATGGCAGCTCAACCAACGTGTTTAAAGGTATAGTGTGGACTTGTTAACTGCTCCCGGATCCTTTGTCCCACCCCAGAACTTCATGCTAACAGGTTTGCACTGCATTTCTAATCAATTATTTTAAAAATAATAAAGTAGGCATATTCTTTATTAATCCAACTACATAACCACACTTTGGTTTACATGAAATTAGGCATTGTAAAGCATTCTTATTAAAAACGTTTTTCTCATTATTTGCACAATTACTGACAAGGCACATATCTCATTTAAATGAATTAAAACTGAATTACAATAATAATTTGGATACATAGGTATACATGTAGGTATTCCTATTCAAGCACATATATTTATATATATATATATATGCACATATTAGTGTATATGTGACCTTGGTGAGGAAAAGGGATGGCTTGTTAGACCAGCCACAAAAAAGCTCGTTTCCTTAGGACCCTGAATGTTGACATTTAAACCAAATTCAGTCTTTGATGCATAGGGTAGAGGTTCTTAAGTGACTTTCCACCAACTGCATATTTTATATTTTTAAAATGAAATTTAGACATTTTGAACCATAGTCCTGCCTGTACTGTTTAGTGTGGCTTACTCAGAGTTATGTTAAGCATTAAGAAATTTCATTTATAAGAAATGTCTCCTTTTCTCTGCTGAGCTGTCCATATGTGAACATGTATGTTTACATATGTACATGCACATCTGCACACATACATGTACCTATATGAATGTGAACATGTATGTTTACATAATATGTACATGCACATCTGCACACATACATGTACCTATATGAATTCAAAGAAACTGTTGCACTGCCTGCATCAGTGACTGTTGTTTGGGCCTACTGTGTGAGTTTATAAGACCTTTACCGTACTCAATCTGATGTTCTGTCAATTTACCTCCAATTTTTTATTTTGAAAAAAATTAGTTTCTGTCACGCATTAAACAAGTATTAATGTGCCTTGATGAAAACTCAAAAAATGTTAACATTCTGATAATTTCTAGAAGTGCTGCCCGTTAGCAGATCAGTGCCAGTCAGTTGAAAAGTTTTGTCAGATCTGGAATTCAACAGTTTGGTCTGACTGGATTAGGAGCAGATAGCTTTAGTTAAAGTTAAAATTCTTTTCCACAGTGGAGTGAAATGGACAGCAGTTGGAACATTCTGTGTCAGGTTACAAGTCTGGACTTTGGATTATTTTTTTCCATTTTGATACGTTGCCTCCTGCACTGTGAGTAGTTTATTTGTGTACAGTATATTATAATATATTAACAGCTGGTTTGGAATGTTGCTATTGCTCTTTCAGCATCAGATAATGTTGGAGATCATAGAACTTGTAACTATATGCATTTGTGGTTATGGGTTAAGATAATAATGCCTATGCTAACCAGTTGTCTCATTTCTTTGTCCTGGTAGTTTGTTCATTGTAAAGCTAGTTTTTGGTAATTCCAGATGCATAAGTTTCTTGTTGGTATGCGTGCAGTTGACATTTTTGGAGTATGTGTACTCAGCTGATAGTTGATAAAGGATGAGAATTTGAAACAACTGTACTATTTTGTCCTGCTTTGTGTGACACAGTTAGGTTTATATCTGCTTTGCAAGCTTAATACATGAACTTATAAGTGTCTTATAAGCTTTAATTTTTCTTTGAGATTTTGAAATACATTAACAATGCAAGGATTGCTGATGTATGTATTTCAGTCATCACTGGCTCTCGTTTAATTCAAATTTAAGAAAAGATTGGTTTCCACTTTGTAAAGGCAAAAAATGAATCAGCATTTCTTGATGGCAGTTGGTGTAGAATGCCACGTCTCTGCTTGATTGATTCATCATATTACATACATCATATTATCCTTAGATTTAACACCTCTTCCAGAAGTACCATCACTCCCTTTGTGCAATATGTTTTTTACAGACTACACATGGCTTTGTTGGGCCAGCCTCTTTGCAATTGCTGGCATGCAGTCACAGAAATTCTCTCCGTTGAAGCGTGACATATCCATTGCTTTGTTGTCAATGAATCGTTGCACTCTGTCCGTGATGACAGATGCCTGTCACACGTCAGCAGTTACCAGACATCTTATAATCTACAGTCTGAACCACACCTGTTTATTGTTACCACCTAGCTTTTTTGTACAGAATAAAGGAATTAGACGCAACACCATCTTTCTACATCATTTTACTGATTTCCTCACGAGGTTGTAGAACTAAGATGTTAGATGATCGAGCATTGCGATTGATGTAACACAGAAATTATATTCATTGCAGTCCTCAATGATTCTGATGTGTTACACATAATATTATGACTAGCATCTATGTCTCTATCTGGGCTACTAGATCAGTTATCCGAGTCTCGCACACTATCGTTGGTGTCAAACTCATCATCACTCACGAAACCAGAAATCATTTATAGCAGAGGTTCTCTGTTCTCAACCTTTTTCTGAGCGTGACACACCTAAACTCAAAAGAATTTAGCGACGTACCATGCAATTGTTATTAGGTCAATAAATCTTTAAAATTAAAATATGCCTATGTCAAAGTGAAAACAGGCTATCTATTTTAACTTGTTAAAATTTCTAACGAACGAAAATGACACAGAATGCTTTTTCAGTTTCTAATGATTCTAAAATTCTAAGCTGGCATTGGGTAACAGTTTATTCGGTGCATTCGCTAACGTGTTAGGCCTATACTAGCCTACACTGAGTGCGTTATCAGCAAAATAAGTCCTAATAATATGTAGGTATTGTGGCCTACAAGGCAGGTATTGTGGACACAACGATTGCAATGAAAATGGTATAGAATCAATACTTCAATAGAACACAGTGCTACGAATTTTCACAGCCTACCCCGCTAAACTGCTAATTTAAGCAAGAATGACGGGTGTATGCTGTGAAAATTTGCGACACACCAATTCTTCGTGACACACCAACGACACCATTTTACACGACACCGCCTATTTGCGACGCACTAGTGCATTGAGAACCTCTGATTTGTAGCAGTGGTTCCCAACCCGTGAGCCAAAAGTTGCCTGCCAGGCCTACAAAAATAGCCTGCAACCTCTCAAAGAATTTTTTTAAATATTTGCAAAGTTGATGATTTGGACAGGATAGAATATGTAGTTATTTTCTATTACAATTTATTTTTCTATGCAAAAGAATATAGCGATTGACAGACCATCAACCTAGTTGACAAGATCTACAAAGTAATTCCTATGTTCTGTGTTGGTAGTGGCTAGGGAATGTAATCCCGGGATCCCGAATACCGGGATCCCGGGAATCCCGGACATTTTACAATCCCGTAATCCCGGGATTGACACACATGGAATCCCGTTTTTCGGGATTTCCGGAAATTCGGATTTTTTACTAAATTACTTGACTAATTTTGCAACAATCCTCGGACAATAGACGCCAAAATGACGGATAAACAGACGCCCTAATGAAGGTGAGCTGGCGGCCAGCAGAAAACCCAGAGGGGTGACTGCAGGTAGACGTTTCTGAGTGATCAAGCAGGAGATTTAGGTTTGCTCCCTCCCATTCCTTGCTTGGTTCATGTATACAGACTATATATAGAGTTCTCCACAACAATCATCCACACACCATTCAGTTGACTGAGAGAAACTAAACAGATTCTAGCAGAGCTGACCGACTAGGCCTGCGACGTCATAGCGCCTAACTTGTGTTGATGACACCCCCGCCCGTATAATTTCGCCGGTTGGTGAGTGGAAGGACCTGACAGCACACAGAGTCACAGACGGGCCCTTGCTGCCTTAATATCAGAGGACTGCAGCTAAGCTAGCCTGCAAGATCAGTCACTTTCTGGTAAATCTTGGCAAGCCTGCTACCTGTTGTGTTCCTCGCGCTGTGGTCAGTCGGTGCATTGGTCACCTCGTATCGTCTGACCTAATTCCGGGTCGTCGTATGCAGAAGTTAATTACCCTATTCAGAGTGATCACAACTTAAGCCCAGTTAAAGACGGGGAATCTGAATCTGGGCTCAACTCACGGCAATCTAGGTCAAAGGAGAGACATGACAGGGCAGGCCAGGACGAGGAGGAGAGGGGTCTAACTTGTTTGTTTAGTGGGGATAGAAGCCACTGGTCGTAGGCCTATCACTATCAAGTCTCAAACAAAGTTATCAAACCCCGCTGTTGCCAGGGACCAATGACTAAAGCCCTTGTCGTGAGTCATAATTGATCACGGTTGAAGTGCCTAAAGCAAAGAGAAAGCTGCACTGTATTTGGCCTACTATTATACTATGTCTAAGAATTTTTTAATTGCTATTATAAGCCAATCCCGGGATACCGGGATCCCGGGTTTGGCTCATTTATAATCCCGGAACCCCGGGATTGAGCAAGTGCCCCGGGATTACATTCCATAGTAGTGGCTTAGCTTCTAACAGGCAACCTTTAAGTTTCTTTTTTATTGACGAACTTGTTACAGTTCATTAGCTACCAGAATGTGTGATATGGCTGCAAATACCAATGTCCCATGTACGATAGGCCTATTTATCCACTCTGGCCATGCCAAACATGATGGCTTGCCCAATTCGGTTTACCTCTTGACCTACTAGTAAACTGATATGCAGCTGCAGAAATCAGGGAATAGGCCTAACTCAGAAATGACGAAGACGAGTTTTTGACAATTTCTTTTAAAATATTTTGGATAGGTCAGAAGCCTAATGATAGTTTGTTACTGTGAAATTCATGAAACAGAATTCTTTTAAGATTTGCCTCAGATAGTAAACAACTGTCGATTCTCACGATTGACAACACTATGTTTCTGTGTGTAGCCGTGCGTTAAAGGCTTGTTGCTAATCGGGGTTGAGTGCAAGACAGACTCCCTGCAGGACCCAGTGACTCGGGTGTTCGGTCGTGTGTAGATCTGCTTCAAACACCAATCCCACACCCATAGCATTACGGCGCTGTGAGGTCACATAGACGGGTGTGCGCAAAGTGTTTTGGAGCTTCAGTTTCTGGACCTCGATTGGAATGATCTTCATGACGGGCATGGCTTGAACAAGCGCCTTTGGCGCCTGTCGCACTAGACATCCTTTGTCGATATCCCAGGCGGCACCCTCTATGTACAGACCATACAGAAAGCAGCCATGGTGAGTCGTTTCGACGAGTTCGCTCGGTGTAGGCGCATTCGTGACATGTGTGAAGAGCGTCGACTTGTCTAGCGGCCAGCCGTTCTTTCGGCATGTAGACTGGACAAGTGCCGTCAGGTAAGCTTCGGGTATGTGCAGCCCGGACAGCCACATGACGTCTGGCTCGTGCTCATTCACCCAGACCAAGTACTGCTGATGTCGCTGCAAATAGAAGAGAATCCAATTGCCGAGCGACTTGAGTGTGGCCGGAGACAAGCGGCGCCAGATGTCAGGTATTATTCCGTTGTATAGTGACCTCGCTAAGTCTTCCAGTTCGTTGCTCATGCCAACCTCTCCGGCCAGCGCCCTTCTCAGCGTTGCCAGTGACTTGGTCATCCGGTCAGTGAGGCGATTGAAACGATCGAGTTCCTGTAGAAGGACGACAGTCGTCGGAGAGATCTCTAATCCAAAGCGCTTCTTTGTCTGATCCATGTCGTACTGCTGTGGCATTTTTCCAATGATGTCCTTAGCTACTTTGTCGATGTGAGACTCACGGCTGACTCCAGCTCCCGATTCACCCGTCTGTGGTTGTAGTTCTATGAGGTGAGTCCAAATGTCTTTGGCCGCATTCGTGTAGTAGCCAATCTCGGCATTAGGATGAAGTCCAAACACTTCAGGAGTGTTGGCAAGCGGTAAGGTCTCAATGTAGTCCTGGTACTGAGACTTTGGCCCGTCGTCTGGAATATGGTAGCTGATGTCATTGCTGCGATAGAAGTGAAACGGCTGAAAGGTGTCGAACAAGAAGTCGCCCATGTATTCGTCCATGTATGTGTTGAGAATACGTCTGTCGAAATCATCAATGGCTCGACCCCCGTACATGACTTCACCAATTAAGTACTTGAGACTGTTCCATGGTATAGTTGTGTCGCCGTTTTCGAGTGCTTTGTTGAGGTAGGTTTTGAGAATGTCGACGCACACATGAAAATCGGAATCATTGAAATCGTAGATGATGTTCCAGCCAATCTTTCCATACTTTCTGCGCTCCTGTACTACAGCATGAAAAAACGAGAGAACAAAGACGATCGGTCGGAACTGTGTGTGAGGACATGCCTTGTCGAAAGACGCTGCTATCTTGAAATAAGTGTTGCGCAAGTTGAGCTTCAATCCATTCGGTGGCTCCGTTACGACTTTTAAAGACCGCTGAAGGATGCCAATCGGAAAGTTCGATGTAGGTTCTGTGGTGATCCACAGGCGAAAATCGGGATGAGGCTTCGACAGCTTTTCCAGCTGTTTTTCCAGTTCACGGAGCCATCTCACAAGCAGGTGGCAGTTCTGCAGCATAAGCCAATGTCCGTAGCTAATTGCCGTCTCTAGCATTATCATCGCAACCTTCTCTTGACCCTGTCCTAGAGAAAGGATTTTCACACGACTGGCGCCGATGTCCAGCCTGTCGGCAAGTTTCATGAGATCAGCTGTCGGATCAGATCCAGGGCTGAGTATGAAGACAACGGGTGTGTAGGGAGTCGTCTGCTCGAAGATTGTGTCGAATCTGATGATTGGTGGCGTCACGAACCGATCGCCCATCGTTCCTATTATGTAGTCGGAGATGGCTCGGTAGATTCGATCGACGCGGAAGCAGCGCAGAAGCATTAAACGATCAAACTCAGACAGGGCCTTATAATGGAGTGGAAAGTCAACTGCTTCCGGATTGTCAAGGTCATACCAGGTCTTCCAAGTGCTCTCATTCTTTTCGACATCTTCAAGGATGGATCCAAACACGTGAGCAGATACCTCGGCCAGGCGTGCCAGTGATTCCCAGCAGTCATCCGTCACCCAGACAAATGGCTTCTTATGGGGCGTCTTCTCAATCGAAACGTTACCCTTAATGAAGAACTCTAGTGCAGACAGCTTCACCTCACCCTTGTCCAGCTTCAGCTTTATGGTGATCTGGAATGAGAAGAGTAACTTGTGCCTTTCGAATATGCCAGTGCAGCCGTAGTTGTAGACGTTGTGTGTCAGCGTATCGCAAATGTTGATCAGGCGCTTTCTGACGCTTGTGTCTGGCTGGCTCTTTTTCAGCGAATAATCAAATAGTTCGATATAAGACGACAAAGAATACTGATACATAGAATTGACGCTCGCCATATCAGCCAGCACAAAAAAGAGTATAGCACCTCGTTTGGCCGCCAGCCGATAGATGTCGCGATTGCGCTCGATTTCCTCTGCAGTTCTGGCACCAAGCCTCAGCTTTTCTGCCACTTCATTGGCTTTCGTTTTCGTATCGTCAAGGGTGTTGATCAGTTCGACGTTGTCCAGCATATTTCCGGTTGACTGAGCCAGTTCACGCAACAGCGAGTCTTCAAGGTCCTTTAGAAGTTTCTTGTTTGTGCTCGTTTCGTGTATGAGAGTTTCTCTTCGAATCTCTAGTTCGTTTCTTTCGAATTTGACGATGACGCTTAGAAGTTGATCTTCGAGGCCTTTCAGAGTTACCATGTAGTTGATGATCATCGCTTTTCCATACACGTTCGCCGGATATCGAGGATTGGCGAGTTTTGTGTTTAGGTAGAGTCGGAAATTGGCGTCGTAGTCCACTTCCTTGTCTCCGAACATGACGGTCTCTCGACCTGCTGGTCCTTTGATGTTTTTCGCTAGGATGTTGTCTACGAGTGGATCGATGTAGTCGTCGACATCCTGAAAGAGAACAGGAAAGCCGTACTTGATGGCCAGTTCGAGCTGCTTTACGAATTCCTGGTCATTAAATGTGCAGATCTTAAGATTGTTCTTCTCCTCTCGTCTCTTGATCCACCGCATGGCTTGCTGTTGTGGATCAATACAGAGCGGAAATCGACTGGACTGCATCGTTAGAATGCCATTCTGTGTCGACAGTTCGTCTGGAGGCAGTCCCTCCCACGTCCACTTGCTTATTTCGACGTCGTTTGACAGCAGCATCTCCAGGCGAAATGGCTTACTCAGTGGAATGCCGCTGTCGACGACAGCCTCCTGCCATCTCTTGTAGATCAGATCATTTCGATATTCCCAGCTGAAAGCTCCGACGTAGGCGAGAAACGGAGCTCCGATGATGCAGTCGCCTAACAGCCGAACTCGCTGCTGCTTCAACTCTTCCAGGTCTTTCTGCCAGCGAATATTCTCCGAACCGAGACCATTGATGAGCTTATCAGCTGCAGCAAGACGCCGCTCCATGATATCGGTCTCCTCTTGCAGTTTCTGCCTCTCAAGCATCGCTTCCGCATATCGCGTCTTCAGAGCTGCCAGTTCGGCTTCCAGCTTTTCCACTTGTGCAGTGATCTTATCCAGTTCTCGCTTTGAGATGGCATATTCACGCTCCAGTTTCGCCACTTTTTCCCTTTTGGGTTTAACTTCCTTGAATACATCGCAGTAGCCAACCACAGCCACTACAAACTTCATAAGCCCTGCTCCGGCTCTGCTCTTGTCTTTCATTTCTTCGACGGTAATGTCCATGTCTTTGAGGAATCCCTTGACGGTCGATATCTGCTTTGGCTGTATGTTATCGACATCCAGTTCCTTCAGAGATTTCAAGAAATTCGTTTCTGACATCAGACCTTTCGCTGATTTCCAGGACACTTCTTTAATTCCCTTCAGAACGACGATGCATTCTCCGATTGTCTGCACTGGTCTCGGCGGTTTGGCGAATGACCTGATCTCTGTAACGTCATTCTTATCGAGGTCATCGAGCGCCAGTCGCGCTGCCTCAAGGGCGGGGAGGGCTTCAGCAAGAGCAGTTTCGGCTTCCTTCTTTTCGACGGCTATCTCCTTGCTCTGGATCTCGATTTCTTTGCCTTTTCTCAGCGCCATCGCCTTCTTCTCTTCGGCCTCCTTTGTTGCCTCGGATATCTCGTCGAGCAACATACGACACGCGTCCGTTTTATCATTCACCAGAACTCTCTGGACGGCCAGCTGTTGGTTGAGTGTGACCAGCTGTTCAGACGATTCGAGCAGCTTCTTCAGTCCACCAGAAAGTCGCTCACATTGCGTGTGAGTATAGGTGTCTCGTTCGTTCAGCAGTCTCAGGTAAGTCTTCAGGAAGTCTAGAAAATTTCGCGGAGTCACGTAATTGTTTCTGCGCATCTTCTCCTTAAAACTTGTGCTGACCTCTTCAACGGATCTATGCACAAAGACCGTGTGATTGAGAACTGCCTCGCGGTGTTCAGCGGGAATGAGCGAGTTGTCGGGCGAGAGAAGTTGGGAAGCAACGGCCAGCAGGGCTTCCTTTGGCCACGGAAACAGCCAGTCGATGTTGGCATTGTTCACTATACCTGGAAAGTTTCGGCACCTTTTGCTGAGCGCTTCCCCAACTGGACTCATTGCCATGACGATGTGCAGATTGTTGCTGCATTTCGAAACGAAATACTGCCAAACGGCCTCTTTTGTTGGTAGACCGACAACTTTCGACGCTTCTTCGCTAAGATTACTGATGATCTGCTCTCTCTCGTCGTCCGAATATAAGGCGGGAACCATGCCAGAAGTGAGCATATTGTTGACGAGTTCCAGGAATCCTTCTTCTATCACATGCTGATCTGTGAAGAGAAAGACCATCTTTTTGTTTTCTATCCCCAGCTTTTCGTACAAACCTTTGAGGTCTTCGCGCATCGACGTTTCATTGTAGCCGCGGCTGAGCGTTATCGTATAGACTTGACAATCGGCCGTAAAAGCGGCCAGATTGGTGATGCAGCGTTTTCCACTGCCACCGACTCCTATGATCAGACAGTGTCCTTGTGGCATGCGCAGAATGCGATGGACACGGGACAAGTGATCAAGAGCATCGTCAAACAGGACCAGATTCAAAGCCTGGTTTGTTTCGTTGTACGCCTGAAGAATATCCTTGAAGAGGTCACTAATATGTGCATAGTCTTTTAAGTCCTCGTAAAGCCGTACTTCACTTAATTCTAGCGCGTTTGCATAATCGCCGAACAGTATTGGATCGGTAAGGACTTCTTCCGCCTGATTTCGAAAGTTAGCTTCGAGTATCGTCTTTAGGTGACCACTGACGAGCTTGAAGTCATCAGCGTTGATCAGTCGGTCGAATATGACGCGCAGGCATTCGTGACGCCAGACTCGGACGAACTGCGTCAGACGAGAGAATCGGTCGGCTGTGATTTGGTACATCCCGCAGTAGATTCGAGACAGATCGCGCAGGTTAAAGATGTAATGAAACTTCGATGGCGTCGGAGGCAGATCTTTGACTATCGCGTTGTACAGCATCAAGGTCATCTTAGTGATGACTGACACGGCATCTTGTATCTCTTGTGCAAAGTTCAGAGTGTGTCCAGATAGTATGGAATTGTAGATGTGAAACAATGACGTAGGTGATGGAAATGTCATATTAAAGACTGTAAAGAGCGATATGAAACGCGGGTCGACGTCGTTTCGTCCGCCGCCGGGCTTTCCCATCGCAGCCACCCAGTCTAGATCCTTAATGAATTTCCAGGACAGGTCTTTGCCTCTTTCGTAGCATCCGCCTCGATCGATGAGCAGCTTCAGCATTGCTATCGGCTGCTGAGTGCCGTACGTATCGACCTGCGGCATATTCATGTCGTCTATGAAGACAACCAAACGTTTGCCAAGAGGCGGTCCGTACAAGTCCTTCATTCGTTTCTCGACGTTCGCTTCCAGATTGCGCTGTACGTCTAGAGACATCGTCCTACTGGAGAATCCGATCTCCAGCACCTGCGTCGCATCCCTGTCTAGAGAACGCAGGAAGCTGGCCGCTGTGGCCGTCTTGCTTGTTCCACTTTCGCCAGACAGCAGAACTGGGCACTGGGTGCGAACCATCAGTTCGAGTATCCACAGGATGCGCGTTGTGTCGACAGTGGGAACAAGAATCTTGTTGAAATTCATGCCAGGCTTGTGTTCATATTTCGGAACTAGCGCCGTCCACGGAATCCAGTGACCATCTTTGACATCAAAGAAAAACTCATGCAGACTTGTCTCTCCTCCCGGTAGCTCACCGGCTCTCGGCGCTGGTCCATCAGGCTGTACTGGAGGTAGAGCTGACAGATATTTCAGTAAAGTGTCGAATTTCATTCGATCATCTTCTAGAAGAGCGCCACCAAGTGACCAATAGAGAGCCATTATAAAGTAGGCTTCGATTACATCTGGATCTCCTAACTCTTCAGTCTTCTTGTCCATCAGTGCCGTCAACATTTTCGTCAGCTGTGTAACCATATTCAAGTTAGTTAAAGGCACGATAGTCTTCAACTTTTCCGCGTATTTGTTTTCTATGATGCCTTCGCAGATCAAGTTAATACAGTGCGGTACGTACTTTCTGTATAACCTGCTTAGATTATCAGCTTCGAGTTTGTCCTCGTTTTCGGCCAGACGCTGATTGACCCACTTTATCCAGTACGGTTCGTAGCCTAGGTTCTTCGGATCGACAAAGACCATTCCGCAGCGAGATACAGTGGCCGGTGATGCGTACTGCAGATCGAAAACCTCGAAGAGTAGGGCACAGTGCTTCTGCAGACGAATGCGTTCACCATTCGCCAGAGTGAGCAGCTTGTTGTCGTCCATCACAGAGTTCATGTTTTCCACCCAAAGTGCGTCGACGTCGCCATCGAAGACGATGTATTTCCGTTCTTCTCTCTCCGTTGGTTTGTTCATTTCTCGGAAGATGTTCGACAGCAGACCATCCGTCCAGTCGCGACTCACTGTATCTAGCACGCCGTAAAGCTCAATGACGCTCCTCTCTTTCGGATTGATTGTGTATAATTTCGTCGGCAGTTTGAGTCGTGTCTGCGCATGCGCTAGGGCGTTTATAACAACCGACTTCCCTCCTCCAGTTGGACCGACTACCATCGTGGTATGCCTTGTCATCATCGTCTCATAAAGCTGAATTACTTTGTCTGCTTGATGAGCAAGAGGCACATAACCGTTCGAAGCAAGAGCTTCTTCGACGGCATCGTTAAAGTCCGGATATCGAACCCTGGGGCAGTTAAGCCCAGGGAAAAGATCACCAATCAGCCCTAGAAATAAGGGCACATCTTCAAATACGAATTTCGGAAGGTTCATGTCACGCAGGGCTCGCATAAGTACTACGTCCTCGTCTAAATTTCCAGAGGTGCGCTTCAACTCGCCTGCCATCACAAGAACGGACTTGAGTGCACGAAGGCCGAAGTCATAATGATGCTGCTTTGAAAGTTGTTCTCGTGCCAGCTTGTATAGGACTGTCATCTTCTTGGCCAGCATTTTTGCGAGGAGGAATCCTTCTGAGAAGAGCATGATCTCGCAGATCTGTTGGAGGTCTGGAACAATGCAGACGACCGGTCTGAAGAGAGCCTTCACAGATTCGGGCAATTCCGTGCGTCCAGCGTAGCCAGGATTCATAGTGACGAAGATACCGACTCTCGGATCCAATCGAATCTCCTGACCGTCAAACTGGAAGCTGGTTACATTGAGAAGCAAAGCATTTCGGATGGTCGTCAGCTGTGTTGATATGACCGACAGTACAGACACATCGATTCGATTGAATTCGTCGAAGCATCCCCACGCACCGCTCTGACATAATCCAGATAATATTTTGCCAAAAGCCACGAAGTCCATACCTTCTCCACAGTTTGTAACAACGCACAGCATGCCAAGGGCCTTTGCCAGGTCCTTTGTCGTTTCCGTCTTTCCAGTTCCTGCCGGTCCGGCTGGTGCACCTCCAAGTTTCATGGAGAGCGCTTGTGTTATTGTCAGATAGATGCGATCAGTGAGTGGAGTGATGACAAGGCGTCCGTTCAGACCCATATATTCGTAACCATATCCGAAAGAACCAGTGCACTGGCGAATGACGAGCTTGTCAGACACTTTATCCCAGTAGAATCGCAGCTGACTCTCCCACTGAAACTCCCTCGCATCGAGTATACTGTCCCGGACGAACCCGTCAATGATGTCTCGTGCGTGAACATCAATTATCAGAACCGTATTAAACTTTTTCCTGTCGTTCCTCGGCAACTGAGTGCGAATGAGAACGACGAGGTCGTCAATCTGTTGAAACTGTTTCTTAGAGAATTCCTTCATAGCCTGTTTTTGTCCCTGTTTGACTTTCTGGAAGACATCCTCCACTTCCCACGTCCACCAGACCTGGTTTCCAGCCAGGCAGACCATGCCCTGGTAATTCATCATCCACTGAAGTCTTGTCAATCCGTTAGCGCAATAGAAGAAGATGGACGTCTTCGTGATCTTATGGTTCGAATGACGCATTTCCTCGAGCACTGCCGTCATCCAGTCCTCAACTCGTCCGTCGGCAATGACCTTCGCATAGAAAGCCATCTCTTCCCCTTCGCTCGATAACATTGCCAGAACCTGTTGGTCGCCGCTGAGTCCCTTTAGGAATTTCAGCGCTATCAAATTGTCAAACATCTTGATGATATGTTCTTGGACACAGAGTGGGTCCGTATTACCCAAGATACTGAGCAACTCATCGTCCGATATGAAGAAGAATCTGGGAAATGCATTTCGCTTTGAATCTAAATAGTCGTTCAGCGATTTCTGGCATTTATCTAAACCGCGAACCATAATTTGAAATTCTGTTAAACGATTTTGAACAAGACAGCACTGTTTAATGTTGAGAACAGTTGCTGTTTCTGCCATAATCCTCTGATAGGATCTGTCAATGTTATCGAAAAGCCTCGCCTCCTCTGGCAACTGCGTTCTGATGTCGCTGGCTACAAAGATGCCCTCCAGATAGATCCACTTGCGCTGGACGACAACCCACTGGTCGAGTACCTCACTGATGACCGACAGAATCTTCTCCCAGGTCTGAACGGTGTTCAGAAATGGTCCGATGTACTTGGAAACAGCCATACCCTGTAACTGCATGGCGTTATCATCGAGTACTTGAATCACTTCATCCAGAGATCCAATGACGTGTCCCCTGTCGTTAGCACCTTTGAAATAGACGCTTACGCTGAACCTTAACGTTGCCCAAGTCTCCTCGATGTCTTTTATGCTTTTCTCAATCGCCAATTCCTTCATCGCTGCGTTGAGAATCTCAGCAATCAGATCGACATACCGGTGCAACTGCATTGCAAATACGTTCTGCAGAGTAAATGAATCGCCCTCCATGTCAAACATGATTCCCGTCTTATTCATTAGGTCTCTCCAGTGCCTCTGCCTCAGCGCTGGTTGCTTCAGGTCAGTCAATAAAGGTAGACTCTCTCGAAATTCCCTCAGCTGGTTTTCAAGAGCTTTGAATATGTCTGTGCCTTTAATCGCCTTCGGCATTTTCCTTAGCTGCAAAAAATACGCATCGATGCCCTCTTGCAGAGTCTGGACATTCAAGTTCACCCACAGGATCTTACCCCAGTCTTCCTTTGAACTTAACTGTTCAGCATGCAACCCGTATACCAGTTCATAGCCAACCATGTCTTTCTGAATAAGAAAAAAGTCTCCGTATGATTTGATTGGTAGGTCAAACAGCTTTTCAGCTGCTCCTAGTTCTTGCCTTTTGGCTTCTAGCTTCGTAATATCCATTCTGGCCTGCATCATCAATTCCTGGCCTTTATCCAAGTCATCGCCGACGGATCCTGGCCCACTCTCATAGAATCGCTTTATGAACTGGCGCATCTCTTCGCCAAAGTCCGTTATGGCTCTTTTCGTGATCTCCGTGAACTTCTTCTTCGACGACATGAGTCGTATGCTGACACTGCGAGCCTTCTCCTGCAGATCGGTCCACAAGAACGGCATCTGGGCAACGATGTCGTTTTCTTCTTCGCTCACTCCAATGTGATACATGTTCATCGTATAGTAGCATTCTGTGACGTCTCGAATCGTCTGGTCTACGTCGACCGCTATCTCCTTGATGTCTGCCATCGCCTTCAGCATGAACTTCAGCTCGTCGATGTCTTTAGGCTTAATGCTCAGGTCTTCGGATCGTCTGTCCATTTCGCCCTTGAAGGCGAACAGTGCGGCCCTCGACGACTCGCGTAGTACCCGTCCGTACGTTTCGACCCATTGTCTGATGTGTGAGTTGATACCATCGGCCAACGGGAGAAGGTTGAGATGGATGCAGTCAATGTTCACTCTCATCTGTTCCGCGTACACTTCACCGATTGTCTTCGTATAGTTGAAGAATCGATCGTCATAAGCGACGACTGTCGGCGCCGTTCTGTGCGCCCACTTGTGCACAATGGCGTCCTTGTCTTCCTTCCAGATGAGGCGATACTTCTTCCATCGTACGACGTATTTGTTCGTTTGTGTGAGTGCGTCGATCATGCTGTGTGCAATCCTCTTCACGATGCCATTCACTTCGAGATTGGCCAGAATCTCGGGAAAGAACGTGTACAGCATTGGCTCATCGTCGCCTTCACACTTCTGCGCAGGCGTCTGTAGACAAGTGCCGTGCATCCAACGAACGAAGCACTGACTCGATTCAACGCAGTCTCGCACGCTCTGCATTGTCAACTTAAGAACCTACACAAATGAATTCAGTTTGTGATCAAACTTTGATGAAGTCATCAGCCAACTGAATGATGACACAATCACGACGAATGCCATCTATACACCCAAGGCCGTAGCTATAAAACAGACACCCCAACCCCACCCAAGGTGAGAATTTCTAAATCAAGTTTAACAGGCTTAAAGGCAATTCATATCTACGTATGCCTACAACTAAAATAATAAACGCACTGCGCTGTATAGGCCTACATATATTGTACAAGTTATGCAGTTATCTTAATTAACACCAATCTTAAAACTAGACTACTAACAGAACAGAGTCTGCAATACACAGCGTGCACAAGGCACGTATACCCTACGGGATTTCGGGAATCGAACTCCGCTCCGCTGATCACCATGCTCAGTGGCGTAGACAAGGGGGTTTAGGGGTTAAACCCTTCCCCATTGGCTTAGGAAAAGTTTTTAAAAAAGGTTATTTATCCACTTAAATAAGAAAAACAAAACAATTGTTTGTAGTAACAATTTTTTTCCTACTTTATTCCCTTTTTTACTTTATTCCCTTTTTATTTACTGTAGTACTGTTAGGTTGGTGTCAGGAAGGGGCCGAGGGCATCCGACCAGATCATAAAGCAGGGCTGTACTATAAGGTATATAATTATACGCGGGTATACAGCGTATACTCACTCACCTCACAAAAAGTGTGTGGGTATACGCATGAAAAAATCACGATCTATGAAGGACTTGCCGTTTACTTCCCAGCTTACACCGGTACCAAATTATACTGCTTGGTGACAGGCACGTGTGCGTAAACAACTTGCCTAGGGTCGTTACCCGGAGTTGAACCCGCAACCGCCCGCTCCGTGAGCAAGCGCGTTACTGATCAGCCACCAGGTCGCACAAATGTCGTTCAAATGCACATACTGAATTGCCTTTAGCCTGTAAAATTTGATTTAGAAAATCTTACTTCTGGCCAAAATATTGGCCAAAAATCTTAGTTTTTATTGTCCATACTGTACGGCCAGTGTACTTGGGGGAGGCAGGTGCGGCAGAAATCTCGAACTAGATATATTCTGTTCTGGTGATGGTTGGGATCCCTCCTCACCTCTCGGTTGACAGTCGAGCGCACTATAACCACTAGAGTGACTAGAGTGACTCAGGGCCTACTATCCCCCCCTGAGAGGTGGAACCATTCCCCCCCTAACAGAAACTTTTGTCTATATTGCAAGCGTCGAAGACGCGAAGCTGCAAGTGCCGAAGGCACGAAGCCCAAAGCGACTAGGGGGTCTGAGGGAGCGTCGTGAGCTCCCCCAGCGGCCTGGGGCGGAGCCCCAGAAACCAACGCATATATATATATATACAGGTATGTATATAAAATTACATACTGATACATACATAATATATATTATATACAAATATATAGGCGTCAGCGGCGAGTGGTACACTGGCACGCTGTGGTCCGGTCAAAACCACGCACATAGCCACACAAAACTCCGCGCACAAAACTGCGCATGATAATAACCGCGGCGATCATAACCGCGCAATGATAGACGCAAGCAATTAAGCGTTCTCTTTGTCGTTAACAGCAATTCAATTTAATAATTAATTGCTTAGCAACCAAATTTTTAATGCTGCGAGTCGCAATTAATTAATTTCTACTTACTTTCATGATGAATTAAATGTTTGATAAGTTTTGATTGCTGCAAAATATACGTTTGCTTGAATGGAAGATGGATTGCTGAAGCTATTCTTTGCGCACATAGAAGCTGGATTGGCGGAAGCTGGATGAAACTGAGTCTTTGCTTCAATAGAAGCTGGATCGATGTAATACTTTTTACCTAAATCGTAATGGGTTTGACTAGACAAAATCATCCATAATTGGAAGTTGGAATAATGAAAATTATTCTTCCTTAAACAGAATTGGGCTTGATGAAAAGATTCTTGATTAAATAGTAGCTGGATTGAGACAAGTAATTGTTATTTAAATAGAAGTTGTATCGATGAAAATTATTTTTCTTTAAATAGAAATGGAATTGATGAAAAGATTCCTGATTAAATAGGAGCTGGATTGAGAAAAATACATTACCTCGTTTGACATTGGGTGAAGAACGATATCTGGAGGTACCAAGAGTGCCTCCAGTTGAAAGAGCGCTCTCTCTCCAGACAGACTTTGGTTGAAGGCTATCAGATTGCTTATGATCATGTCGGTTATTGCATGGAATATAACGCCTTCCCAGTGTGCGTAGTAATGGCGCATCTTTGTACAGCAGCCAGAGCTTGAGTCCCAGACAATTCCTTCAATTTTCAGTAGTATATAACCGATGTCCTTGTAGATTTTCATCAGGTTTCGCATCTCGATGGTTCTATATTTTCTTATGCAGTCGAAATATTCCATGCATTCCGGCGGTTGACCAAGAAGATTACGTGGACAGGCCTTGAAGAGGTCAGCACTGAGTATGGCGCCCAGCCTTTGTTGAATGTCGGCCACATTCTTCTGCATTCCATGCACGAGCGAAGAGAATCGAGCAATCTGAAGGTTGCACTTGGTCAGAAATTCTGGAATTCCAACTGTGCGCCACGTCATTCGCTTCGAGGCAGGTACGATCACTTTGCGCAGTTCCTTGATGTGATCCTCCAGAGCGAGCATGTCCGATTCGGTTAGCATTGCCAGAGTGTCGTTGTAGTTCGTCACCATCTGCTTCACCATGCTGACGTTCTGGATGTAGATCTGTTCGTGAAGAGCAGCTGATCGGGCGCCGTCGGGGATCGGAACTCCCAGCTGCTCCATGTACTTCGCTTCCGCTATGATCTCAGCAATGCCTCGATCAAAATCAGCCACAAACTGCGGATCTCTGAGGAAGAACTCTCCGGATATCGTGCTTTGTGCTGCTGTCACCGCATTATCTTTAAACCCGTGACTGCGCCGCTGCTGTGCATTCGGACCATCGCTTTCTCTGCTCATCAGAGCAGGGTGAGGAGCAGAATGACGCTGAGAAGACACGTTAGACGAATCGAAACTAGTCCTCGTCGCGTTCTCATTATTTGCATTGTTTCTGTTTCTGTTCAGGTTATCTTGACTCGATTTTAAAGTGTGGCTATCTTCAGTTTCTGTCTTGCTGTTGTCTGCTGTCGTTATTTCTGGTATTGCCTTTGCATTCTTGTCGAGGCCAACTGTTCTAGTCGAACGTCGTTTCTCATTCTGTGACTCCGTTGGATCTGCCGCTGGCGCATCAGACAGGAAGATGTTGTTCTTCGTCGGAAGAATGGCCGTGTTGCTGCTCACCCTCGAAATGGCCGCTGAACTGCGAGGCGGAGGTACCTTTGGTTTTGCTGAGACAGCTATCAGCAGGTGGCGCTTCAGCATCAGGGGCAGGTTATTTTCCGCTTCTGCATACCAACGCTCGTGTCTATTCTGCGAATAAGATCGCATCTCTCTTCCGATCTTCAGGTATTTCGCCTGTATTGACCGACCCATTTCGGATTCCATCATTTCGTTGAGCGTCCGAAATCGCAGCATTGTCTGTTTCATTCGATGGAACAGCGATTTCTCCCAGTTGATCGACCCAGCAGACGGCGGTTGGTTCTTATAAAGCGGGGGATCCACCTTGTTCTCTTCAAAGATCGTGGTGATGTGGTCGATCTGTCTATCGTACTGCGACAGAATATCACCGAATTTCTTCATCATCTGAGCGTTGATTGCCTGACGTGATTTGACATGTTTGAATCGGACGATCATGTCGAAGGCCCCTTCTGCTGATCGCAGGTTCTTAAATGCTTCGTCGATGAACCTCTTCGCCTCCACCTCGATCATCATTACGTCACGTGCAAAGTCCGCCATCACCGATCGCCAGTCGTCCGAATTCTTCATCGTATATGGATCGAAGCTGCACTGCTGGATCGGCGTAATCAGGCGACCCACTTTCGCCAGAATGGCCTCCACTCGCTCACGCTTTCCAGTCACGCAGATCATCTCAGCGCCGAAGATGTTGTGGAATTCCTCTAAGACTTCAGCGACGTTGTACAGATCCTGACAAATCGTTGACATATAGTCGGTCTTCTCGAAGAGACGCTTCCGGTCAAATTCCCATCGGGCATCGCGTCCAGAAGCTTCAATTTTCGCGCGTACCTGTAGGTAGGAAGACTTCCAGAGCTGGAGCATAGCCTTCGCTTCCGATGTCTTTCTCTTCACTTCCGCTAAGCTGTTGTCAATGTAGAGGATGCGAACATGGAGAACGCGCGTCACTCGTTCAGTCAACTCCCAGACTATTCGCTCCATCAATGGAATCATCTTTTCGTCTACATTGTAAAAGCGAGAGATGATCCAGACGAGACGCAACGCCTCCATCATCGATGCTATCGTATCAGTGGCAACCTATCGCAGGCAAAATATATACGAGCTCTAGAAACACATCTTTTTCATTTTTGATATAATTATTATAATTCATTAAAGAGGTGTTAAAAAAACTTGAATGAATGAATCAATGAATCAATTAATTAATTAATCAATCAATTAATTAATCAATCAATAAATCAATTATAGAGGCTCGTATTTCGAACTAATGTAGTTTTTATAGTGACATATATTATATGCATGTGTGTATTGTAATCGTAATCTCGAAATTTCTATAGCGCCCAAAGCGCGAAATTAACTTATTCACAGACGCTCAGTCAAAACAGAATCGATAGACAGGTAAATCAAAATCAATTCCAGCTCAGGATTCTAAAATGGGCAAGCATGCAATCACGCAAGCTCAGAGACGGGTATATACGGTGGGTAGCCGGGCCATAAATAAACATGCATATATATATATTATATATATATATATAATAGGTGCGGACTGTGGGAGAGGAGGTTTAGGACTGTGGTGGATGAGGTATACCACTTTGGGAGAGGAGGCAAAGGACTGTGGGAAATGAGGCATCGAACTGTGAGAGTGGAGGTATAGAACTGTTGGAAATGAGGTATAGGCCTAGGACTAAGGGAGATGAGGTATAGGATTGTGGGGATGAAGTACAAAACTTTGGGTGATGAGGTATAGGACTGTGAGAGAGGAGGTATAGAACTGTTGGAAATGAGGTATAGGACTAAGGGAGATGAGGTATAGGATTGTGGGGATGAGGTACAAAACTTTGGGTGATGAGGTATAGGACTGTGAGAGAGGAGGTATAGAACTGTGGGAGTGGAGGTATAGAACTGTTGGAAATGAGGTATAGGACTAAGGGAGATGAGGTATAGGATTGTGGGGATGAGGTATAACTTTGGGAGATGAGGCATAGAACTGTGAGAGAGGAGGTATAGGACTGTGGAGATGAGGCATAGAACTGTGGGAGAGGAGGTATAGGACTGTGGGAGATGAGGTATAGGAATGTGGGGAAGAGGTATATGACACTGTAGGAGAGGAGGTACATGATTGTGGAATACGAGGCATATATAGGACTGTGTGAGATGAGGTATAGGACTGGGAGATCAGGTATAGGACTGGGAGATCAGGTATAGGACTGTTGGAAATGAGGTACAGTATAATAGGACTGTGAGAGATGAGGTAGATGTATAGGACTGTGGAAGATGAGGCATAGGATTGTGAGAGTTCAGGTATAGGACTTTAGGAGATGAGGTATAGGCCTAGGGCCGTGGGCGAGGAGGTGTATAGCTTATTGTCACGTACATTGGAGTTGGGCGCTCTCTTCTTGTAAACACGATATGCGCATATATATATATATATATATATATATATATATATATACTAGCTGTACCCGGCCACGCGTTGCTGTGGCTGAAAAGACCGTCCATCCCTCCCTCCCTACTTCCCTTCCCCTACCTGCCTCCCTCCCTCCCTCCGTCCCTCCCTCTCTCCCGTTCCCTCCCTCCCTCCTTCCCTCCATTCATCCCCTCCCTCCATCCATCCCGTCCGCTCCCTCCCCTCGCTCTTCCTCCCGCTCCCTCCGCCCTCCCTCACCCCTCCGTTCCCTACAGCTACATAGATATATGCGCTATATAAGAACACGCGCGGATAAAAAAAACACATACATACGCATACACGCGTTGTGTTTTTTCCAAAAAAGCATATAAAACCCGTCCGCTCGACGTTGTGTGAAAATTTGAAAACCGACAGTTACATATAAATGCGCTACAGAAACACTTGACGGGAAGTTGACGGTATGCACGGCCTTGGAATGCAAATGGACGGCGCGGCCTCATTGGAATGCAAATGGACGGACGCGTGAAAGTGGAATTAAAAGTTTTTGTTTTTTGGTCGTAAAGATTGCGCTTTTTCCACCAAAAGACAAAAAAAAACCGCTTATGTTCGAATGGAACGGTTTGCGAAAATTTTCAAAGCAATCGGTTCAGAGCTCTCCGAGAACCGATGTAACAAACAGTAACTTTTACATTTTTATTTATATATATATATATATATATATATATATATATATATATTGCGTACGCCGGGAGGGGATCGGATTTAGGCGATATGCGTATACGGGTGCGTATCATTGCGTACGAAGCGGTAGGTAACCAAGACACCGTTTCACCGTTGTATAATCACGATTCACGAATCCATTTCTCTGTGTCATTCATGCTGGAACTTCCTTTGTATCCTAAATCGAGTCGACAGCGAGGATTAAAACTTACAAGTCATTGAAGTCAACCACTCATGATAGGCCTCTCATTATAGTACTTGAAATTGCGCTTGCCAATTCAATTACAGACATTTACACTTTGGGAAAGAATGTGATAGAATTTTAAGAAATTCGTGAGTAATTTAGGCATATATACTGGAATATAAAAATACAGCAATCAATAGACTATAACCATTTCGACCAATAAACTAACAGTCTAAGTCGACCAAGTCGATCGTTCATTTGCCAAGTCGATCGAGTCGATAACCGTGGAGGATTCGTGGGCCAAGTCAATCGTAGCAATCGATTCGATCGATCGTGGAGTATAGGACAGTAAGGACAGATCTATGTATTGTAGGCCTATATATGATGGCAACTATTTCAGTTTAGTTTTTTAAGAACCGATCAATGACGTCAAAACAATGTCATGTCTACCAAATGACAGACCAGAAAAACCACGATTGGAACGATTTTCTATACATTGGACCAAACATCGAAAATAATAAAGGTATCTTTTTAACGCAATGATTTGGTGCAAGTAACGTTACTGTGCAGTGTCGTGAACTCGTGATACGCTTCTGCAGAAAGCGCAGAAGCGTGGTCGTGAAGGATCATTTCTCTATATGTTGCAGTCATTCACAACTAGGCTATATATATACACAGGTCTAACATACAATAACCTCCTAACTTGCGTTGGTAGGCCTACATTAGGCCATTGCAAAAATATTTTTTTTAGAATGTTCATTGTGCACCCCTGCCATATTGTTACTATTACTTATACATAATTGCCTTCAAATTTTCATGTCTGTAGGCCATGTTTTGACCCCCGCCCACCTAAAAAGTAGTTTTATGTTCAAAATGGACATCGACAACATCCCTGACAACAATGTCATATTGAGCCCATATGGGCGTTATATAGGACCCTATATGGTAAAGATATCTAAATTCGTGTGGTTTGCACCCGACAGCCCATATCTTTTTCATATGACAAAACCATAAGGGCCTCATATATAATCAATATGCATTCAATATGGCAAAAGGATATCTATACCATATGTTTTCCGTATA
This sequence comes from Lumbricus terrestris, assembly GCA_949752735.1. Taxonomy (NCBI): domain Eukaryota; kingdom Metazoa; phylum Annelida; class Clitellata; order Crassiclitellata; family Lumbricidae; genus Lumbricus; species Lumbricus terrestris. Next base: position 34,627,485 of record OX457041.1, read on the forward strand.
GATAACATATGCTTCATCAATATGCGTTCCATATGAAATCTATATCGTTCCTACATCTAACTGACTTATCTTCAACACATGTATGCTAGATAGATCAGAGATGATTTATCCATCTGCATTCCATATGAAACCTATATTGTTCCTATATGCAATTGACTGATCTTCAACACATGTGTGCTAGATAGATTACAGATGGTTTATCCATCTGCGTTCCATATGAAACCTATATTGTTCCTACATGTAACTGACTTATCTTCAACACATGTATCCTAGATGGATTAGAGATGGTTTATCCATCTGCGTTCCATATGAAACCTATATCGTTCCTACATCTAACTGACTTATCTTCAACACATGTATGCTAGATAGATCAGAGATGATTTATCCATCTGCGTTCCATATGAAACCTATATTGTTCCTACATGTAACTGACTTATCTTCAACACATGTGTGCTAGATAGATTAGAGATGATTTATCGATCTGCGTTCCATATGAAACCTATATTGTTCCTATATGCAACTGACTGATCTTCAACACATGTGTGCTAGATAGATTACAGATGATTTATTCATGTGCGTTCCATATGAAACCTATATTGTTCCTACAAGTAACTGACTGATCTTCAACACATGTATCCTAGATGGATTAGAGATGGTTTATCCATCTGCGTTCCATATGAAACCTATATCGTTCCTATATGTAACTGACTGATCTTCAAAACATGTGTGTTAGATAGATTACAGATGATTTATCCATTTGTCTTCCATATTAAACCTCTATTGTTGCTATATGTAACTGACTTATCTGCAAAACATGCATGCTAGATAAATATATCCAACAATATAAATTACATAACCAGTTTTCTTCTTTAATCCAGACTGAAGGTAAGACCAATACATATAACAGCCACACAGCTACATAAAGGCACACCTGTGCAGCATTAGAACAAAGTGTTATATGACAGTAGTTGCTACTATATGATTGATAAAACATTTTTATTTTCCACAAGAACAATTGTTAGAACAAACATTTTTTCTGCACACAGAAATTCAAATTAGATGCTGCTTTGCAGCTATATGTCCAGCCGACTGAGGGTCAGTGAGAAATGGGAGTTACCAGACACTTCTTGAAAGAGAAAAGAAATTCAAGCAACAGATAACGAATAATGGTAGTCAATTCCATATCCTATTAGTTAGTAGCAACATTGAATACATAAAAACTCACGACTGTGCTTATCAAGGCTCAACCAGAAGACGCATTACTGAAGACGGAAATAAGTAAGGAGAAACTATTTCTTGAAGGTAGATAGAAGTGTTCATTGCAAGGGTTTCAAAATGTTAGTTTGAATCTGATCCTCATAGCCATTGTAGCGGACAGAGCAGTATCGAGGAGTTTTTAATGATATGCACACAGCATCATGCAAGATAAAGAATTTGGATGCGTCAAAGCCTGATGACTTTAAGTTGGCATAATCAAAGCAAAAACAGACAAGAAATTAGGCTTTGGTCTTTGACATGTCTGGGAAGAGCAGTCATCATGTGATGCATTGCCTTGAGGTAAAAAACATGATTTGCAAAGGTTTAAGTGACCCCAAGTATTTTTAAGTCTTCATCGCATGGGGGGAAAATGCCAGCAAAGCTAGACTGTATTGAAAGGTGTGTTGTCATTGGCATGAGCTAAACTTTGATGCAGACTAGAGGCTTGGATTAGGCTAAGGTTATTAAAGTTCAAGTTGAATGAGGATCAGGCCCAAGTCCAGACTTTTGAAGCAGAACCATGCAAGCACTGAAGAGAGACACTACAAGCATATGATGGTGACAAAGCAGAGCATCATCAGCATAATGGACTTTCCTTGACTATGCGACACCTTCCAAACTATTCTCAATTTCACAAACTTGTCAAGACTTTTCACTTTCAAGATCTCGGCCGGGATCGCCTCTGAGTAGCTAACTTGAAGGAGCGCTATATAAATTCTGATTGATTGATATACTGTTAATGCTGTGATTTGACACCAAAGTGACATTGTCTCCAAGATACATATCCACAATGCAAAATGCTGAAAAAAATAGCAAGACGAGCAAATATCTAACTGTGTAAACAACAATTTTGTGTCCTATGACATCAATATCACATTTCAGTCTCATTTCAAATTTATAAACATTTTTTGAGATTTTTTAAAGAATAAAACACATCATAGTTAAACTTCATTGTCAGTGACAGACAAACTGTTTAATTCTACTACTACAACTACTTTATTCAAGACACTCATTGACATAAACGCAACAAGATACAAAGAGTTTCTTTAAAGGATTTACCGGTAAGACCTAGGTCTACAGCAATAGAAAATGTTCAGCTAAGGACACCGTAAAGAACCCAGCATAAGAAATTTTCATTGTTCCTGGCCGGTGACACGAAACGGAGCACCCCCTGAAAGCTATCCGGGGATGAATTAATCTATCCTTCCGGATGGAATTAACCTGTCTAGACTATTCGGGGGATAAACCAGTCTATCCACTTTTTTGAAAAAATGCGTATAATTGAAATTATTTGCTCTAATCAAAATTTGAATTGACTAGTTTTAAGTCTCCTAAGCAATGTTCAGAGAAAGGCAACTTGAATTTATTTAGTGACTCTGAGTGTTCGTAAGTGTTTTAAAAGTTTTAAGTGCTCTAAAACCAAAGCAAAAAATTATCTAGTAGGAATAAACATACCTGTTAGTGTCATTGTTCAAAGCAAAGCCGAAAAAAAAATAATTTGCCAACAAAACATGCGGAAGTGTTTTTTTTATTACTTTTCTTCATTTGGGGGATACGATTAATACGGGGAATACTCTATTTCGGGACACCGGCAAGGTGAATTCATGAAAGCAGGATCACAGATAAAAATGTTTTGGAGGGAACAGATTGCACATAACGAGGAACTTGTTCATTAGCACAACCTCCAGTAGGTTAGCATCAGTCCCTTGCCTTTGAGAGACCCTCACCAGGCCGAAGAGGCATAATCACTCAAGAGAAAACTGTTGCCTCAACAACCTGGCAGAGGTGCCTCCAAGAAGACCGCACGATGAAAGATTTCTGCGTGTGTGTAAGGCTTCGTTGCAACAGACCAGGATGACCTCCTCCACTTCATTGATGGCTCGAAGGCCATTACGGCTCCTGTAATGGCAAAAAGATTTCAACAAATCAAAAACAACATGCTTCATCCAATAAGAAGCTAATAATTGCTGGATTGCTTTAACACAGAACATCAAATGCAATTTTTCAGGGGAGGTGTAAGCATAATGCTGTAAAAAAATAATGTTATATCGCCGAAGAAAAGTTTATCAACTTGAGTACAGAACAGAGCATGTATTTAACTTCCTCTGGCCTAATATTTATTAATTAATTCAATTCCGTTACACATTACATAACATATATACAGGGTTGGCCATAAAAAAGCAATACACTACGGATTTTTGCTAATCTTTTTGGCCAAATACATGAACTTTTAAATAAAATTTTACAAGGTCAAAGGCAATTCATATTTATGTACAATGGCTAAATTTCACCAAAAAAACTTATAACAGAACAAAAGTTATAGCACTTTCAGTGAGACCCACCATTGTTTTTAACAATCCTAAAGTATAATGCAACAAAAAGTAATGTGTGGAGATTTTTATTAAGTTACATCTCAAATGAATTTGATCATACACTCCTTATGCTGTTTTACAACTTGTGTTCAATGCTTCCAACCACCAGTGCCCACACTTGCCCTGTGTCTCTTTGTAAAGTCATCGAAGGCCTTGTTGATGGGTTCCAGAGGTAAACCTTGCCATACCAACCCCAATGCAAACTTCAATTATCTTGTCGGCTCCTGGTTTTTGCCGGAGATTGCGGTATTTCTCCGGCATAGCTACCCCACATGATAATCCATCGAATTGAAATCCTGAATTGATGGCATTGATTCTTTTCAATTAAACCTGGACACAAGACATTGAGCCAATTCCCTTTTATCAATTGCATAACCGACTTTCACTGCTTTATCAGAGTAGACTAAGCGACAATTAGACGATGGCTTTGACCCAAGACCATGCTCATGAAGTGTCTGATTACGCATTTTGTCTCACTTTGATACCTTCGCCATTTTCAGTTTTTAGAATTTTTAAAATCATTACTTTAACAATAAAATTATTAATCTGACAGATTCTTTATAATTCATCAACATGATTGTCATCTTGCTAAGTGACTTCACAGGGGCATGCAACTACGCTGGAACCCTGTTTCTTTACTAAATAATAATGACTGTCTGGCAAGGTTAAATCAAGGTTATTTGATACCAAATATTTCAGATGTGACTTAATTAAATCCCTTTGGTTACTTTTGTTGCATTACGTTTTTGTATCGTCAAAAAACAGTGGATGGTCTAACTAAAATTGCTATAACTCTTGTTCTGTTTTAAATATTTTGGTGAAATTAGACCATTAAACATCAATCTGAATTACCTTTAATACCATAAAATGCCTCAATTAATTAAGCAAATATCTAATTATAAATAGACAAAGTAGTCTTTTAAAAATATAGTTCTCTTCTGCTTGCGCATGCCATTTAAGTTAGTGGTCCGCGAACTTCAGCAACAAATTATTGCCGGTCCGTGGCTTGTTGAAGTTTGAGAACCACTGATATATTGACTTCTATTTCCACAGCAGATTCCCTATAGGCTTTCTGAGCTGGTTTGGCCCTGAATTGTAGGCCAGCTTCAATGTATCTGCGAACTCAGATGGCATCCCACATCATGTGCAGAACAGTTTTGCTATCCAAATAATTATTGGCTGATCAAGCTAACCTCCGAATCTCTTTCTTGCCGCCTACTATCAGGTAACAGTCCAGTCTCAAATGATGTTCTGACAACCTTAAATGGGATTCTATTCTACAGCCCTACTGCCTAGAGGTCAAACTAATAGTATCTATGTTAATTTAAAGACCTGTCCGACTTAGCCATGGTTAGGGGATGAGCCCAAGACTGAAGAGTGATCCTGAGTTGTTCACCGTAAAGAGTTGCAATAAAATTACTTGACAATAAATTCAATAATAACATGAATAAACTGAAGATTTAGACGTAATCGTAAAACAAAAAAATCTCCTTGTTCTTGCGGCATTCATGACAACTTGTATATAAACTAAGCAGTAAGCACTTGTGCTTGCACTTGACCGCAAAGCACCTCATTCATCTCTGCAAATTATTCATTATATGCATTTATATATAGCCTCTTCAAGGGGTTACCAGAGGCACTCTCAACCTCAGCACGGCCAAATAAATGTGTCTTAAGATGAGAAAGGAAAGCCTGGGAAGGATTTCTAGAAAGACAGCAGTGTCAGAGGAAGACTATTCCACGTTGAGGGTTCTACCACCAAGAAAGCACGGTTCTGCATTGTGGAAATACGAGCAAAAGGAGTCCTGAGATCAGACTTTGTTCAGTCGAACGAATGGAGCGGAAATGGCAAGAACTAAGAGTAGGGCTACAGAGCTCACAAAGGTAGGCAGGAGCAAGACCTAGCAGACTAGAGTAGAGTATACTCAATTCGCTGCTTGAGTGGGAGCCAGTGGAGAATGTCACACATATAGCTGGAGATGTGGTCAATAAGGCTGGCTGCAGAGCGCAGGACATGATCAAAGTAATTCAGACAGGAAATTGGTAGGTCAGCATAGAGAGAGCAGCAGTAGTCAAGTCTGGTGGTAACGAAAGAATGGACAAGGATAGCAGCAGCAGTATAGTAAGCGAGTGAGCAACAGTGCGTAGTTGATAATAACAGACATGGCTCAAAAGTGAATCTTGGTCCAGACACCAATTTCATGGACCCTGGTTGAGAAGACAGGAAAGACATCAGCAATGGTTGTCATATCTAGCTTTGCCAGCCGCTGGCGGGTGCCAAGTCAAATGAACTGAAGTTTTAAAGACTTGAGGCGGATTCAATTGGACGACATCCAAGTCTAAATTAATGAGATTCTAACTTACAGGAACAATTCGACAAATGTTTGGCTGTTGCTCGGCTGGACATCAACAATTCGTCAGACGTCTGGCTGTGGCTCAGTTCCCGAAATCCATTTTCGGTAGGTGACCTCAAAGCAGGCACGTCATTTTTCACCCCATATCAAACCTTCAAGTCTAAAATCAAGTAAATCAATCGGTAAACAAGCACACCAGCTTATTCACTGATACACATTAAGTAAACAGGAGCATTCTGATCTACAGCCTAGTATTTGTGAGTCAGTTACTGGAAGCAATCATATCTTAAACATTGGTGCCTAAGCTTACTAGTGTCTTCAGAGTCAGTCAAGTTAAGGCGTAACAAGGGCCTTTTATGGCCAGGAGTTGGTTAGTTCAAGTCAAACATCGCAAGGGTCAGCTAGGATCAGTGTTGTTATCAGAAACTGTCTGCACAACATTAACAGAAGCTGTATGTCCTTACGTTTCTTTTTACTATTAAAAGCAATAATCTCTACTAAAATGCGTTTTTTGTGGAACCTGATTCGCTCATGGTAATATTAGGATTCAGCTAAAAGATTCTGCCTCAATCTGCAATGGCCATATTATTAATTTATTTAATTACTCATTGCATATCAGCGACCGAGCTGAAGCAATAGTTTAGCAATAAAACAGTCTAACCAACCCAAATGTTGTGCAACACAAAGGCGCAAATAGCAGAATGCAAAGCATGTCTATCCTACGTGGGTGGGCTTTGGAAATTGAACTCAGGTCCGCTGACCTCCATGCCAGTGTGTTATCAATGTTAACAATGCACCACTACAACCATCCCCCCAATTTGAAATCAATATTAATAAAAACCTAATGATTTTTAGACACTAAACTGTGTTCTTGTGTATCATTTCAATCGCATAGCTTGTTCGTACTGCATAATCTGTATATATACTGTAACCGGTTGCTGTCTGTCAACCCCATTGTTGAATAAACGAAAATTATAATTATTATCAACAGCACTTAATGGGTCAATTGTACCAAGTATTCTATTAACTCAGAATAATTTTTGGAGGTTCAGCTGCTTTCTGTTAAAAATTGTTTTCGGGAAATCTGGCGTTTGTGTATTTTCAGAGTTTTTGGGGATACCAGTGACCACGTTCAAATCTTGCCATGGCAGAAATTTGTGTTGAGATTTTGGCATACATTTAATATTGGGGCGACATATGCAGTATCAAGGCAAATGTATACGGCACTGTGGTTGCCACCTGTAGGCAGTCATTGTTGTGAGTGTTGGTTAGGTTCAGATTAGGCGTCATGTTGTATATATATATATATAGTCTGTCTATTTTGAGGTGAAGCAACCACAGTGCCGATATACAGTGGCGTAACAATAGGGTAGACTGGGTAGACAAAGTCTAGGGGCCCCCGAGTGTAGAGGCCCCAGAGGGGCCCCCGAGTTTAATACATTTCAATAAGTACCGTAGGGAGAGGGCCCCACCTTCATATTTTGTCTAGGGGCCCCGAGTTCCTAGTTACGCCACTGCCGATATATAGTCTGTCTATTGTGAGGTGAAGCAACCACAGTGCCGTATACATTTGCCTATATATATATATATATATATATACGTTTTCATATATATATATATATATATATATATATATATATATATATAGGCAAATGTATACGGCATTGTGGTTGCTTCACCTCACAATAGACAGACTATATATCGGCACTGTGGTTGCTTCACCTCAAAATAGACAGACTATATATACATATATATTGCTGCTGTGGTCTCACGCTGTGTCCTTGGCTGTGCTCCGTCATACTTGCGTGATCTTTGCTGTCCAGTCTCTGACGTTGCAGCACGTCGTGTACTTCGCTCTTCGGCTAGGGGTGAACTTCTGGTCCCGCGGGCTCGCTTAGCTATTAAGCAGTGCCGTGCTTTCTCGGTTGTGGGGCCTACAGTCTGGAACGACCTCCCGGTTACGCTTCGCTCTCTACTTGTGGCCCATGCGGCTGGGTTCTACAAGTCTCTCAAGTCTTTTTTCTTTGTTCGTGGTTGGGCTGGGAGCGCCTCTGAGTAGTTTCTTGAAGGGGCGCTATATAAATGCTATGAATGAATGAATGAATGAATATATTATATACATATATTATATATATATATATATAGTCTGTCTATTTTGAGTTGAAGCAACTATATATATATATATATATATATATATATATATATATATAGTCTGTCTATTTTGAGTTGAAGCAACCACAGTCCCAAATACATTTGCCTTGATACTGCATATGTCACCCCCAATATTAAATGTATGCCAAAATCTCCACACAAATTTCTGCCATGGCCTCGATACCCCAATGTTTCCGCAAAAGTAAGTCGGTCATAAATATTAATAAGCTTAAATAAGTTAAAGAACACAACAAAATTGATTGATCTTAAACACCTACCCTCTGTTTATCAATTCAAATGCAAATGTTTCAGCAAGGAACAGAGAGCATAGGAGCAATCAGGCCTAAGTAAAATCAAGATGCATTCTGGCTTGGCTCTACCCATAGCCAAATAGGCCTAAAATGGCATGATACTATGTTTAAATGGTAGAAAAAGTCGTATAATTATGAATCAGTAAAAGTCGCTAATAAGAAACATCCTGTTGCTAGTAGCCGAAATAATATTACAAAATGTTTATATAGCGCTATTCCTAGTCCTGTCCATCGCTGTACTCGGGTAATATATGTCGCATGATAAACTATACTTAGGGTCTAATTGTCGGGCGACTAAAAATTGTATATAGTTACTCTATACTTACTTTGCACGACAGCTTATGTTAGCTTATTTACCTAGCGTAATTGGACACTTTGATTGTGTTCTTTAGCTTATTTAAGCTTATCAATATTTCTGAAAATATACGTTTTCATGGTCTTCTGATCAATGATTACCTACTTTTGTGGAAACATTGGGCTATCGATCGTCGTACGCCAGAGCGCTCTATTCTGCCCCGATCTGTGACGGCCATAGTGCTTACCGAGCCGTCGTTAACATCTACCGAAAATAATATAGCTAATTTTATAGTCCGTGTCTCATTTTAATCGTCCAATCACGGCACCGCCAACGGCGCGCCACTTATGCTGGCAAAAGACAATGCATGTGTCGCCCCCCCGATCACGTTGCATGAGTTGATCCATTGGCCGGCAATTTCCTTAAAAATTACTATATATGCCCTAAACATATAATGCATTGATCATTTCAGATTAACAAAATAAATAAGAGCAACCATACTTACCCATTTTTGCGAATAAAAACGGTTAACTTGTAAAGCAAATTCCTCGCGTGCATGACATGTGAAAACAACGGAAGCGGAACAACGATTCTATATAGCAAAGATCATAATATACTATTTTCTACCGTTGCATCTGAATAGTGAAGAAGTAGGATAAACACAGCCTCAATTAGTTAATTAATTTGATAAATACTGTAAAAATACAACTTATAATAAGTGACGCTAGTTTACGAGGTAAAATATTAAATGATTATAGCTACATGATACGTTTTTACTGTAGCAGTCAACACAATGTGGGGCGTGGTGGTGGAGTGGGTATGTTTGTCGTCCTGCAGCTGAAAGGTTGCAGGTTCGAATCCATCTCAAAAATCGCCGCGTAGGGACCTTGGGCAAGTCTTTCACTCGCTTCGGCGTGAAACTCAGATGCAGTGTCCGCGCTGTAGTCGGGAGCGCCTCTGAATAGTGAGCTTGAACAAGTCAACATACAAACATTTATAGTAAGCTTCGCTGTGACATAATAATAATTATATTGTAGGTCTAGGTTATATAGCCGTTTAATTTAAAATCAGACAATTCCTGGTGACACACCGCCCGCACCCGGTTACATGTCAAAAATGTAAACTAAAACACAGAAATGATAGTAAAGTATAGTAATAATTGATTTTTTAAAGCGGGTTCCAGTTACTTCGCCTTGTAGGCACTTTAGAAATCACGAAATCACGACTACTATAACGAACCTGACCTGGGAGACGACCCCAGCAAGTAAAGTGGGGCTGAGTGGATGATCTTTGTTCAAAACCTACGGTTTGTTCTCTGACAATGCCGGTCTCAAGCCTGGATAAAGGAGGAGGGAGACACTAATTATCTTTGATATGAGTCATCATCAACACATGTCGTTAAACTTTTAATCATCTCAAGACGAGTAAAGTCGTGTCTGCCTAGCGAAACTGACCAACATCGAAATTGTTAAAAAAGTTACCTAAAAATTATTTTCTCCACAAGTCGACTTAAACTGACATGAGACATGAGCTAAATTTAAATTCATCGCATCATCTAAGCAAAATGATAGCGAGGCCAGCGATGTATAGCCTATAGGGCGTCATTTAAGCAGTTTTGTAGTATTCTTGACACACAAACACACAAACACTTTCACACACTCACGCACGCACGCATACACACAGACACACGCGCGTATGCACGGAAACATAGGCACAAACACACGGACACAAACATGCACACACACACACAAATACACACACGGCCAACACGCACACACGCTCTCTCGTGCCCACGCACGCACACATACAAACGCACGCACACAGAAGCACGACCTCTCAAGCACGCACACACAAAGACACACACACATAGGCCAACACGCACACACGCTCTCTCGTGCACACGCACGCACACATACAAACGCACACAGAAGTACGACCTCTCAAGCACGCACACACAAAGACACACACACACACACATAGGCCAACACGCACACAGGCTCTCACGTGCACACGCACGCACACATACAAACGCACACAGAAGCACGACCTCTCAAGCACGCACACACAAAGACACACACACACACACATAGGCCAACACGCACACAGGCTCTCACGTGCACACGCACGCACACATACAAACGCACACAGAAGCACGACCTCTCAAGCACGCACACACAAAGACACACACACACACACATAGGCCAACACGCACACAGGCTCTCACGTGCACACGCACGCACACATACACACGCACGCACACACATGCGCGCCCTCTCAAGTACGCACGCGCACACACACACACACACGCACACACACACACACAAGCAAATGGGCGCGCACACCCATTCACGTAAACACGCACACCCACAAACACACACTTAGACACGCACGCACAAGCACACTCAAGCACACGTATGGACACATTCACACACACACACAGACACACACGTGGGCAAACACGCACGCGCAAGCACGCACACACAGACACACTCAAACAGCACACAGACGCACACACACAGATACACACAGAAAGACGTTCACGCATGCGCACGCATACATACAGACACACACAGACACACACACGTGCACATGCGTACACAGCCAGACACACATACATACACACACACGGCCACACACGGCTTTATTTTTCAATAGTCGGTTCGGAAGAAGAGTAGAGTCTGTTCATCAGCCAGGGTAGACATTCGATAGGCAGTCCCATCAAGCTATCAAGGGACTAGTATCCCCGTGGGCATTTGCGGGTCATTAGGTCCTTTAAGCCATACCACAGGTGTCAATGCAGCTGCCCTGTATACGCTCTGCTGCTGAGATGCGGAGCATCTTGTTCCTCCTTTGAGCAGAGATGTTTATCTCGGAGTTAATTCCCTTCCATTGCCGATAGTAATTAGGCAGAGGGCGTCTGGTATATTCTCAGTAGCCTGGTCATACGACCGAGAATATCGTATGATTGCAAGCTCACCCCCTTGTTCTCCTCTGGTGTTAATACTATATTTTGACCAATCTTAGACTGTTAGTGGCGCTTTTGTGAAAGTTTTCAATTGGCTATATAAAATCGCAACAACAACAACAACAACAACAACAACAGCAGCAGCAGCAGTAACAAAGACAACAACAGCGACAACGGCGACCACAGGAACAAAGCAATAAAGTCGACTGCTAATAATAGTAGTAACTAGTAATAATAATAATGATAATAATAATAATAATAATAACAGTAATAATAATAATAATTATAACAACAACAACAACAACAACAACAACAACAATAATAATAATAATAATAATAATAATAATAATAATAATAATAATAATAATAACAATAACAATAATAATAAGCCGTTCCAGGCACATTGCTTTTATATTTTATAAGTCCCTGGGGGAACAAAGTACCTCAGGGCAAAAAACAAAATAATAATAATAATAATAATAATAATAATAATAATAGTAATAATAATAATAATAATAACATAATAATAATAATAATAGTAATAATAATAATAATAATAAATAATAATAATAATAATAATAGTAATAATAATAAGAATAAGAATAAGAATAATAAGAATAATAATAACACACCCAACTCGAAGCCGTCCATAAGAGGTACTATAGAAGAGTAGGAGGATGGCAAGGAAAAGAGGAAGAGGAGGAGCACGAGGACGAGTAAGAGGGCGAAGAGGAGGATGTATATAAGGAGGCGGATGAGGAAGAGGAGAGGAAGAGGAAGAGGAAGAGGAAAAGGAGGAGATGAATTAGGAGGAGGAGAAGGAAGAGGAGGAGGAGGAGGAGCACCAGGACGAGGAAGAGGGTGAGGAGGAGGAGGATGTAGATAAGAAGAGAGAGTAGGAGGAGGAGCAAGAGCAAGAGGATAAGAAAGTGGCGCGGAGGAAAAAGACGAGCAGGCGGAGGAGGGAGATAAGGAAGAGCAAGAGGAAGAGGAGAAAGAGGTAGAAGGTGAGGAGGCGGAAGTAGATGAGGAAGAGAAGGAGAGGGAGGGAGGATGAGGAGGATGAGGAATATGAGGAGATGGAAACAGAGTGAGAAGAGGAGCGGGGAGGAAGTCGAGAAGGAGGAAGAGCAGGATGTAAATGAGTAGGAGAATAAGAAGGAGGAGAAGGCGTAGAAGGAGGGGGCGGATGAAGAGGAGTAATAGGAGGTGGAGAAAGGGGAGAAAGAATAGGAGGAAGAGGAAGAAGAGGAGGAGGAGGAGGAGAAAGTTGAAGAGAAAGAGGAAGATAATGAGGGACAAAGAGAAGGAGGAGCATGTAGAAGAAGAGGTGGAGGAGAAGGAAGGGAATTGAAGGGGAGAAAGAGGAGGAGAAAGAGGAGGAGGAAGAAGAGGAGGAGTAGGAGGAGCAGGATGAGAATATTTATTTACTTTTTAAAAATGTACCATATTGTACTTTATTAGAGCAGGCCGGTAGCCTACATGTCAGTAAATGATTTACATTAGGCCTTATACGATAATTATGTTGGATAAGTGCGTGCTATTTTCCGCCTATGATCATGTTAAAGACATGAGAACACGCGCTCGGTGGTGATCTCCTCTAAAGATATGATTGAATGCCAAATCGTGGAGGCGCGCCTTCCCAAGAGTGCCCCACCTTATATTTTTCAGTGTAGGCCTAACTGAGCTACATGTAGTTACACAAAGAAGTGACATGCATATTATCATGTTGCATTTTGATGGTTTTCCGATCAGTCTGCTGTATGATATACATATTGATATACCATCTTGTATTCACGTGGTTCAAAAATGGTGTATCTAAGCTGGTTACACATGGAAGCCATATGTATGCCATATTGCATTCTGATAGTTTTCCTATCTGTCTGCTGCATGAGATACATATCGGTATACCATCTTGAATCCATGTGGCTAAAAAATGGTGTATCTAAGCTGGTTACTCATGGAAGCCATATGTATACCATATTACATTCTGATGGTTTTCCGATCTGTCTGCTGTATGAGATTCATATTGGTAAACCATTTGTATGTACATTTATGTGGTACACACACATATCATGGTATCATGTAGGCCTATTGCATTGTATTAGCATTTCTCTCATCAAGAACCAATCAGAAGCAAAGTGGTAGGCCTATATATGCCGTATATTCAAGCTGGTCACATAAACAAGCCACACGATTAAAATATCTGCGTTTGAAAAGGAAATTAATTACGGTAGCAAGTCATCTGGGATCTACAATTAAATCTATCATACAGCATGGATAAGTGTTCGTGACATATTTTTTTATATTATAGATGCTATATATATATATATATATATATATATATATATATATACACACACAGACAGACAGACAGAGAGACAGAAAGAGACAGACAGACAGACAGAGACAAAGACAGAGAGACAGAGAGACAGAGACGGATATAGAGACAGATACAGAGACAGAGACAGATAAAAAGACAGAAAGACATATACAGAGAGAGAGACAAACAAACAGACAAACGGAGAGACAAACAAAGAGACAGAGAGACAGACAAAAAGACAGAGAGAGACAGACAGACAGACAGACAGAGAGACAGAAAGACAGAGACAGAGAGAGATATTCCAATATCATGTAGCTTAGCTATTAAGCAGGTTGCAAAGGCACATTATACACATGTCATGTATGAGCATCTCGGATCTTACAGTTATTTCAGATGGATCCATTCTCTACTGCGATCTGCACTCTGGAACCTTTAATGGCGTTGGAATGAGTTTAACACTTGAAGTTAAATTAATGACACAACTTGCAGAGACTTTGAAGACGCGCTGCCATCGAGTCATCGTCAATCAATCGTGTGCAAAGTCTCACAATAAGAACTAAATTTTTATTTTATCTATCCCGGATAAAGGCGTGAGTAGGTGTGGGCGCGCGCGTGTGTATGTGCGCGTGCGTAGGCCTTTGTGCATGTGTGCATGTGTGTGCGTGCGCTAGTGTGTGTGTGCTAGTGTGTGTGTGGCACTAATTTGAGGTGATCACAAAGAAACAACGCTATGATTAAGACCTGTAGGTCTATCGGAATGTTTCCGTTGTAATAATATGAAAGCCTGAGATATAGGCCTACAGGTGCACCTAATGCTGCGATGTATGTCTGTTCGTTGATTGTTTGTCTGTAGACCTGTCGGTCATCACACTCTGACAGGGGCGGATACAGGGGGGGGGGCAATCCGGCCATGCCTCCCCCATTTAGAAATTTCTTTATTTTTGACCAGCTATTTTGCTCGGAAAGTAGACGTGCCCCCCCCCCATGAGTGGTTCCGTACGTAGGACTTTGGACCCCCCCTTTGAAAATTTCTGTATCCGCCCTTGCACTCTGACGCTTTTCTCGCGATTTTTGGATGCATAACATGATGCAGAATTTATGTGGTATGCATGTGACACACGACATATGTTTTTGGCATATGTATTCCATAAATACCCCAGTTGGGCTCCATTGATGTCAATTTTAGAGATCTTAGACATATGGCAGTGTTGTTGGGGATAGTAGCAAATTGTAAAATTTTTGCTTTACCTTTTAAAGGCTGTACCCATGGTAGCAAGGAGTGAATATATGAAAAAGAACAACCTCAGGAAGTAGTTCCTCCAATTTCATCCACACCAAACCGCCCATTACTTAGAAAGGATGATAGAGAAGTGCCTGAAGCGTGGCTCATAGGTGGCTTGTTGGCATCACATATTTGAAAGAAACTTGAGTTCAGTTCACAAAGACTTGTTTGGTGCAACATCAGGCCCTGACAACACCAATTTCATACAATTAAGAGATTCTATTTGGCCAACAATTAACACAGAAGCTTGTTTTAAAACCCTGGAAATCAAAGACAGGTCTTTGAAACGCACTAGGAATTCCTATACAGTCACTGAAGAGCATACTTTCTACTTCAAACAAAAAGAACTTGCTACCTCGCGCTGACTATCGGGAATGTGCTGAATTAATGTTGATACTTCTGGGTGAGACACCTGAAAGAGGAATACACTGGCTGAAGCCAGGAGCAGCGCGTCATGCATTTTGTATCCTGCAAAAATGTTGGCTTTCAGTGCTCAATGACAAGGACATGATCAGCCAATTGGAAGCACAGTGTAAATTTAATGCGCTATTCTACGTTGAAAACTGGCTCTCTTCATCCATTGGGGCCGATGCAGCGTATAATGATCTCAAGCTATGGCATGACTTGAACAAGTATTGCAAGCATGATTCACAAGTTGCCAATGCAGCCATGAAAGCCTTGGAAAGGCACTTCTGGTACTTAACAGAAGAATGTGCTGTATTCTCTCTCTTTTCAAACAGGTTTTCCACTTCAGAAAGACAGCAGATTGCTCGAACACTGCTCCGAATTCCTAGACCAAGACAGTCTGAAAGGGGCCATCCAACGTTTCCTATGCTGAGCCACAGTACAAAGCTATCATCCCTTATTGGACCCAACTCCTGGTTCTTGTTTCACAGCATGGGAATTGGCGCCGACTGGCTAGAAAAACCTGTTAGTGAATTTCATAATGATCCCAATTACTAAGAAGCTGATACATGTATATGTGCGGCATGTCAAAGTGGTGAATGATCTGGCGGAACGGGCTGTGAAACTAATCCAAGACTTCTCAACTAGTGTTACCAATGATGAAACACAAAAACAGTTTTTATTGCAAATGGTCGAATATCAGCGCAAAGAAATTCCCAACTTTCAAAAAGAGACATTAAAGAAATTAACCTTCTCCTCCACAAAAACCTTAAATTCAGTAAAATGATTTGCCATGATATCATTGGGTAATGTGTATACACTATTACCAAACTTGTTAGTTTCTATATATGTAGTTTGTATTCATTGTATAGTAAACTGGCTTAAATTACAAACATTTTGTCATGCAGGAAAACATTGATTTATTAACTAAATCAGTTGATCGTGTTGGGCGGGGGTCAAAACACCACGAAATGACCTGAAATTTGGTGAACATTCACATTTTGCCATTAGAAACAATATAGGAGGGGTGCACCATAGAATTTTAAAAAAAATATTTTCCCCATACATAAATGAAATGGCCTAGCCTACATGTACGCCGTTTTCAAGACCTAATAAAATGTTAAGTGCACGATACGTAATTTCCAATGAGGACTTGCCTGGAAGTTGGTTCCGTATGTGAGGTTTTTGAAATGTCTTTCGAGAGTCGTCAGGAAGCGGTTGTTGTCTTTGGCTTCTGCATACAAGTGATTAACGTCCTTCCTGATTAAATCCAATGAGCTGTCGACGTGACTAAACAATTCCAAGAAAGGTTGAACTTCAGGTGCTTTCAGTTCGGCGTGCAGTGTACACAGGAACGTAGTTCGTTCTCTCCAAAAGTCTAATTCAGCCAAAGCTCCGCTGCCTGTGTGTGTCTTCTTCTGTTGAATTTCCAGAGCTTCAGATATCTAAAGGTGAGCAAAGGACAAGAAACTACAGACTTTTTACTACATGGATCAATTATAGGCACTCCATACAAAATTTGCACAACCTCTATATGCATTTTTTGTCAACTGCGCTTCTTTTTACAATTATTCAGTGCGCTTAGGTCTATAGTCAAGGCCTAATAAAAATGCATATAGGCCTACTACAAAGTCTTATTAATGAAAATCTTGTGAATGCGTAAATAGGCCTTAGTATTAGTTAGTAATGAGCAATTTAGTGGAATTTTGCGTGTATGAATGAAAAACTTGCACTAAAATTATATATAATACATATATATATATAATATACATATATATTATACATAGGTTAGTCATAAGTATTATCTATATAGGCCTAAATAAAGAAAGTTTCTGTCTGTGTGGCTGTCTGTTTGACCGGGATGCATTTCCACAGTTTTTGAGCTTTTCACTCCAAGCCTTCACTACTGTGTAGGTCTCGGCATGAGACACCCCAACGAGGGGTTGGCGATTCTCTACCACCATGGGGTCCAGGGTGGGTGGCGAACCCCCCAATTTTTTGGCCAAACCGCAGCTATTGTTCTGAAACTTTGTACCTAGACAGAGGGCCATCAGAGCCACCCGGTGGAGGGGTTGGCGAATCTCTACCACCATGGGGCCAGAGTGGGGGGGCAAAACCCCTAATTTTCGCTATCAATTTCCTTTCCCTTGCCATGGTTTCGCAGTTATACATATTTTTACACGGGCCACCTCGTCTCCACCCAGCACACATCACCTCGGCCCGCAGGGGCCGGGTGGGGCGGTGGTGGGGCGGTGGGGAGAAAATGTTCCCGAAAACCCAAATTTCACGGGTAGCATACCGGTGGATTTCGGAGTGTGGTGGGGTGGGGGGTGAGAAGTGGGGAAATTTTTCCGAAAACCCAAATTTGGCGTACCGATGGAGGTCGGAGTGTGGTGGGTGTTGGAGGGTGGGGGGTTGGGGGTGGGGTATGATGTGGTTGTGGTCGGGAGCGGGTCGAATCCTAATTTCCCGGGCAACGCCGGGCACCCCAGCTAGTATATATTACATGTGTGTTAGTCGGCAGTTAGATGATTGTGGTGGAGTATACGAACCTGTTGAAACCAGTTGTGGCAGGTCTCTTCCACTTTGGCCACAAGTGAACGGTTTCTTACGTTTTCTTTCAAATTGGATGAGAATGTTAAGCCACTTGGAACCTCGAGATGGACTTCACCTTCGAGCTGAGTCATTGTTGTTCGGAGAGCCAGATTGAATTTATGCAGATGGATCATGAAGTCATCTCGGATCATCTTTTGTGCGTAGGTAAGCTTTGCCTGTCCAGTGTCAGCAGCTGTGACGTCTGATGACGCTGCTGTCTTTCGAGCCGTCGCTTCCTCTGTGGAAGCCGAAGGAGAGACTGGTCGCCGTGTGCCGACTGCAATGCCTCCCGGGGACCCCGAACTGTGCCTAGTCAGTCGAGGTGTGCGCAGCAAGGGTCTGCCATGTGAAGGCGAAGCAGAGTGTAGTGACGACTTCTTGTCAAATTCTGTGCTTACAGAAGGTTTGCCGAGGATTGCACCTCCTGGAACAACACCTACGGCGTCTGAGTCTAGATTTTTCTGGTCAGCGTAAGACAGCAGTGGCATGTAGATCTCGGTGATTATTTGGTTAACTGACCTTAGGAACTCGCCATTCATCATCAGTGTTTCAAAATGCCTCGTCAAGATCTCATTCAGATCCTCACTTTTTCCAACCGTTTCGGGCACTATGCCATCCAGACGACGGACCAGAAATAAGAAGTCCCTGTTAATTGCATCTTTCGGCATGTCGTGAGTCTCTGAAACAAATAAGTAAGGCTTCATAAACTTCCGCAGAATTAGCAAGTTTCCTGCGTCTTCTTCTTCCTCATCTTCCTGCTTTTCAGTCTTGGCAGGAGGTTCTAAAGGCGTCTTAGAACTTTCCAATTCATTAATTATCTTGTCAAGAGGTTTGGTTGTCTCTGCATTCAATGGTTCTGCGATTTTTTTTGTCTCCTTGTTTTTCAGTTTCTTGTTATTTTGTAATCGGTTGTTAGACTTAGGCCTACCTTGTTTTTCCTTTTTAGCGTTTGCTTTCTTTTGTTTTAAATCATCTTTCGTCCCTTCTGCTTCAGTTTTAGGAGCTTTCTTTTTCTGTCCTTTCTTTTTATCTTTATTTCTTTTCTTGGCCTTCTTGGCTTTTGTGTCATCTATCACAACAGGTTCCACTACTTCTGTTGATAGTTCTTCTTCTTCTGCTTCGTCTTCCTCTGTTTCATTTCCCGATTCTTTGCCACTTTCAGCTGGCGCTTCCACCCATTCCTCCTCTTCGCGCAGCTCTTTATAGAAAGCCAGGGCTAAGGTTTCGTCTCCAGTCTGACCGGATAGGAATTTGTTTAGAATGAATTCCGGCCGGCCATCGTCACTTAGCAGAAAAGTCTCAAAGATCTCATCTTGCTCGAACGGACTTATGCTGAGATTAGCACAGACAACGTCGCGTATCCAAATAACTCTGGCGTCATCCATTTCTATTCTGCAACTTCTATCGAATGCCGCCGATTATTTACTTAGGCTTGCAAATTTCTGCATAACTTTGAAATGAAAGCTTTTTAACTCAAATTCGCGAAATGCATAAACTAAAATGCCAATGCAACCGAAACACACATTTTCAAAATAAACGACGTCATTTTCATGATATGACGTTACTGATATCTAGTCATTTAAATTTCAAGTTCATGAATATTAATTAGACTGGAATGCATTGATGCAGCTCCTAATTATTTTACTGTTTTCATCGATGTCACAGATCTAACCACATTAATTAGGCCTACAATGCTATAGGTTTGCTGATATCATCTATATACCTAGACTGGTCATGGATGGATCCGATTTGACCAGGGTATATGACAACAGAGGCCGTTACCCTGGACAGAAATTTGCTCGGCATATTACAGCACTTAAGAGCTTTCTTCTTTCGAAGTTTTTTTTTCGCTTGTTCGGATGACTCCCTGCCTAAAGAACTTACCGATCTGCCCTCAATCCATCAGCTCATAAATAAATTTAAAATTCACCTTTTAGCGACGATTAGCCTACGTAGGCTAAAGAATGTGTCACACATGATGTACCGTATGCTTGCATTGTTATGACTTTACTTTACGTTCACTGTAGGCCTATATTAGGCCTAATTAAGTTTATTTTTGGTGGTTTAGCCGTATAGGGGGTGTTTTGGATGTTTGAACACCTCCCCCAAATGAAAAATTGGAACAAAATAATAGAATGCATTTACGAGCACATATGATGTAAAAACCATGAAATACCCCAGGTAGATCTAAAACCATGAAAACACCCGCCCGCCCCCAATGGAAAATGGAAAAAATAGAATTAATTGGTGACATTTTGTGAAGATTTCGGCCGGATGACTAAAAAGGTCATCAGTTTTCAGGAAGGGAAATTGGTGACATTTTGTGAAGATTTCAGCCGGATGACTAAAAAAGTCATCAGTTTTTTCGTCTAATCTTAAGTCCATAGCCTAAATCTTAAACATATTGCGTAGGTCTAGGTCTTCATGTTTTTCTTGAAGAGTGATAGAGAAGATGATTTACGAATGAAGTCCGGAAGTTCATTCCATTCAGTCGGGCCACAAATCCAAATCCACAGAACTTTCCAAATCTTCTGACCTTGAGATGAAGATCGTTTCGACACCGTAACCGGTTGGGGACTTGCGGTCTGTCAACTGATCCGAAATGTTCCAATAAAGAATATTATAGTAGACCTAGGCCTATAATTAGGCGACTCTATTAGCAGAACTGTGTGCTCCCTTGGGTTTTCTTGTTGTCACTATTTGCATGTATACGCCAGGCCAATGTGTTAATTGTCCTTGTTTGAAGATTGGTGAACAATAAAGTGCACTTTAATTTAATTTAAATTTTAAATTTATTTATTTGATCTGATAAATTATCATCTATTGGCCTACCCAGACCTCTTGCGTAAAATTAGTCCAATATTCGAAGCCATGTAGTACTGCTAGCCTATTCGTTTTCCATGTAGGCCTAAGTTACATTGTTGTACAGCAGGCTGTCTGTTAATTCTGCTAACAATGTTAAGATTGATGCTAACCTAATTGAGATTGTTTCATGTGATCATAATATATAGCCTACTGCATTGTGTCAGTCTGCAACCCTTTGTCCATTCTTTTGTCTCCACCAGACTTGACTAGGCTACTGCTACTTTCTCTATGCTGGCCTACCAATTGCCCGTCTGAGTTGTCTTGATCACGTCCTGCGCTCTGCAGCCCACCTTATTATTGGCAGTGTACCAAAATTCAGCCGCATCTCCAGCTATAGCCTATGCGTGACGTTCTCCATTGGCTCCCACACAATTAAGCTACGAATTGAGTATAGGATATCTACTCTAGTCTCAGTAGTCTGGCGCTGTATGTTAGGCCTTGCTCCTGCCTGCCTTTGTGAGCTCTGTAGCCCTACTCTTAGTTCTCACCATTTCTGCTCCCTTTGTTCGACTGAACAAAGTCTGCTCTAAATCCCCTTTGCTCGAACTTCCACTATGCAGAACCATGCTTTCTCGGTGGAAGGACCCTCTACCTGGAATTGTCTCCTCTGACCCTCCGCTCTCTTTTAAAAAATCCTTCTCAGGCTTTCCTCTCTCATCTTAAGACAGTTTTATTTGGCCGCGCTGAGGTTGGGAGCGCCTCTGAGTAATCCTCTTGAATAGGCGCTATATAAATGCATATGATGAATAGAATGAATATGAATAGGCCTGCAAGTTCCAACTTCTACAGAGCACGAAGGCTGCGAAATTATTTTTTATACTATCGAAGTCGACTTTGATAAGCAGTTACTTGTAGACATAGGGCCTACAGTATTTTATTTGTGTCGTGCCGATTGCCGTTCGCCGATCTATTCATATAAAGTTATTTTATGTTAAAATGTGACACGTATAGGCGTATACGTTTAATAAAAAAAATGGCGAATCAAACTGTTTGTAATGTACTAGAAAGAAGCACGTCTGCCTTATCATCACTGTCTTGAACGCGAGCAAATCAATGAACTTCTATAACATATAGATCTAGTGGTCAGTGAATTCGAAGCAACGATAGGCCTAGCAGCCCTAGCTGGATCCCGCACTATTTAAATCGATAATTCAGCGATATACATGTACTTTGGTGCACTGCACTTCCATTCAGTATGACTTGTGTTGAGTTCTCATAACTCATCAGGATAGGCCTTTGAAATTAATATTTGCAAGGACAAATCGGCTTGATTTTTTTGCATCATTATCCGTACGTAGGCCTATGTCTAAGCTAATGGTCATTGTCATATCAGAAGTCGGCTTCAAGTCGGAAGTAGGATATGCCATTCTCCCAAGTCGAGTCAAGTCGTTTTGGTTCCAAGTCGTCGACTTCAAGTCGACTTCAAGTCGACCTCAAGTCACTTTAGGGTCAAGTCGGGTCAGTTTGGCTGACCAAAGTCACTCGCAGGTCTGTATGGAGCCAACTTATGGTCCAAGTAGAAAGAGCCAGCAGGATGTGATGCCCGATTGGTTATAGCGCAGAGAGTATGGGTTCGATCCTCTTCCGAGATGGTTTCCGCAGTGTATGTATGTATGTATGTATGTATGTATGTATGTATGTATGTATGTATGTATGTATGTATGTATGTATGTATGTATGTATGTATGTATGTATGTATGCATGCATGCATGCATGCATGCATGTATGTATGTATGTATGTATGTATGTATGTATGTATGTATGTATGTATGTATGTATGTATGTATGCATGTATGCGCACTTGATATAGCGCCCCTTCAAGCTCGCTACTCAGAGGCGCTCCCGACTACAGAGCGGACACTGCATCGAAGTTTCACGCCGAAGGGCTGAGCATTTGCGAATGAAGGACTTGCCCAAGGTCCCTACGAAAGCTATCCGGGGGGATGAATTAATCTACCCCTCCGGATGGAATTAACCGGTCTAGACTATCCGGGGGGATGAACCAGTCTATTACGTTTTTTGAAAAATGCGTGTAGAGCAGTGCTGTCCAACCTTTTTGGTACAGCGGGCCGCAAAAGCAAGATTCTTGAAGCCGAGGGCCGCAACAGAAAACTCAAAAGTAGTGACTAAAATTTATTGATGATATACAATATTAACATTGAATCGAGTATTAAAATTTAATATGGAATGATTATAATCTATCAATCTGTCTATTTGCAAATGAAATTTACTTACCGCCGGTTCAAGATAGGCTACCTGATCAGGGATGTTCCCGACCCAAGAATGGCCAAAGAGAAATGTCTTGAGCAGCTTATGGAAGAGCTGGACAAGTTCCACAGGAATAATAATAATAATAATGAATAATATCATGTGGACTACACAAACCACGATTGTCATGCTTCACAATAGTTGAGCCAAAAAAATGTGCAAGGTGGCGTTTTTTCCAGCCTTGCACTCAGTTTCGTCATCCATACAGCTTAGCCAGCTCAGCTCTTCATTACGTCGAGCGTGCCAATTTTTTAGGTTAACATCCACTTTATAACTGGGGCGAATTTCCATCTTACTGCTCTAGCTTTCATAAAAATTCGTCGAAGTCAGAATCCCCGTCTAAAGAGCGGCAGTCATAGTCATCGGACCAGAAAGTGCAAAGACATCGCCATTCGTCGGTCCTGTGTCTCTTATCGATTGTTTCTTTCTAATCCTTAGAACTATAACTCGACTATCTCTCGAAAGAATGGTCGCAGTCATTTGCAGACGTGCTGTGACTGTAGCCGACACATCCCAAGGACTGCCTAGAAGTGAACGGTCTGTGAGAGTTTGCGAGGTCCGTTTCCGGGTCGTGAGCTTGTAGACATCGGACCCTGGTCGCCACATAATTATCTCCCTCACCTTAAAGTAATAAGAGTTGTTAAAACCAGAAGTCGTGTGTCAATCTCCAGATAGACAACCGGAAACTAACCCCATGAAAAGAAAGAAGAGATTTAGTTTTTGGATTGGCCTTTCTGAGCATTGCAAATCGACAACTGTCACAACATCAATAAAAAAATAAACGCTCAAGTCGGCCAATGACTTTATGCTTTACTTCATTTTACACAAAGTGCAAAAATTTAGTGAACCCGTGCGGGCCACTTGAAATCACCTCGCGGGCCGCACGTTGGATAGCACTGGTGTAGAGTCTAATTGAAAATTTTGTACTCATATCAAAATTTGAAGTGACTCTAATTGTTTTAAATGTCATAAGCAATGTTCAGAGAAATGCAACTCGAATTTATTTAGTGACTCTGAGTGTTTTTAAGTGTTTTAAAAGTTTTAAGTGCTCTAAAACCAAAGCACCAAAAATTATCTAGTAGGAATAAACATAGTTGGTGTCATTGTTCAAAACAAAGCAGATGAAAATTAATTTGCAAAAAAATACGCGCGGAAGTGACTTTTTCGACTTTTCTTCATTTGGGGGGATGGGATTAATACGGGGGGATACTCTATTTCGAGACACCGGCAAAAACTTCTGACGACCTTTTTAAGTCGTTTGGTCGGAATTTCTTCAAAAACATATTTTTCCCGGCCAAAATAGCTGATGACCTTTTTTCATACCAGTTTTTCTCGGCCAAAATAGCTGATGACCTTTTTTCATACCAGGTTTTCCCGGCCAAAATAGCTGATGACCTTTTCATACCAGTTTTTTCCGGCCAAATTAGCTGATGACCTTTTTTCATACCAGTTTTTCCTGGTTATAGCTTATGACCTTTTTCATACCAGGTTTTCCCGCCCAAAATAGCTTTTTTCATACCAGTTTTTCCCGGGCCAAAATAGCTGATGACCTTTTTTCATACCAGTTTTTCCCGTCAAACAATAGCTGATGACTTTTTTTATATCAGTCTGAGAGCAGTTATGGTTTTTCCCGGCCAAAATAGCTGATGACCTTTTTCATACCAGTTTTTCCCGGCCAAAACAGCTGATGACTTTTTTCATACTAGTTTTTCCCGGTCAAAATAGCTGATGACCTTTTTTCCGTCCCCCCACCATACCAATAGAAGGGACCGTACTTCTGTCTCCACCTACGTCTCTGCCCATGAAAAAGTTCGCATACAAACAAGTGTGCCGTCGCAGCGTGTGTGCACTGCGAAACTTTGTAAGACGGGCGATATAAGATTGCAGCTGTAATGTATTGATCAGAAAGTACATGATTACTATGGCTACCATGGCTACTATGCATGTAACTGTGGTTCAATTGGTGACAGATAAATTTCTAGTCTGAACAGCACTTCATCATGTGCCGCTTCCTTTAACTTAGCCAGTGCATCGAATTCAGCTGCATGTTGGATCTCGATGGCAGAATAGACTTACACGGCGTTGGCTATAAAACCGAAAAATGGCATAGGCCTACTCAAGCTCAACCTGAATAATATGCTATCTTATAGCAATGCTATCTACACATCCTTTTTATGTCCTGTCTTCAAAACATTAGCGCATAATAAAGTTTACTGCTATGGGATTGATTTCGTTTGTGAGGCTCCCTTCTGATTTTGATGGTCGCCTTTTCGAAATTGCTCTCTTGATAGGATATACCCACTTCTTCTTTTCACGCCACCTATTTCTCCATCCTTCCTGGAATCCTTCTTTTACCTCCATTCCTCTTTCCTTCCTCCATTCTCTCTCCATTCCTCCTACCATTCGGATTTCATGCATTTCAATCAATCAATCAATTAATCAATCAATTAATCAATCAATCAACATTCGTCTATTATCAAAATACAGAATGACATAGACGCCTTTCTGCCTACAAATGATCGATTCAGGATTGATTATATAGGTCCATAATAGTGATAATCTCCAGGTTGTCTTCGGTCTTGTGATCGGATTAATGCACATGCATTTGAACAGCTCAGTTCTGGTGAGCTGTAATTTCGGTCATCCTGATTTCTTGGATGGGAGAGCGAAGTTGTGTGGAGAAGGTGACGGTTCTGTCTGGTGAATGGCCCGAATGGGAAGAGTCCTCAGAATAATTATGGGGGTACAGGGAGTTCAGGAGTTTGTTCGTCTTTAACCCGGTTTCATTATTATTCCTGTTTACTAACGCCGAATTTTAGCAGAAGTAGTAACTGTTTTAGAATGGAAGAGACTTTATTGCTGTTAAATTTGACTACAATTCATAAATTAAGTTCTTGCGTCCACTAAAGCGCATCTTGTGCACGTCAAACATAGCGCACTTGAATCCAATTATTGTACAAGTTCTATACAGAGTGTTCTTGCATGGAAGCGGCTGAGCACACACAGCCCGTGACATGAACCAGCCTGATGGAAGCACCAGTTGCCACCGATCTGTAGAGAGATCAAAGGACAGACAATCACGATCTTTGACATTTCCTGCATATCTTTAGCGTATCTTATTAAAGCGTGGGCTACTTGACTACGATCATGACCTACTTTGTTCGATAATGCCTTGCTTTCTACAGATGCATAATACTGCCTCCAATTGGTCATTCAGTTACGTTATTCAATAAAAATAAAGCGCAATAGAAGACGATAATTAACAATAAAGGCTGTTGCGGCTAAATAACGTATACGACGAAACTGATTAAATCTAGCAACTCAAACTAAATACACTAGAGCTGTGTCTGGAGTATTCTAAGAAGAGAAAAGCAAGGAGCGTGTATGGTGGAATAGACTGTTGTTCTGCCGTTGTCTTTGTCTTCGACCGGTCTTGCATGCTGTCTAAAGGAAAGAGCGTCCCATCCATCCGCCATCTACTCAATTCGGCTGCAGGGAGTAGTGTCGAGTGTGTATGTGGGGGGGGGGGGGTTGCTGCAGGCGGTCGTCACTGTGTGCCTCCTAGGCATATACGGTCTTCTGCATGTGGGTGGCCCGATCCTACGAAAACAAAAGAGAGACCATTAATTTTAATGAGACAGATTTCTATGGCGCGGATCTGCGAATAATAATAATAGCAGACTGGCATTAATGATTTTTTAGTACGACGATGCTGACTTTAAATTAGTACTACGATAGCAGCTGCAATTTGCATTACTAGTAATTAAGACGCTATAGAAAAGTGTCCAGGTTAGATTTGCACGATGAAGTTGTTGCTAATGATAATGATGGTCAGTAAATGATCACGTTGAATGTCGACAACTGTGATGTTGATGATTATAAAACGCTGATCATGATTATGAATGACAACGACGACGACGACGACGACGACAATGATGATGATTACGATGGCTAGTACTATAATAACGACGATCATAAAAATGATGATAATGATGATGGTGACGACGACGACGACGATGATGATGGCGACGACGACGGCGACGACGACGGCGACGACGACGACGACGATGATGGTGATGATGATGATGATGATAATGATGATGATGATGATGATGATGATGATGATGACGATGACGATGACGATGACGATGACGATGACGATGACGATGATGATGATGATGATGATGATGATGATGATGATGATGATGATGATGATGATGATGATGATGATGATGATGATGATGATGATGAGCTTGGACTCCCAAATACCTCTCCGATCTGGTTGACTAGTTTTGTGGTGATGTTAGATCCGATTCCCCAGTTGCTGTCGAAGTACTCAAGATCCGTCGGGGGAGCCGTCACTGGTTTACTGCCATGAGCCCACACCTACACACGCACACGCACACAGAGAAAGACACAGCACGTCACACACTGAGAAAGACTCACAGACGCAGACTATCAGACGGACATCATGGTCTGTGCAGTTCAATGGGGATCAGACATCGCCAGTCGTCTGTCATGCGCTGTGCTAATTGATTGGTCAACTGCAGATTCATCCAATTTATTTCCCATGCAGTCCTGTCGTCCAAAAGATCATAATCCATTGGCAACGATGAAACTGTGACGCCTTCAGAGCATTGAGCAATATCCACCCCCCCCCATCCCCACCGCGTGTTATTCACCCTTACGAAGTCACCGATATAATTACATGTCAAGCTCAATGTAGGAACCTAGGTGGCGGGAAATAGAGTTCGTCACATAGATAAAACACATTGATGAGTATCAAGTATCACGTGCACAGCAGTTTAATTGAAAAATGCATTCGTTTGTTTTAGATGCGATGATAAAATTAATCATGATGCTATAAAATTATATTTAGTTTAACGTGTTGGCTAGTACAGCGCTGAGTAGGTCCTACACGTAGAATAGATGAGCATAGATGAGTAGATGAGTAGATGAGCAGATGAGCAGATGAGCAGATGAGTAGATGAGCAGATGAGTAGATGAGTATAGATGAGCAGATGAGTAGATGAGCAGATGAGTAGATGGGCAGATGAGTAGATGAGTATAGATGAGCAGATGAGTAGATGAACAGATGAGTAGATGAGTAGATGAGCAGATGAGTAGATGAGTAGATGAACAGTGCAGACTGCCAACTGACCCGTATCTTCGACATTGGCTGGACGACGACATAGTCGAGAGAGAAGTCATTTTTGTCAAGACCATCGATGTTGCGACGCAATTTCCAGCCATGCAACTCTTCCTCCTAAGGACGGAAAAAATACATTCACAGAGAGACCAATGATTAATGGGGAGACGGATGAATTATGAGGAAGATCATTCACGTATAGAGACAGATGAATAATGGGGAAGATCAATAACGGAAAGACAAGTCGATTGCGAAAGTAGAGTAGTAACGTCAACTATAGGTAGTTTTTTTGGGAATATTCAAACATTTTATACCGGTATTCGTCAAAACGTCTGCATATGTTTGTAATAGAATGGCGGCATTGTTGTGTGCTGACCTTTCTGCCGGTGTTCTCTATGGCGATGAACTTTCCGTCAGCCGAGCATTCGGAGATGGAGACAGGTCCTTTGGCACTTCGCTGGTACGTCGTCTTGGCTGACATCTCACCCTTCGTCACCTGACTCACCCTCATCGAAGAATCTAAAACACCATCATCCCACCCAGTCCCTCATCAACCATTAATTGAATGCCGATGTCAAACCAGCTTGGTTTGCAGTTGACCTATAATGGCGCCCTGTCGTTTGCGCGCAGGACGTTTGCGCGCCGTCGTTTGCGCGCCGTCATTTGCGCGCAGTCAATTGCGCGCAGCAAACAATGCTCGTCGTTTGCGCGCGGGACGTTTGCGCGCGCGCAGTGTGGATTGACTTGTACTATTATGTTTGCCGTCTTCGTATGATCAAACAGCGAACTCCTGTATGATGGGCAGGCCTATTTTATTTGCACTTTGATGTGTACTCCTGTTTACGTTACGGCAACATAACATTGTAGGCATATCGCAAAGGAATTGCGCATAACATTTCAATTTGTTGACTATTATGTAGTTATTTCGTAGAAAACATTGATACCTAACGCTCATCTCGTAGAAAACATTGATACCTATAGCTTAACTTAATGCTAAATTAAAGTAGTAATTTCGTACAAAAACAATACAGATTTTTTTGATATGATTCTTTATTTTGCATATTGTCACGGCGCGCAAATGACTGCGCGCAAACGTCTTGCGCGCAAATGGCTGGACCCCCTGCTGCCCATGACTATGATCTAAGTCCACTCAGATTGTATGATCCACTTTCGACTGATCAACTTCGCCTCCTTCACACATCACACGACATATCATGTGACGACATATCATGTGACGACACCATGTGACGACATCATGTGACGACGTCATGTGACGACGTCATGTGACGACATCATGTGACGACATCATGTGACGACATCATGTGACGACATCATGTGACGCCATGACATCATGTGACGACATATCATGTGACGACATGCATTTCATCCATTGTCTATCGTGGTTATAATTGGGGTTGCTTTGCAGCTTTGTTAGGAGGAATACCCTACAGAAGTTCAGCCCTCCTCGTCCTCCTCGTCCTCCTCCTCCTAGTCGTCGTCGTCGTCGTCCTCGGATCCTCCTCATTTGAAACGAGTGGTGACCTAAACCAAGTCCTCCCCTCGCAATAATATACTCAGCGCCATTGATGCTTCGTCTCTCAGCTTCGTGTCTCAGCTGCGAAACTCTCTCTCTCTCTCTCTCTCTCTCTCTCTCTCTCTCTCTCTCTCTCTCTCTCTCTCTCTATATATATATATATATATATATATATATATATATATATATATATATATATATATATATATATATAGGCTATGGTTGCGTTTAATAAATGCTCAATAATTCACTGATGCCAGAATAAATGAAGACCACGACAACTGAAGATGATGTTGGGGAGAAAGTATTCGCATGCATAAGCTTATATACAGCCATTGGTCTGTGGGGTTTAATAGGTCGCAATTCTTGGATTTACCAGAGGTCATGCGTCATTCATGTGTGACAAAATCAATTAGAATTTTTATGGGGTCTGGGGGTTCATGAGCGAAAATAGAGGAATTAAACGTCGTTGATCTCTGACTGGATGTCTGACTTAGGGCGGAAGAGTTGTCTGGGTTTCTTATCATCATGTGTATACTAACCAGCGGCTGACCCCCCGTAACCTCCACCAATTCCTCCAGCGCCGCCGCCAGCTCCGTATGCTCCTCCTCCCCCTCCTCCGACTCCGTATCCGAGAGTTCCACCGGCGCTGCTACCTGCCGCCGCAGCCGATGAGCTGGATGACACGGATGATGTCTGGTAGCTGTAAGCCATCTGTGCCGCCTGTGAAGAACGCTGCTGCTGATTCGTCGCTATTGTCTCCACGATCTGTCGAAGACCATCGCTGCAACACATTCAAGACAATAGATAACACATATTAAACTAGCTGGGGTACCCGGCGTTACCCGGGAAATTTAGAATTCGCCCCGGTCCCGACCAATTCCTTACTTCCCCAGCCTCACTGCCGACTCCCAAACCGCCCGCTTCCCACCCCTCCCCACCCCACCCCACCCCACCCCACCACCCACCACCCAACCCCACCACAACCACCCCACTCCACCTCGCCCCCACAGAACCCACCCCACGGACTCCACCCCACCTACCCCACCACACTCCCACCCACCCCACTCCACCCTCCTCACCCCACCCTACCCCACCCCCCACCCAGTGATGGTTTGCAGTGAGAAGCTGAAAAATTGTGGAAATGCATCGAGGTGAAACAGCGAAAATGAAGGTCTTCGCTCTCCCACCCTGGCCCCCATGTTCGTAGAGATTCGCCAACCCCTCCACCGGGTGTCCCATGCCCACACTGACAGAGTAGTGAAGGTTTGGAGTGAAAAGGTGAAAAAACTCTGGGAATGCATCCCAGTCAAAGAGAAATTTATAGAGCAAATATGGTTTTCGGACCCCACATCCTGGCCGGCCACATGGTGGTAGAGATTCGCCAACCCATCCACGGGGTGTCCCATGCCGAGACGGACACAGTAGTGAAGGTTTGGAGTGAAAAGGTCAAAAACTCTTGGAATGCATCCCGGTCAAACAAAGTGTGACAGACACACATAATCTTCTCTTTATTTATATAGATATGCGTGTGTATATACAATATATTATTATAGCCTATTATATACGCATACACTTAAGAAGAGCACAATACATTATTCTTCTCTATCGCTTTACTATTTCTTCTTCTTCCCGGTAGGCTATAGGCTATTATTGAACTATTAAACAACAATAATTATTATGCCATCCATTCATCCAACTATTTTTCCTGCGATGTCCGCATAATTAATTGATCTGTGGGATTGGAGTTCGAATCGCTTTCGATATATGTATAATAATATAATGTATAATGTATATGTCTCTATGAGTATCAAAGGGTGGACTGAGTAAACCCGAATCTACAGCGAAGAGGCACAAAGTAGACATCAAATTAGCATATATGTATATTGTATAGTATGTATATAGTCTATTATTATAGTCTATTATAATATGTACATGTATGCATGTGTGCGAGATGTGTGTGCTGTGTGCACGATTGAGAGCGAAAGAGAGACAGACAGACAGACAGACAGACAAACAGGCATACAGACAGGCAGACAGACAGACAGAGGCAGAGACAGACAGACAGACAGATAGAGACATAGAAGGAGGGAGAGTTGTCTGACCGGTTTTCTTCTCCCTCGAGCAGTTTGCGGTAGGCGAGGATTTCCAGTTCCAGTCCAAGTTTAGAATCCATGATTCCCTGCAGTTCTCGGAGGATGGCTTCCATCTCAGCGCGCAGCTTCGCTATCTCCGCCTTATATTCGTTATTCTCCGTTTCCAATTCTCTCTCGCGTTCCTCCTTCTCGCGTCGAAGCGAATCCAATTCCCGCTGGAGGGCTGCGTTCTATATAGCCACAAGAACACAATCATCTCACTACGATGGGGGGGAAAGAAATGTAAAGAGATAGATTCTAGCCACAGGTCCAAGCCAACAGCCTCTTTCGACCCGGTCTGTATACCATTTGCGAAAGATGAAGACCGCATAGATCGTCCAGCATCCATGCATACTTGATCATTAAATAAGTCAATTATTATTCTTGTAATAACTTATTTATTGGACCAGGTGTTTAATTATTAGACAGTGCAACTTATTTGTCTATACTATAAGCAGTGCTGCTGTCACTGGCCTGCAATCTGACGATTAAGGGTTTGAGTCTGCGGAGCTGATTCAGTATTATAACAAAGAAAGAGACTGTCATTAAACGGTAAGTATATACCTACTGCCTGTCTGCATTGTCATCATGTCCATGCAGTAGGTCTACCTTGCGATGTGTCGAAAGTCGGTTGCAGTCGACTGTCAAGGCCCGAAGTGATCATAATATCATCATGCCTTCTATCTTTCTATAGTCTCGGTTCCACTAAAGGAACTTATACGTTTTATTGACACTAGTCTGTTAGACAAATGATTATGATTAGTTATCGGTCAAAACTGAGCCTTTAATCGAGCCACTGTTTGAGCCATTGTTCTAGGCATTGATTTATTTTTTATTTTTTAGCCATTGATCAAGCCATTGATTCTTTTAAGCCGCTGGTCGAGCCATTGAGTTTTAACTACTGATCTAGCCATTGATTTTTAGCCATTGATCTAGACATTGATTTTTAAGCCATTGATTGAGCCATTGATTGAGCCATTGATTGAGCCATTGACTGAACCATTGACTGACCCTGGCGTCGAGGTCATTCAGTTTGTCGCGGACTTCAGTGAGCTGCGTGCGCAGACGCTTGCTCTCCTCTTTCGCATGCACGGATTCCATGTTCTGTCTCGTCGCTCCCGTTCGAAACTCTTGAATCTAGAGAAATAGAAGACGAGCAGCTGCAATGATTATATGAATATTCACGAGCAGTTGCTATGATTATATGAATATTCATGAGCAGTTGCTATGATTGTATGAATATTCATGAGCAGTTGCTATGATTATATGAATATTCATGAGCAGTTGCTATGATTATATGAATATTCATGAGCAGTTGTTATGATTATATGAATATTCATGCAAAGAAAACTCATCGTCTGATTTAGAAGAAGAAACAGAAACAAGGAGAAGCATGATGAAAAAGGAGGAAGAGGTGGGAAGATGAGGAGGAGGAGGAGGAGGAGAAGGAGGAGGTGGAGAAGGAAGTGGGAAGAGGAGGAGGTGGAGAAGAAGGTAGGAAGATGAGGAGGAGGAGGAGGAGAAGGAGGAGGAGGAGGAGGAGAAGGAGGAGGTGGAGAAGGAAGTGGGAAGAGCAGGAGGTGGAGAAGAAGGTAGGAAGATGAGGAGGAGGAGGAGGAGGAGGAGGAGAAGGAGGAGGAGGAGGAGAAGGAGGAGGAGGTGGAGAAGGAAGTGGGAAGAGCAGGAGGTGGAGAAGAAGGTAGGAAGATGAGGAGGAGGAGGAGGAGAAGGAGGAGGAGGAGGAGGAAAAGGAGGAGGTGGAGAAGGAAGTGGGAAGAGGAGGAGGTGGAGAAGAAGGTAGGAAGATGAGGAGGAGGAGGAAGAGGAGGTGGAGAAGGAGATAGGAGGAGGAAGTGGGAAGATGAGGAGGAGGAGGAGGAGAAGGAGGAGGAGGAGGAGGTGGAGAAGGGAGTGGGAAGAGGCGAAAGAAAACAAGAATGGAAGCATGGAGAAGGAACCTCTGGAGTTTCACATTCAATCAAGCAATTTATTTTTTGCACCGACCCTTCGTAATTTCTACGGTTGAGGTTTCAATACATAATATATTTAGCCAGCATTATAATATGTATTACATCTTCCATCTGCTTCTTCTTCTCCTTCTTCTGCTTCATCTGTGAGAGACTCTAATTAGATTCTTTGGTCGTCGTCGTCGTTAGATTTCGAATTTATATAGTATAGTATATTTAACTATTTATATTTTTTTTATTTATGTAGGCCTATATATATTCATTATATAGTGGCGTTTATTAAATGTGTAATAATAATAATTAATTATCATTATAATAAGAATAATATCGCCCGAACTATAAGTAATTATCATACAATAAAAATTAAATGCGATCCGCTCAACTGACATCTAGCTGTAGACTTTAATTCCGATGTATAATTCTAACTCTAGTCGATTGAAACGAATTTGAAATTTGAAGTCTAGTTGATCGCACCAACCGCATGATAAGCGTTGATTACAAACCTTGAGATTGTAGAAGGTCTCCATTTCACTCCTCATTCCGTCCAATTTCTCGTCGTACACCTGGTGGATTTCCCTCAGAGCCTGTCCCATCTCGTTCTTCCAGAACTCTCGGTTTTCGGCTGTCGTATCCCTGTAGGCCAGAGCCGCCAACTCCTTCAACTCCTGTAACACGCAGTGCAGCAGACAATAATAATAATAATTATAATTGCCAACACGAGTTTCACAGTCAGATATTTAGCAAATCATCATCAGGTCTTAGACTTGAAAAAATCTGTTATTTTACAATGAGTTGCTCAATGATGACTGACGAGCCTTGCTCTGTGCTCAGCGTCAAATTCTTTTCTGACAGATAAAGCAGCACTTCATGATCTGTTGAATGGTTTTCATCATTTAATAAAAGCTTTGCATTGTTCCTCTTTTGCATTGTTCCTCTTTTTCCATTGTTCCTCTTTTGCATTGTCCCTCTTTTGCATTGTTCCTCTTTTGCATTGTTCCTCTTTTGCATTGTTCCTCTTTTGCATTGTTCCTCTTTTGCATTGTTCTTCTTTTGCATTGTTCCTCTTTTGCATTGTTCCTCTTTTGCATTGTTCCTCTTTTGCATTGTTCCTCTTTTGCATTGTTCCTCTTTGCATTGGTGACATTTGAAATTGTAACATCTAGTCTACAACTGAACTGCAATCGCTCATTCGCGTCCAGGAACGGTTTCCGACCCCTGCCCTCAGCCCATGCAGACTTCCCTCCTCAATTGGGTCTATGACTACACATAATCCCATTCTGATCATCTGGATCTGACTTTCAAAGTGCAATTAAAACCAGATCTGTCTCAGACAAATTTTATAAATTTTTTCAACGAGATGCCTCCTCCGTCTTATTTGCGAATGTCAGCTGCGATTAAATATTAAGGAATTTGTCTTACAAGATTATAGATGACGCAAAGAATTGTCAAGCTATGTTATCTGGTCCTCAGTGAGTCCAGTCTTTATTAAGTCTATTGTCCTCCATTATATAGTTTACACCTTTGTCAGTCCGCATGTCAGCAATTCTCTTCGTCGGAGCATTTAGGCTAAGTCCATCATCAATCGAAGTTCGATATTAGAATTTAAATCCAGAAGTGAAGTGGATCCTAAAGATTTAAATTCTAATATCGAACTTCGATTGATGATGGACTTAGCCTAAATGCTCCGACGAAGAGAATTGCTGACATGCGGACTGACAAAGGTGTAAACTATATAATGGAGGACAATAGACTTAATAAAGACTGGACTCACTGAGGACCAGATAACGAAAGTCTGAACTAAATTAGAACTGGACTCGCTGAATACTAGACTAACGGAAAACAAGGCTGACAGAGGATAAGGCTAACGAAAGGACAAAACTAAATAAGGACTATATATATATATATATATATATATATATATAAATATACAGACACATTAAGAACTAGACTATTGGAGGACGAAACTGAAGAGATATGAGGTAGAACTAGACCGAAGTGGAAGTGGACGAAGGAATGGTGGACTGAGGACGAGTGGACTGATGGAGGACCTGGCTGTGTACAGGAGGAGAAAACTGAAACAGGAGTAGAGCGAGGGATGAGTGGACTGATGGAGAACTTGGCTGTGGGAGGATTAGGCTAAAAGTGGAGTAGAAATTGATGGATGAGTGGACTGACCTGTTCGTGGACTGCCTTGAGGAATTCAAGTTCCTCTTCGAGGGTCTGTCGTCGGTTTTCGGCATCAATGTGCAGCAGAGTTTCATTGTCCAAGTCCTACAAAAAAAACAAAGAAGATGGAACGAATGAAGCAGATTGCCAGATTCAAACAAACTTAGACAGCAGCTTTTGTTAAGTTCTGTGATCGAAGTCTTCAAGCAATCAGCCGTAAGTAACTCCAATCCAAACGATGGCTGGTCGATCGAATGCAAAATTTATATGATTATAGCAACATATATGTGGGTCAAATCATTGAGTGAACCGGCCTGAATAGTATTCCGATTGCTTTGATTCAACTGCCATTTGCACTTGATTCACTCTGTCTCTTATCTTACAAGTTACAAACCATATTTTGTGTTATTCAATTGGTTTGGGGTTTAAATTATTTAATCAATGTGCTTAAGGATGATAAAGACTACAGCTCCTGATTTGGAAAATGCCTGCGGTGAGTTTGAGGCATTTAACCATCATTGCATTTGGCTGATCCATCTCTGTGTTTACAGCACTAATCGACATTTAGAAATAAACTTGGCCACATATCATTCGTGCTCTGTTGAAGGTATAGATGGTAATACTATATTAAACTACCCTACCACTCGTTCTCTGTTGATGGTATATTAGATGGTATATCAAACTGTCCTACCGCTGGTGCTCTGTTGATAGTATATTAGATGGTATATCAAACTATCATACCACTCGTTCTCTGTTGATGGTATATTAGATGGTATATCAAACTGTCATAACAATCGTTCTCTGTTGATGGTATATTAGATGGTATATCAAACTATCATACTAGTGGTGCTCTGTTGATGGTATATTAGATGGTATATCAAACTGTCCTACCACTCATGCTCTGCTGATGGTATATTAGATGGTATATATCAAACTATCATACCACTCATGCTCTGTTGATGGTATATTAGATGGTATATATCAAACCATCATACTAGTGGTGCTCTGTTGATGGTATATTAGATGGTATATTAAACTGTCCTACCACTCATGCTCTGCTGATGGTATATTAGATGGTATATATCAAACTATCATACCACTCATGCTCTGTTGATGGTATATTAGATGGTATATCAAACCATCATACTACCGGTGCTCTGTTGATGGTATATTAGATGGTATATCAAACTATCATAACACTCGTGTTCTGTTGATGGTATATTAGATGGTATGTCAAACTATCATACTAGTGGTGCTCTGTTGATGGTATATTAGATGGTATATCAAACTGTCCTACCACTCATGCTCTGCTGATGGCATATTAGATGGTATATATCAAACTATCATACCACTCATGCTCTGTTGATGGTATATTAGATGGTATATATCAAACCATCATACTAGTGGTGCTCTGTTGATGGTATATTAGATGGTATATCAAACTGTCCTACCACTCATGCTCTGCTGATGGTATATTAGATGGTATATATCAAACTATCATACCACTCATGCTCTGTTGATGGTATATTAGATGGTATATATCAAACCATCATACTAGTGGTGCTCTGTTGATATATTAGATGGTATATATCAAACTATCATACCACTCGTGCTCTGTTGATGGTATATTAGATGGTATGTATCAAACTATCATACCACTGATGCTCTGTTGATATATTAGATGGTATATATCAAACTATCATACCACTCGTGCTCTGTTGATGGTATATTAGATGGTATATATCAAACTATCATACCACTGGTGCTCTGTTGATGGTATATTGGATGGTATATCAAACTATCATACCACTCGTGCTCTGTTGAGAGCGTCTTGTAGTTGTCTGATCTGGTTCTTGTCCTTCTCTCTGTCGCTTTCGAGCAGTTCGAGTCGACGTCTCGTGAGGTTGATCTCGGCTTCGAAGTCTGACAGCTGCTGGTGCTGTCTCTCCGTCCTCTCTCTCTCGATCAGCACCGCCTGATTGGCTTCGTTCAGCCTGGAAATGAAATCAATGACCGAGACTGGTTAAAGGAATTATGACGATGGCAGACGAATGGTGATCATCCCTCAACCAAAGCGATCAGTCCGTCATCATCCTCATGATGATCCTTATGATGATCCTCATGATGGTCATCATGATCATGATAATCCCCATGAGGATCATCATGATGATCATGATGACCATCATGAGGATCATGATGGTCATGATGATCATTCATGGAGATAACAGAAGGATGATCATCTGATCATCTGATATGTATATGTGGATGGTGAGGATGAGAAGGTTGCTGGAAGATGGACCGAGGCGTACACAGGGAGTGCAGGCGGAATAGGAAATGAAGGGTGAAGAGAGAAGAGGAGGTGGAGGAGGTGGAGACGAAAAGTTGACGTTTCTTGCTCAAGTGCGATTTTAAATGCACCGTCGTCGAAGAGAATAATGCTGCAGCATGCATGGCGCAGCTGAGATGATATGAGGGAAAGAGCAGCAGAGGGAGAGACATGTGGACAGAGGGATATTGAGACAGATAGGGATGCACAGGAAGATAGAGAGGGACGTATAGAGAAAGGGGCATGGGAAGAGGCAGAGGGAGGAAAGGTAAAGACGTTCAGATTGACGGACGGACGGACGGACCGATGGTGGGAATGAATGAAAGTGGAAAGCTGCAGGGCGTTGTCTTACTTGTCTAGACCACAAGATGGTGAAACGAAGCAACAGGCTTTCGTAACGATAATCGCTCAGATACACGCCAGCAGACATTCCTTTATCGTTAATGCATCAGCTGTCCGTCCATTAGTAGGTCTTTGTGCCACTGTCTGTGTACCTGTGTGTCTGTTTGTCACTCACGTGGTACGCGTCTTGCGAATTTATAAGAAGGGAGAAACAAAATAAATCCGTCAAGGAAAGAGAATCTGAAGGAAATGGAGGAAAGAAGGAGGCGAGAGTGAAGACTAAAGAGGATGAGATGGTTTCAGCTGCTGATGCTGCTGATGCTGCTGATGCTGCTGCTGATGCTGATGCTGCTGATGATGCTGATGCTGCTGATGCTGCTGATGCTGCTGATGATGCTGATGATGCTGATGCTGTTGATGCTGCTGATGCTGCTGATGCTGCTGATGATGCTGATGCTGCTGATGCTGCTGATGATGCTGATGATGCTGATGATGCTGATGCTGTTGATGCTGCTGATGCTGCTGATGCTGCTGATGATGCTGATGCTGCTGATGCTGCTGATGATGCTGATGATGCTGATGATGCTGATGATGCTGATGCTGTTGATGCTGCTGATGCTGCTGATGATGCTGATGCTGCTGATGCTGCTGATGATGCTGATGCTGCTGATGCTGCTGATGATGCTGATGCTGCTGATGATGCTGATGCTGCTGATGCTGCTGATGATGCTGATGATGCTGATGATGCTGATGCTGCTGATGCTGCTGATACTGCTGATGCTGCTGATGATACTGATGCTGCTGATGCTGATGCTGCTGATGCTGTTGATGTTGCTCAAGCTCCAATCGGATCAGATCGTTTTTGCTTCTCTTTCCCATAGAAGAAAAATAGCAGCAGCAGCAGCAGCAGCAGCAGCAAGCTCATCATCAAAAATCTAGCGCCTGTCTTCGAAGCAACGGCTGACGTTCTCCCGAACCTTCTCATCTTTCGTCTCTGCCTGCTGCTGCTGCTGCTCCTCCTCCTCCTCCTCCTCCTCCTGCTCGTCCTCCTTCTCTTTTTTATTTATCCACAAGACAAACGAAGACAGATACAACTGCGGAGATAGAGAAGGACAACAGAGCTGAACGAGAGATTTACAATGGATCACTTTGAGTGAAAGACACAAGGCAGAGAAAAGAAGGAGGATGAGGAAGAGAAAGAGGAGGAGAAGAAAAGAAGAAAAAGAATAATGAAAAACGAAGAAGAAGAAGAAGAAGAAAAGGAAGAAGAAGAGAAGGAGGAGGAAAAGAAGAAGGAGAAGAAGAATAAGGAGGAGAATAAAGAGTATGAGGAGGAGGAAGACACATGGTGACGTCGTGGAATCGAAAAAAACTTAAATGGAGAGGCTGTTTGTTTGTATGAAGAGCAGCAGCTGTTCAGTCTATGCCAGTCAGAACAGAGCAGCAGACTAGACAGAGGAGGAGAAGGAAAGAGGAGGAAAGAGGAGGAGTAGGAAGAGCAAAAGAAGGAGCAGGAGAAGGAGAAGAAGGAATAGAAGAAGAAGGAAATAGGAGGAGGAGGAGGAGGAGGAGGAGGAGGAGGTTGTTGTTCAGATCATCAAAGGTCGTTCGGTTTCATCGAAACTGAAAACTGTTCTAACTTTGTAACTTTTATAGCACCAACAATATAGAATAGTGTAGAAGACATCACAACTATAATAGAGTGTTGCAATGGATTTATAGATCGCCCAACGATGAGAATGAGGAACATCGATCGAGGAGTTGAAGTTGGAGGAAAGAAGTAGAGAAAGGAGGAACTGCTGAAAGGAAATGACTGCATGGGTAGAAGTGTAAAGACACACACACACACACACACGCATATATATATATATATATATATATATATATATATATATGGGTGTGAACGCGTGTGTGTATGTGTGTATCAGAGAGATAGAGACAGACAGACAGACAGACAGACAGACAGAGACACATAGAGAGAGGGACAGAGACAGATAGATAGAGAGACAGAGAGACAAAGACAGAGAGAGACAGAGACAAACAAAAAGAGAGACAGACAGAGAGACAGAGACAGAGACAGAGACAGAGAGAGAGAGACCAAATCAAGCAGAGAAAAAAATAGAATGCAAGAAAGAGATAAGACACGCAGACATGCTGAATGATATAGGCGGCTACTGATAACGAAATATAGAGTCGATCACATGTATCACGGTGTATGTGGATAGACAGACACACACAGACAAGCAAACACAGCGAAACAGACAGACAGATAGATCGACAGGCAGATGAACTTATTTCAGCAGCAACAAAACATGCAGAAGAGGAGAAGCATATGCAGACGCATACGAAAGGAAGCAGAGACACACTAAGCCTGACTAAGGCATACAACCGAACAGACGCACAAAGAGACAGACGACAGAGAATGGACGTTAAATGATAGGCAATAGAACAGCAACGATAAGTAGCAGAGAGACGTCGTTCAAGAAGCTCACACGAGAAGGTTACATGCAGCTGACTTCTTGGCAGGAGGCAAACGGGTGTTCTTTCAGACGCATGTCTGCCTTTCAGACTGTCCGTCCTTCTGTCTGCCTGTCTATTTTCCACCTATATATAAAAGGCCTATCTGCTTTCCTCCTTTTATCGGTCACCACCGCTCTCTCTCTCAATCTCTCAATTAAGACTTGAGAAAAAACGAATCAAGAGCCGAGATATTAGTCTGTTGTTGGTGCAGACTTTAGGTGAAGAGTTTGTATTCGCATAGGCCTACGAAAGCTACAATTTAATCGCCAATTGAATAACTTCTTTGTCTCGTTTCATCATGACTGAGCTGTTCTTTACATTCAAACCCGTCTTAATCCTTCCTGAGACTATTGCTAATGTCTTTCAAAGTTGAAAAGTTGAAAAATTAGGAATTAAGAAGATTGAGTCAGCAAAATAAATAAGAACACCCAACAGTTAGATGCTGCAGACTACTTGGCCTATAATTAGTCATTCATGCTGAATGTGCCGCGCTCCAAATAAGATGTTAATTTGGGCTTCGCATTAAGAGCATTTTCTTGTGAAATGTATTCCAATTGTTTGTCAGCCTCATTTTCCATTGCATAGGTCTAATAGCCTAATATAGGGTGTTTGTACTGTATACGAACGTATAGCTTTGACAACGATTAAAACCTACTATTTCTTTAATTGGTGAAGCGATATCCTTTCATTGTCATTTTAAATCGCTTTAACAATGGAACAAATAGTAAATCATTAATTTTATATCAAATGGGGCCTATACAATCATTGCATTGTGCTTTTACATGGATTATTTTCTTGCATGTGACTTTTTGGATACATAAACTTATTTAAGAGAGCAGATATTTTTTATTTAGCTCAGTTGTTCTCAGCTTAGCATACATGTAAACCAATTGAGGAGAAAAGGTCGGACGACGTTTGCCTATCGGAAGAAGATGGATTTGCATGCAGCTGTTGTCTTTGTTGTTTTCTCTTTCGTCTGCCTAAACCTCGTAACCGCAAAGGTGACCAAGTGCAAAATTAATGTTGTGCTATTTGCGTCAACAGAGAAAAGAAAGACATAGCTCTCCAGATTATAGAAAGAAGAGAAAGAAGAGAAAGACTCAAGTGCTGCATGCTATAGCCTCACAGTGATAGTCTGCATTGGATCAGAGAAAAAGGAGGAGGAGGAGGAAAGGAAGGAGGAGAAAATAATAGGGACGGCTGAAGTAGGATGATCAACTAAGATCAGTTCTATATTTTGAACTGCATCTTTATTGCTCCGTTGAACTCGGATCAGCCTACTCAGTCGTCAGGTGTTTTGATTGCCAGTCATGGACGAGCATAATGATGAAGGAAAAGGAGAAGAAGAAAGAAAGAGAAAAAGAAAGAAAGAGAAAAAGAAAGAAAGAGAAGAAGAAAGAAAGAGATGAAGGAATAAGAGAAAATGAAGCAGAAGCAGAGCTAGGAGGAGGAGGAGGAGGAGGAGGAGGAAGAGGAGGACGGAGAGGAGAAGGAGGAGGAGGATTATCTAGTGTGGAGTTACACATGCTGGAGAAATACCACAATCTGCCACCAAAACCAAGAGCGATAAGAAATTTGATGGTCGCATTGGAGTTGATAATATGGGAAGATTTACCTATGGACCATATCCATAAGTACTTAGAAATCTTTAAAAGGGTTCCCGGACAATTCAGAGCCGAACAATTCGAAGAGGACAATTCGGAACCGGACAAATTGGAACGGACAATTCGGAGCGGACAATTCGAAGAGGACAATTCGGAACCGGACAATTCGGAGCGGGCAATTCGGACCGGACAATTCGGAGCGGGCAAATAATAAAATTCAAAATTAGTGATGGGACTCAGATTTTCATTCTCGTCTCCATCACTCAATACATACATCTAGGTTGACCGGATAGGCTACGGTACTGCAGACTGGACATAAAAGCCAATACTAAATCAACTTAGCACCCCCACTATCAGTCTGCGTGTATGTCTGTTTGATCGTATGTCTTTCGCCCGTTTGTCTGTCTCTGTGTCAATACGTATGTCTGCCAATCCATTTGTGGCCTACGTCAGCCCACTCACTTTGAACTTGTTTTGGAAGCTATAGGATTCTGCACTTTGACCTTTTGGATCTTTCACATTTCTTGACAATAAGTAAGTCCGAAATGGCTCCAATGCAACACTATAGGTTATATATGTTCTCATAATATTTATATGAATCGACATAATCTGTCCTCATAAATGACTTAGTGTTAATCTGGTCTCATATTGGGAGTGGTGGACTTCTGGTTTAAAAGTAGGAGCGGTGTTAATCTAGCTTAGAGCCGGAGTCCTATCACTTGTGCCAAATCATCTTAGACAATCAAGCGACTAATTATTTGTTTTATTGAAAGTTATATAACTAGGAATGCGAAACCAGACTGACAGGCTTAAAAAGTCATAAATTACTTAACTCAAGAAGTTCATCAAGCTAGGCCTACGAACTTAGGATACAGTAAAATATGACAATGTTTTAACTAATAGGCCTATAGGCTAATCTGAAACCTGACTAGCAGGCTTAAAAGAATAGGCCTGTATATTGGTAAGAAAACTGCACTGATTTTAATGAGCTGCCTCTAAGTTGGTAATTTTAATTTAGTGCATTTGACTAATAATTTCAGTTTCTTAATTTCATTTTTTAAATCTTGGGTCTCGAAGATCAGAGAATGTTTGTTTGGTGCCATATATTTACTGTAAAGCCACACTGCTTTTTATCAACGTATTTCTTTGATGTTTCTGATGCTCTTATTTCACACGATTCTTTGCCATTCAAGAAATAATAGTCCTAAATAAATAAAAATTTGATCGCCGTAAGTGCCTCTTAGCAGTTCACGATTTTTATATGCACTCCGAATTGTCTGGTTCCGAATTGTCCGTCTCCGAATTCTCCGGTTCCGAATTGTCCGGACACCCTTTAAAAGAGACTCAGAACAAGTTTGGACACTGCCACTGGTGGTGGACACAATGGACAAAGTTGGGATTTGGGAAGCAATTTCAAGTCAATGACAATTATTATTTGAGAAGTGATTTGATCAAATTGTTTTTTGTTACTTTTTGTTACCTTTTGTTGCGTTATGTGCTTCGAGCGTCAAAAACAGTTGGTGAACTTACTAACAGTGAAGTAACTATTGTCTGTTTCGC
This sequence comes from Lumbricus terrestris, assembly GCA_949752735.1. Taxonomy (NCBI): domain Eukaryota; kingdom Metazoa; phylum Annelida; class Clitellata; order Crassiclitellata; family Lumbricidae; genus Lumbricus; species Lumbricus terrestris. The sequence goes on from OX457041.1 coordinate 34,672,231, forward strand.
ATTTGTTGGTGAAATTTGTCTGTTGCATGTAAATATTACCCTTGAGCAGGGCTTAAAGTGCGGCTGGACGGTCATGGACGGCGTCCATGCACTTATTTTAAAATCTGAGCGCCGTCCAGCCACTTATTGGCGAGCACAGACTTGAAAGGTAAGGGGCGTCCAGGCACTTCTTTTGGGAAGGTAAGATGCGTCCAGGCACTTATTTTTCCACACTTTTAGCACTGCCCTTGAGCTTGTAAACATGATTTTAAAAATTCTTACTTCTGGTGAAAATATTGGCAAGAAACTTTAGCGGATTACTTATTTGGCCCACCTGGATGTGCAACTGTGGGAGGCAAGTGCATTAAGGTGACAGAAGAGACAGAGCTAGGGCAGGATAATGATGATGACGAGAAGAAGGAGGTGAAAGGAAAAGACGATGAAGAGGAATGAGGATGAGGATTGGCAGTCTCCTCCTCCTCCTCGATCATGACTTACTTGATCCTCAGCTCCTCGAGTTGTTCCTCGAGCGAGGCCACTCTGATCTCCAGCCTTGCCTTCTCCTTGTCCGCATCGTCCAGACACTTCCTCGCTTCATCCAGTTCCACCTGGAACATCGCCTTGATCTGCGTCGTCTCTTTGCCCCACTTCGACTTCAGCTTTTCCAGCTCATCGGCCAAACGTCGGTTCTGGGCTTCGAGGAAGCGGACCTTTTCGATGTAGCTGGCGAATCGTTCGTTCAGGTCCTGCATGTCCTTCTTCTCCCTCTCCCTCGAGGTCTTGACCGCTGTCACCCCTGTGCTCGTCACATTGGCATAGGCGCCGGACGGGGCCCCTACAGACGAGTACTGGAGCGACCTCTCGTAGGACCGTCCCCCTCCGCCGCCAGCTGCCCCACCGAGGCCTCCATAGGACGTCCTCTGGATGATGAGGTTGCGTGGTGCGATGTTCGGTCGGTAGGTGGAACCAGATCCTTCCACAACGTAACTGGACGATGACTTCGTCTCGTAGGTCGTTGCTCGTTGAACCGACGACGGACCCTCAACGGTGCGTGTCGTTGTTATGGTCGACTGCATCTTCAATTGTTGTCGCTCGCTCCTTCGTTGTCGTCAGAGTATATCTGCTGCTTCTTTGTTGAAACGAAAGTTGCAAAGAAGCCGATTGTTGGACGTCCTTAAGTTTATGATGCTCCTTTCTAACAGTAGCGCCAGTGACAGCAACAGCAGAAGCCTCGGGACCGAGGATTTTCTCAAGCAAGGCAGCCCTACCACGCAACAAAGAGAGACGAGATGTACGGAGGAGGATAAGGAACGCCCGTTTATATACTGGCTCGTGAGCTACTCCTCCACCTCCACCTCCACCACCACCATCCTCTCCACCATCCTCTCCACCAGTCAGCATCCATCCTCCGTTGTTCAGTCTCTGTCTGGCTCACCAACGACTGTGGCCTCGTGAGTTGCTATCAACTGCTGCATCCATCAGAATTCTTGAGATTAGGTTACGTGTATACCTGGCCAACTTTCCCTCCCTCCTCAAACCTCCCTTCCAATATCTCCTATCCCTCCTCCTCTCCTTCCTTCCATCCTCCCTTTCTCTGTTCCTGCTCCTTCCCTCCGTCCCTCCTTCCCTCCTTTCCTCCTTTCCTCCTCCCTCCTTCCCTCCTTTCCTCCTCCCTCCTTTCCTCCTTCCCTCCTTCCCTATCTGTATCCTCCCTCCATTGATGACTAATCGATCTCCTCCAAACTTCATCGTCTGAGAATTGATGCAAATACCAACGTCCATCTTTCTATATGACACAGCACGATACGATATATATAGCTATATATAGCTATATATATATAATACACAGATAATATAGCATATGTAATAAAACAGACCCACGTGTGTATATATATAGTTATGTACTTATACACGAAATGCATGCAGGTGTTAATATGCATGCGACCTGATGTATAGATACACTGAAATATATGCGTACTTTACTGGTTGCTGGTGTATATTATATATACGGTATATATAATATAATATATAATATGCAATTATATGTGCGGTGTTGGCCTATATCTATGGATTTGTCTAAAATGTACACATGATACGTTGATGTACACATGATACGTTGATGTACACATGATACGTTGATGGTTTGATGATATACGTGGTGCGATTAATCGAAAGCAGGTACCGTTGGTAATAATGGCAAGCAGTCTGAAGTTCTGAACTGATTGAGGAGCGGATTCGACCGAAAGTTAATTGAAGACAAAGAAATCTTCTGCAGCCTGCAAGAGAAATGAGAAAATATGAGAAACATTAGACTGGTGGCTGAAATCACAGACAGCAGAATTGGAATTCACCATAACATATACAATTATACATGTATATGCATACAGAGAAGTCTTATCTCTTCTCCTCTCTGTCTCTCCTGTTTGAGTTTCATTGAGTAGGCCTATAGACTCGAGCAACCGACGCCTAATTTTCACAGTGACTCAACAGTTATCCAGACGTGGACACAGGCGTCGATCGGACTCATCTTAGTCACTTACATGCACACCCACCAACACCCACCTACCCACCCACCCACCCAGTGGCAGCCGATGGATCCGGCGGATGAAGCTGCTGCTGCTGCTGCTGCTGCTGCGTGATCGAGATGCTGCATTGGTTAATCTCACCTGTTGCAGCAGCAGCTGCATGTAGATGTAATTATGTGTATGCTTATTTGTGAGCAGAAGAGTGGGATGAGGATCGAGGAGGAGGCATTGATCAGCATCCGACGATTTCCAAGAAACCGATCATCTCTCATCATGCATCTTATATAATACGTTGTTTCTCGTTATTATAATATTAATAATAGCAATAGGCCTATTCGTTTTGACGTTCAAACCGACAACTATAATTATAGGCCTACGCAATGAGAGTTCATGATTGTGGTGATGTAACAGATGATAATAACAAGTAGGGCCTATATAAAACGGGAATTGAATTGAACTGCATGGCAACCTGCAATGCGTCGATATGACCGTCGGCCTGCATGTGGCTGTCCTATACTCTGCTCATTTTGCAGTCGTCTCTTAGAGAGTTGTATATATAGGCTGTGCCATCCTTATGGAGCGTATACATCGGGTATTGAACGTGTGTTCTTCTGATCTTTGTGCCATATACGGTCACCATTCAGCCATCTCCTCGTCCCACCCACGCACACGCACAGACTCACACACATACGCACCCACATACACACATACACATTGCTTTATTCATGGAGTTTGTTGAGAGAAAGTCAGATTCTGAGATAATTCAGGAGATAGCTACATTAAAGAACTCGTTGGAGCGACAACGGTTGGCTGAACTGTAGAGGAGCGCTGCATGGCCAGGCGTCCTTTGATAAAGTAAAGATTGTAAAAAATTACAGAAGTCCAACGACATATTTTATTCACGTGAACCATCAACGGTCCACAGAGAAGAGTTGGAATTTATTTATTTATTTCAGAAATTTATATAGCGCCTCTTCAAGGTAGGCTACTCAGAAGAGTTCCCGGCCAAACCACGGCTAAATAAAAGTTTTTAGGTTCTTAAGGAACAGAGTGGAATGAACCCTGGGAATTAAGCGCAGTGTAACAGGGAGACCATCCCAAGTTGTAGGACCCGCAACAGAGAATGAACGACGCTGTCGGATAGCAGTCCGTGAGCGGGTAATCAGAGGCTCAGCTTGGTTCGCCGATCGAAGGGTGGATCGACGCCGAACACCCAAGGTGGAACAACAGAGTTCTCGACGATACGGTGGAACTAGTCCTTCAATGCACCGCCTAACCAACGCACAGACCCTGTATGCAATCCGCTGTGGAGAAGGGAGCCAGCGTAAGATATCCCGGTATTTAGATATAAGATATCACTTTGTCTCTGGAGGAGACAATTGCATTAAAGTGACGACTGATTCGTATTCCAGACGTTCAATAAGCTTAGAGATGTTATTGAATTGGTGAGTGCATGTCTCAAATTTTGAAAGGCCGCTGGCCTTTGAGATCGTTTTTAAGTAAAAGATAATACTAATTAAGTCTATTTAAAATGCGAACGAAAGCATCTCGTAGAAAAAGACAACATGTGTAGTAAGGTGCAAGAAAAAGAACAAGAAACAATGAGTGATTTAGGCTGGAGATGACTTACCGAGGACCAGTGTATTTCAGAAGAGATGATTTTTATAATATTCGTTTATTTTAATTCAATCTGACACACCGCAGAACGATTACAGGTACAAGTTATACGAAATACGGCCAGCTTCGCACGACACGCAGGTCGGCTACAACAGGTTCGGTAACTTAACACTAATGGCCTAAGTGTTGGAACGCTCTTGATCGGCCAAGTCAGAAGTGGGAGGGGCTAACTTATTTTTCAACAGACCCGAGGCAAACAACACAACAGACTTCACGCTATAGGTTTCATTTGGTATTCATCAAATGAAGTTGCAGAGAAGTCTGTGTCAAGCAGTAGGTCGAGAGGTAGGCTAATTCCAGCTTACAACAGATTCCATCTTACAATTGTAATAGACTCAGCAATTTTGTTTTTCGAGTTTTTAAAAGTCATATTAACAAACAAATGAAGAAAACAGCGCGTAGCTTAAAGTTCTGGTTGTTGATAATAATTATTGGCAGAATATTGGAATATTGCAGTCAATCTATGAGAATAAAAGACATTTAATAGAAGATTTAGTTTTTGATGAGGACGACTTGGCGCATCAATCAATCAATCAATCAATCAATCAGAATTTACATAGCGCCTCTTCAAGGTGCCAACTCAGAGGCGCTCCCGGCCAAGATCAAGCGAAAAAATGATCTTCAACAGTTTGTGAAACCGAGAACAGCTTTGGAGGTGTCACATAGTCAATAGGGTGGTCCAAAAAAATAAAATTCAAGCTAAATACCAAGGCGCCCTCTCAGTTTGTTAGACCTGTCAATAGTATTGTTGAGACCAAATTTCAGCTTCCCAGTCCAACTGGAAGGCGGTGCTCAACGACATCGAAATATTACCATGTAGTTGTATTAGCAAGAAATCTTGATGTCTTTGAGCTTGATCAAAAACCTCAACCCTTGTCATGTAGATGAACTTGAAATAGATTCTGTTGCACTATCATACTTATTACAGTCAGTGCTAGCTACTTGACAGCTGTTTAGCCATCGAGTGACAAGTGCATTTTGATAGCAATAACACTTCAGGTGATCTGATCATGAAGCATTGAGATTGTTGGTCACAATTACTGCAGCGCTTATGTGCGATCCTTTTGTCCTGCCATTTTCACGGAAAACCATTCATATGGAGTGCTTAAGAAGCCAAGATGGAGCATGCTGAGGCTGTGAGATCTGAATTTGTACGAAATTAACCACTTGCAGTACACTGGAATGTTGACCGCCTTTGAGTGCTAGTTTCAGGTGATGGTGTCGCTAAACTCTTTGGTATGCCCAAATGTCCCTCTATGACAGGATATAATTTAAATCCAAGGTCATTCATCATCTTCTGAAGTTATTGAGACACGCTGATAATGGCTAAGACTTGATCTTTGACACAACACCGGACGTTTTAGTGAAGTGTACGTTTTTCTGGAAAACAGGATATGTAAAATGTTCCTGTGGTTGGCCTGCTGTCGTCATTGTGATGGAGTTGATTTAAGCCAAAATCTTCATCTTGTGTTTTTGCCCATGTAATCCAAAAATAGAATCCAATCTTAAAGAGATTTAAAGCTGTGTGGGATGGTGTGACACGTGACAACATACGAGTGCTGGAAGTCGTATCCGCTACTGAAGCCTCCCATGAGAGAGCGATCAGTTTCATCAAGTAGACTGCTGAAATTAAAGTCAATTTCAGAGACGACTACCAAGATGTCATTGATGTGTCAATGGCTGTCCTTGGAAGTCAGCCATCAATAAGAAACTGGAGAGCCCAATTTACCACGCACGTTAAATGGCCAGGTTACTGTATGCCATCAAAATATGCCGACATAGCCTACCAATCAACGCGACGTATTCAATCTGAGGATGAGGGAAGCATCTCAGATTCATCCATTTGTGTGATTTGGTTCCTTTCTCTTCACTCAAAGGCATGGATACAGGCCTCATCTTGCTCTTGAATGGCCAGGTTACTGCATATCATCAAAATAATTGTACGATTTAGCAATCAACGTGAAGTTTTCAATCTAAGGGAAAAGAAAAACTCAGATTCATCCTTTTGTGTATCATCTTGCTGCTGAAACTCCAGGCCACGATCTGTAAATTTTGATTGATATAGGACTTTTGATTCAGGTGACTAATATTTGTAGGAGCTCAACGTTGCTGCCATGAATGTTCTAAAAAATTATCAATACTTAGTGCCTTTCAGATGAGGCTGAATGTCTGACACTATTATGCTGCCATCTGCCTGATATGGTTAAGATAAGGTGAAGATTTTTTACGGAATGACTGCAAATCCTAGTGAAAGGATGTTGACGGTAGTGCTGCCATACAGAAGGAGGGGGGATTGCCTGGGCGAGTCTGCAACCCAGTGAACACTGACACTACTGCCACGCCTGAAATTTGGTGATTCCTTTTTATACTTACACAAGTGCAATAGCCTGACGATGATGATTATCAGCAGGGTAGAGGCTGAAGTCAGCAATTGAGAGTGGTAAACGACATGGCTGAGAGAAGTGTGAAGTTGTTCAAGGAATTAAACTGACTCATCACTGATGAAGAAGAAAGCAGTATTTTCTCCAAGTGGTTGAGGCAAATAGAAAAGCTGTCCCCACTCAATCAACAAAGAAATATGCTGTTGACACTGTGCTTGCAAAGTCTTCTACAGTGTAGACGTCATCGTATTTTTGGAGTCATAAAACGAGAACAATAGACATCCGTGGATTTAACGATGTTTTTGACATTTTTTTACATTTTCCATATTTAAAACCTACTGAAATTTTATATTTCAAGCTCACCAATTGTTTAAGTGTCACACATATTGTCATGTTACAGTAGTGTATCATCTATCTTGAAATAAAGCACAATTGTATTGGAATATATGCTCAACACATTGATTTCTACAATCAACGTCTTTTCATTGGCCCATGCAAAGTAAAACAGTCGTTGAGCACCGCCTTCCAGTTGGAATAGGAAGCTGAAATTTTGTCTCAATAATACTATTGATAGGTCTAACAAACTGGGAGGGCGCCCTGGTTTTTAGCTTGAACTTTATTTTTTACCATGTATCGGTGAACCACACTATTAGTCAAGTGAAGTCCATTCCAGATTATTGGACCAAACACAGAGAACGAACACCTCTGCATTGTTGCAGAGTGAGCGAAAGGAACCATTAAGTCACCATGGACAGAAGAGCGCAGTGCGCAGCGACCTATGCAAGTGGAAAGAGGGAGGCAAAGAGGGTGCCCAACCTGATAAGCACCACCTGATGATGCATCATTATAGAATCACCAGAGGATATGCCTGCACATCTATTCATTCATCCATTCATCCATCCATCCATCCACGCATCCATCCATCCACGCATCCATCCAGCCAGCCAACTAGAGAGACATCCAAGGGGCCGTATACTATGATATATCCACGAAGCATCCAATCATTTGTCCATTTATTCATTCATTCATTCCTCTCTCGACCGGTCTAACCATCTATTATATCCTTCCATCCATAATTGACCCGTCCTATCATCCGTCCATCCTCATGTTCATCCATCCACTCGTCAGTGCATTATAAGCTATGCCTGCATCCGTTTGTCCATCCATCCATCTGTCCATCCATTCATCTATTCATTCATCCATTCATCTATTTATCCATTCATCCGTCATCCGTCCAATTCTCCTTTCAGCTTGTTGACTCTTTAGAATTCTTCTGATATGCAACTGTTGTAGAGAATGCGTGGGAGGAAGAGAGAGAGAGACACACACACACACACACACACACACACACACACACACACACACACACACACACACACACACACACACACACACACACACACACACACACACACACACACACACACACACACACACACACACACAATGAGTGAAAGAAAGAGAGGAGGAGAGATACACAGAAAGATAGGTTGAGAGACAGCAACGCACAGAGAGAAAACGCAGCAACGATTGCAGTTAATGGCATGCATGGTTATAGACTTATAGGCTACGCAGGTAACATGGATATACATGTATACTGACGCATGTGTTAGTTAGCAGTTGTGTGTGGGTGGAGGAAAAGTGGGGGAATGAAAAAACGACGGCGTTGCTCAGTGGGCAGACAACAACAGACAACTGTTGCTTTCAGAAAGAAAATAGATCTTTGGCCTAGATTAATAATCATGTTTTCTCTGTCTCCGTCTCTGTCACCGTCTCCCTCTCCATCTTCTTTCTCTGTGTATCTCTCTCTCTCCCTCTCTCTCTCTCTTTCTCTCACTCATTCTGGGTGTGTGACAGTGTGTCTCTCTCTGTCTCTGTCTCTCTGTCTCTGTCTGTCTGTCTGTCTGTCTGTCTGTCTGTCTATCTCTCTCTCTCTCTCTCTCTCTCTCTCTCTCTCTCTCTATATATATATATATATATATAAATAATATTTATATATATATATATATAAGTGTAGATATAGTATTATATATTTATATGTTATATTATATATTTATATGTTATATTATATATTTATATATTATATTATATATGCATCATGTGCCTGGCTTTGATTGCACGGCGAACGTGTAACGTAATCCACTGCAGTGGTTGTGTTGCAATTCCATTCTTTTACATTACTTGGTCGTTGATGAAACTGAGTCGATTGCTTCACTCGTTCTGCGGATGGTTTATTAGATGGGATGGCAACTCATTTGTATAGCGCCAATGTACAACTAACCGACCGCTTGAGTTAATCTACGCTCTGTTTATGTCTACCACCAGTACCGCATGGCCGTCCTATCTCATCTTCCTTCCTTCCTT